>PVNU02001917.1:0-235521 GCA_003013855.2 Liriodendron chinense | reverse complement strand
TAGGATGAATTTCTTCGAACCGGATGCACTTGGGGCCTAATTACGGCATGCCCTATGTAGGACCAGGGGCGGATTTGATGGACTATTTCAGCTTCCATTTGGGCTTCTTTTAGTCCAGCCGTGCTAAAATGTACTTGTGACCCCTCTATATCAAAATCCAAAATTCAGACCCAATTTTAAAATGCGTTAAAGTCCCTTGACCTGACCTGACCTGACCCATTTTGACCCTTAATAATTAGTAACAGAAAATATGTAGTGATTTAGACCACTTTAAACCAAGGTGCAAACAGACTCGTTGTCCTGGTCTAACCCAGAGTTACAAGAATCTCCTCTGTATAACCATCAGCTCTATATAGCCTAGCGAGATGCCTATATTATATGTATCTCGCCTGCTAGCTCAGCTGGAAGACGCCTAAGTATTTCAAGAGCAACAACATGAGGCTAACTCAAAACTCAAGTGGGCCACAAAATAAGTTACAGTGGGGATTCATGAAATCACTTATGACCGCAGATGTTTCCGATTGACTGATATTTATGTTTTTCATTCATCCTCTTGGAAATCATCTCATGAATATATAGCATATAAACATTACCGTGCATCTCCACTATATACTACGGTGTGGCTAACTTGAGCTTTGAATATGCCTCGTTGCACCTAGGCGTTTCAACAGCAGGTCTCACGAGAACTAAGGAGACACACTAACCCCACTAGTGGGTGGGTGCATAGGGTGACTAATCAAAGTGGGTAGGTTGCCCAGCTAACAGGGTGGGTGCGTTGCATGACTAACTTAAAAATAATAATAATAATAATAAATCAAAATATCTTTGAATATGCCTCATGTTTGCATTGAGCACATTCAAATTTCAGTAGACCAGAACTGTAATAGTGGTTATTGACCATTAAAAACCTTTTATGGGTCAAGTAAGTTTTAGATCAAGTTGATATTTGTTTTTTTACTTTCATCCATGCCTGGTAACCTTATCATTGGATGTTCACATAATATTACAGTAGATGCTAGAAAGTTTTTAATGGTGAGTGCACAATGAGCACTGCTTCTGGTGGTGTGGTCTACTGAAATTTTTATCTGCTACATTTTTGGACTCGCACTAAAAAGCTGTAAAAATATGGACGGCGTGGATATATGATGAACACATTGAGGTGGGCCCTACGGTCAGGGTCTCACCCACATCCTCGTTCCAGGGTCGCTGCCAAGTTGCGCTCGGGCAATTACTCATTGGTCAGGTCCTCATTGGACGAGGTCATGAGTCACTGAATCCCAGTTTGACACGGATTGGCCAGTTATCCAATGGTTGGTGATCGGTTATCTATGGGCCTCACCATGATGTATGCATTTCATCCATGTCGCCCATCCGTTTTTTCATATCATTTTATGATACAAGCCGAAACATAAGGTAGATCCAAATCTCAAGTGGACCACATCATAGTAAACAATGTTGATCGAACGCTCACCATTAAAACTTCTTGGGGCCAAAGAAGTTTTAGATCAAGCTGATATTTGCTTTTTCCCTTCATGCTGATATTTGTTTTGGCCCTTCATCCAGGTCCATATGACCTAATCAACAGGTTGGATGTCAAATAAACATTAAAGTGGGCCATTGCAGGATTTTAATGATGGACATTCAATCACTACTGTTTTCCTAGGGTGTAGTTCACCTGGGATTTACATCTGCCTCATTTTTTGATCAAGCCCTACACTGATGGGGAAAAATGGATGGATGTACGGATTAAACACATACATCATGTTGGGCCCATAGAGCACCGACCACTAGTTACCTGGCTAGTGGCCAGCGTCATTGGCCAAACCGCGTCCGTGCCAGTTACGGCTGCGTTCGGCCTCGTTGGATTGACCCTCAACTAGGATAGATTTTTATGACTTGGGGTCAAGGCTCTTATCTAGAACTAAGGTAAGACACTGGAGTTTTGTCACGTGGCCCCCAAAAAATGTGTGGTGACCTAAAATTCAAACAAGCTTGCTTAGAAGGTGGTCCATACAAGCACGCAAACAAATCATTTTAGGGCAGGAGCCAAAGAATGAGGCAGATCCAAAGTTCAATTGGACCCACCACAAAAAATAGTAGGGACAGTGATCCTCACCATTGAAACCTCCCTAGGGCCCACATAATGTTTATTTGAGATTCAACCTGTTTATAATTTAACACAGACATGGAATAAGGGAAACACAATATCAGCTTGATCGAAAACTTCTGTGGCCCAAACAAGTTTTTAATGGTAGGCGCTTAATCCCCACTGTTTTCTGTGGTGGGGTACACTTGAACTTTGGATCTGCCTCATTCTTTGGCTCATGCCCTAAAATGATCTCTCCAAATGGATGGATGGTGTGGATGTAACACATACATCATGATGGGGCCCACAAAACGTGGTGACGTCACTTCAGTAGCGAGTCTGGCTACTGTCAAGTTTCAGTTGCTAATCCGCATCCAGTCTTGTCGGCTGAAATATTCCACTTGGAGGCTGCTTATCTAAAAGTCATTGACGTATACTTTTCTAAAGTCAGTCAAGTCTTGCGGATGAAACATTCGGGAGCGGATCCGGATCAACCGAGTCGGGTGAGATCCCTGACTGTGGAGCTCACAGTGATGCATGATCCTTAAATCCACACCGTCCAAACATTTTGAAAGCACATTTTAAGGCATGATCCCAAAAATGAATATTACTCAAATCTTAGGTGGAACACATTACAGGGAACAGTCTTGATTGAATCCTCTCCATTAAAACTTCATGGCTTCCACCGGAATGTTTATTTTCCATCCAGCCTATTGATGGGATCACAAACACCTAGATGAAGGAAGAGACCACAGAAATATCATCTTGATCCATAGGTTTTGTGGCTCACAGGGAGTTTTTAATTGTCAATCACTATGGTTCACCTAGGATTTGAAACTGCTTCGTTTTTTTAATCATGCCCTAGAATGAGCTTTCAACATGGATAGACGGTGTGGATGTAGTCACATACATCATAGTGCGCCCCACAGTCAGAGGTCCCACTACCTCAGTGGATCCGGTTGTGGTCCACCTGAGTGTTGGGTCTGCCTCGCTCTTGGCCTCATGCCTGAAATAATCTTAGAAAATGGATGAACGTCATGGATAGACAGAAAAATCACAGTGGGCCCTCTGTAGATCAGCATGACGCTTTGCATCCATAAGAGAAGGACATAATCCGCGTCCCTTTGAAAAGGCCACAGTCACCGCACCGCTAAGGGTAGTGCGCTCATAAGGGATGCGGACAAGCGTGGAACTTCTTATGAGGGATAGTTAGGTAGGCTACCGTGGTATTTACGAGAAATACACCCATGCCATCTGCTTTCCCGGATCATGTTAGAATGTGTGATAAAAAATGAGGTAGATTCAAAACTTAAGTGGGCGCACAATAGAAAACGGTAAGGATTGAACGTCTACCTTTCAAAGTTTAGGATTAGGCTAATATTTTTTGCGTTTTCAGTTCATCCCACGGAGGTTTCAATGGACCCTGGGAGGTTTCAATGGTAGGCATCTCCCTACCCACCCTTTTCCTCATCGTGTGTCCCACTTGAGTTTTGGATCTATCTCATTTTTTGTCCCATGTCTTAACATGATTTGGAAAAATGAATGGATGGGATGGATTTCTCACAAACGTCACAGTGGGCCACACCTAGCTTGCCCTCCCAGGAAGTTCCTGCAAAAAGCTTGTGTACGCATTCCAGGTCAGCTCGGGGAGCGGATTCCCCTCACCAAAGATGATCCACCCTTAATGTGGAGCCCACCTTGATGCATGTATTCTATATCCATGCCATCCATCCGTCTTTTCGGATCATTTTAAGTAGAAGCCTAAAATGAACAAATCCCAATCTCAGGAGAACCATATCAGAAGAAACTGTGGTGATTGACTATTAAAAACTTATCATGAGCCACAAAAGTTTAGGATCAAGCACATATTTATTTAACTTATTATGAGCCACAAAAGTTTTGGTTCAAGCACATATTTATTTCTCTCTTGGTGACTATATATGTAACCTTATCATCGAGTTGGATGGCAAACAAACATTAAGGAAACATTACAATGGGCCTTAGGGATTTTTAATGGTGGGGCATTCAATCAACAATGTTTCCTATAACATAATCCACCTAAGATTTAAATTAGGTTCATTTTTGTTCTCTTGACCTAAAATTATCACTAAAAATGAACTGATGGCGAGGATATAGAATGCATATATCAACACAAGGCCCCATTGGAAGGCTACATCATCTTGGGTGAGGCCATGCCCCCACCTAATCCCCTCCCCTCCGGGGAGATTAATGAAATTAGCTCCTAATTATGACATAGTAAAGGCGTTGATACCACTTCCTGAATGCAATTTTTTACTCCTCTAAGCAATATTGTTTGGCTTTTTGAAAGACGAAAATGCCTCTCTGCCACTCGTCCTTTCATACGAAGGTAGCTTGTCATGGAAGTTGAGAGAATCTTTTCAAACGGGGATTGTGGGGCCCACTAAATCAAGGATTGGGGCCACCCTTCTGCCAATTTAATCCATTCACTTTAATCGTACAATCATGAACCTTCAGTAGGGTCATTTCAAATAAAAGTTGAAGGTGTCTATGGCCCACATTACATTAACATTGTTTGTTAATTCTGAACTGTTACCTCCGGTGTAGTCCATCCATGATAAGTTTTGCCCTCAAACTTCATGAAATTAAAACCCCATTTATGTGGGTGACTTTGATCTACTATAAGACAATCTAGTGGGCCCCACACAAGATGTGGGATGAGTTTAATAGGTGGTCCCTTGCACGAGAAGGCAATTTGACATTTTCTCTCTTTCTTCATTTTTTTAATAGGAGGGGACCATTTGATCATTAGGATCGTTGCCACCTTTGTAGGACCCACTCCGACAATCTTCTATCATGTATCCGGCGTCATTTCTTCAATTCCGACGAGCTTCTGAGTGTTTTTTAAGATCGTCGATCCCATAAAAACAATCAAAACTTCCTCATTACATATCTAATTTGGGTGATTTGGTACTCGTTAGAAAGATAATTTGATGAACTTTCAAATAGTTTTCAAATCCTCTCATTTAAACATCATTTGGTTGCCCAAAAGTAGGCCCAAAGTTTATTTATTTGGATATCTCATTCGGTGAAAGATGCCATGATAAACTTTAGGCCCGGTTTTAGGCAACCAAATGATGTTCAAATGAGATGATTCCAAAGCCATTTGAAATTTTATCAAATTATTTTTCCAATGAGTATTAGATCACCCAAATCAGGCATGCAATGAGTAAGTTATGACCGTTTTTGTGGGACCAATGATCCATAATGAGTATCGACAACCCATAGTAACTTTAATTGGGAACACTTTTGGGCAAGCAAATAGTGTCCAAATGAGGTGATTCTATAATGCCCCGGATTTTCACAACCCGAGTTCTAAACCCGTGTTTTGAAGACCCGGGCGTTAGCCTATGTAGAAAACCCACATTTCAGTCCATTTTCAACTATCATTCTAAGAAGGGTATTTACCGAGGAAGAAAACAAACCATGAATATAGGAAAGATAGAACAAATATCGCAGAGTGGTGCCCATAAGGCTTATACAAACCGAATATCTCGAATTTAATTCAGAATACACTAATAAACAATTACAATTATATACAAAATTTAAAACTACAACCATTAAACACGGCTCTTTGATCCATGACATCAGTATAACCTGAGAATCCTGCTCCATTCCAGTATAACCTGTACATTATTCAAATCACCTGCACCAACTATACAGTTGAAATATAACAGCATGAGTGGCCAGCTCAGTATGAGGTCCCCTCAAGATTACACACTAACACATTAATCAAGAAGAATAAAAAAAATGTACAAAACATCCATGGTGTAGTCTTTCTTAAATGCATGAATGCATGCACATGTCCCTCAGCCTGGGGATGCACATCCAGCTAGAAAATGTGGTCTGGAAGTCACTAAGGACACACATCAGCCCCACAATGCAAATTCATCAATTAGTGATCCGGAAGTCACTAAGGACATACATCGGCCTCACCCAATGGTCTAGAAGTCACTAAGGACACACATCAGCCCCACGATATCACGAGTGGTCATCACCAGCGAAAATACCAAAGGTACGTGCTCTCGGTGAATGACACACTCTATGGTGGTCTAGAGCCAGCGAAAATACCTCGAGGATACGTGCTCTCAGCAACCAGACCACCCGACGGTAATATGGCTCGTCACCACACGTCCCGTCTGTGCCATGATATGTATGATTAAACCAACCATTATTATTCCAATTTACAACCAAACCAATTATGACATTCCCTTACAACTAGTGGCCTTTCATCAAAATAATTCTCCAAAATATTTCTACACGAGTCCAACTAGGGACATAATTAATAATTTATCTCACAGGACCATTGGTCCATCAAGTCCATCGGGAATCCCAACAACCCATCTCAATAGGACATTCAGCCCAACGAGTCCATATAAAGACATCATCAAAAATATTTCCATACTAGTTTAGCTAGGGGCATAATCAAGATCTCATCTCATTTAACATTTAGTCCAACAATTCTATCTAAGGACACCATCAGGAATCTTTCTAATAAATCGCTTCCAAAGGCCACTAGTTTAAGGTCCCATCAAATATAGGTTATCGCAACCATTCAAATTCACATTCCACTTTCATATTCCAAACATGAGGAATGAAAATGACAATTTGAAAATTCGTAAATAATTCACAGTTATAAAGAAATGCACATATAGCAAGATTAAACATATGATTTATGGCAAAATCAAACAGCAGAGGTAATCATGAGACAGAGTAAAATTTTCAATTATATGTAAATAAAACTACAACTTAATTAACATGAAAGCGGAAAGCTCAAGGGGAGGAATCATCACCTTAAGAATCGAAGCATCTTTCAATGTTACTCGAAACATGTACACGCTCGCTAGAATTCGACCCTACCATGTTTTAGACCATTTATGCGGTTAGATTGTCATATCCATAATTTATACGGTTAAAATTAACCCTATGGTGGTGGCTCTAAAATTTTAAGGAGTTGGCCTATACAATCTAGATTTAGGGTTTAGGGTTTAAATGACTTATTTAGTACTTTATGAAGGTAGTGGATCCCATGGATGTGGCCCCACGTAGATTTTTGAAATAGAAATGGGCAACAAGCACAAATGTGCATGAAACATAGATGAAAGGTGGGTCCCATCTAGTTGGGCTACATCATTAAGAACTATCGACCCTACAATGAGGTGCTAAAATAGATGAAACCGCGTAGATAAACTATATACATCAAGGTGGACCCAACAAGCTGGGCCTTATGAATGTTTCAATGGTGGACATCACCATCCCCACTGTTTTCTATGGTGTGGTCCACCCGAGATCTGGATATGCCTCATTCTTGGGCCCATGTCCTAAAATGATCTGGCAAAGCAGATGAACGGTTTGGATAAAACCAATACATCATGGTGGGGTCCCCAAGTGGGGCCGCCAGCTGGGCATCACGAGCCCAACGTCCGTGGACGCTGGGTACTCCCAGCGTCAGAGCCAGCTTCCTTTTTATTTCTTTTCTTTCTTTTTTTCTTTTTCCGTGGTTTTGATCAAGTGGGGCCCACATAAGGGTGATCCACTCCGACTATCAGGTTCCCCAGCTCGTGGGGGATCCAATGAGCCCTATATTGGGTGTATGATATGGCCCACAGACATCAAGGTGGGCCAAACAAATTCTGATAGTAGACATCATTATTTCTACTGTTTCATGTGGTGCGGTCCGCTTAAGATTTGGATCGGTTTCATATTTGGGCCTTGGCCCTAAAATGATCTGGGAAAATAGATAAACGGTGTGGATACAACATAAACATCAAGGTGGGCCCCACGAGGGGGGACCCATTCAAACCGTCCGGTGACGCTGGACTGTTCAAGCGTTCTGATGCTGTGAACGTCCAGCGTCTGGACGCTGGTTCCCTTTTCTTTTCTTTTTTTTTCTTTCTTGTTTATTTCAAGTGGGGCCCACATGGGTATAATCCAATCCGTTCATCAGGTTCTCCAACTCATGGGGAACCCGCAGAGTCCATATTGGACAGGTAAAAATGTTCACAAACATCACGGTGGGCCCAAAGAGTTTCGACAGTGGACATCCTCATCTCCGCTGTTTTCTATGGTGTGGTCCACTCGAGATCTAGATCTACTTCATTTTTGGTGTCCATCCTAAAATGGGCTGGAGAAACAGATGGACGGCGTGGATCGAATACATGCATCAAGGTGGGTCCCACGAGTGGGGACCCACGGTCAACGCCTAAAGGGGCTTTCAGCCCAGGCGTTGCTGGGCAGCAGCGTCCTCTGGATGCTATCGGTCTAGTGGCCATCTCCTCTCTTCTTTTTTTATTTTTTTTTGTGCATTGACCAGTGGGGTCCACACGTGCAGATCTACTCCATTCATCAGCTGGGCCATCTCATGGTGGGCCCAATTAGCTTTGAAACAAGATAATTCTATATTTATCCTTCATCCATATCTTTATGTTTTAAAGAATGGGGAAGAAAAGAAAATCAAGCATCATGGTGGGCCATTGGCCACACTAATCTTGCCACAAAATGGGTCCCCAAGTGGGATCCACACCATCAAAGGTGGGACCCATTTGAATCCTAGGTTTTACACAAAACCTAAGAGGAACATAGATGCACTCACCTTGGTATCCTTGATCAAAGGTCGATCTTGACGGTTGAAGTGAATGAATGGTTGAGAAGGAGGGGAGGTTGATGAAGATGACCCACTCCTCTCTCTCTCTCTCTCTCTCTCTCTCTCTCATACACACACACTTAGGAAGGGCGTGGATGGCATATGAATGAAGAAGAAATGAAGGATGAAGGGGGAGAGATCGTTCCTCCCTTCCATCCATCTCTCTTATAATATCTTTTATTATTATTATTATTATTATTATTATTATTTTTAAATGAAGGGATGGTAGAGGACGTGGGGGGCATGGGAGAGGAATGGGGTATCATCATGACACTCCATCATTACACCTTTCTCTCTTTTATTATTTATTTAATTTTTATTAATTTATTCATTTTTATTATTATTATTAATTTTTTTGTAATAACTAAGTGTAATAATTACAAGGGAGGGAAAATGATTGCTGGGGAGACCGTGTAGTGGGCCCCACACGAGTGTGCACAACCACATTTTTTAGGTGTTTTGATTAAATGTCCATATCTTTGCGCTCGGGTATCAGATCGACGCACTGTTTTCGCTATTGCGATCACGAGGACGACGCGGTCAATATGACAGAAGTTTCGGAACCTCAAGACTTCGGTAATTTGGGTGCGAACTACGCACTGTCAGTCCGGGGCACCAGGAGTCGCGCACACATTGACGAAAGAGTCACGGAAGGGCATTACACATACACATATACTTTGAATCCTCATGGTAACACCCGAGTATAGAAAAGTACGGGGTGTTACAGATTCCAAAGCCATTTGAATAATCAAATTACCTTACCAACGAGTACAAGATCATCCAACTTGGACATGTAATGAGGGACTTATGACCATTTTTGTGGGACCAGCGATCCATAGTGAGTATAGGTGATCCACAGTGAATATTGACAATCCATAGTGACTTTGGGCTAACTTTTCTGTTATTAAATGGTGTCTAAATAGGGTAATTTTAAAGGCATTTGAAGTTCATCAAATTACAGTTCTAACGAGTACAAGATCACCTAAATCGAACATGTAACGAGGGAGTTATGACCATTTTCATGTGACCAGCGATTCATAGTAAGTATCGACAATCCACATTGACTTTAGGCCCACTTTTAGGCTATCAAATGGTGTCCATATGAGGTGATTCCAAATCTATTTGAAAGTTCATCAAATTGCCTTTCCAACGAGTACAAGATCCCCAAATTAGACATGTAACCAGGAAGTTATGACCATTTTTGTGGGACTGACGATCCACAGCGAGTATCGGCGATCAATAGTGACTTTGGGCCCACCTTTTGAGCTATCAAATGGTGTCGAAATGAGGTGATTCCAAAACCATTTGAAACTTCATCAGCCGAGTGGTGGCCCCAATCATTAATTTAGTAGGGACCACACACCTATTATCAAAAGGCTCTTTTGACTTTTGAGACAAGATAACGCTGTACGAGGGGACAATTGGTAGACGAGTATTTTCGTCCTTTGAAAAGCCAAACAATGCTTAAAGGGCCAAAAAATGCATTTAAGAAGTGGTGTTAGCGCCTTTATTATGTTATAATTGGGGGTTATTTTCATTAATCTCCCGATCCTCACAACCTAATCTGCGTCCATTCCACTTATGGTGTGTGTTGAGTTCTCATTATGCATATTTAAACCTCAATTCATCACACATTATGCATGGATTATAGTGCTAAAGAAGGCATCTTATGCATGAATTTGTGTTTGCAGAAAGAAGAGAGAGATCTCATAAATTTAATGTTAACTATGACATTTTAAAGCACTCAAAAGATCAAATGAAGAAGAGTCAAGAAGTGGAGGAAGGAAGGAATGGAAAAAAAAAAAAAGAATCTCAAAGAAACAATCTTTCAGGATCGATTGAGGACCGGTTGTCAGCTGCCCAAGACTGATCATTGACTGGTCGAATTTATGTTGAAAGGGAGGCATGCTTGTTGGACAGTCAGAGTGCACCTAGAACGGGTCGCACTACCGGTCCTTGGAGCCCAGGACTGATTGGCCAAGGGCCAGGACCGGTCGAATTCTACAAGATTTGAAGTCCAACTTGCTGGACTACTTCGATGCATCTACGATCACTCGGCCATAGGCCAGGACCGGCCGTCCACCAGAAGAACAGAAATCTAATTCTGTTAAGTTTATTGTTGTTTAAGCCACAACCGGTGGGCAGTGGGCCACAACCGGTTGTGAATCACCTCAAAAGTGCGAAAGAGTTATGCAATCTAAAGTCAGTGGGCGATTTTCTCAATAAAAGGACACCTCCATACTCTTCCTAAATCATCCTAGAAGTGTCCTAGATGTGCTGGAGGTGGAGGAATTCGAAGTGGAGCTTCTACAACTCCAAGGTCTTCAAGTTTTCTTCTAGTTTTCATGTTTTTCTTAGTTTTTCTTTTGTTTTCTAGTTCAAGCATGTCTATGGTTGGTTGGACCTCTTAGCTAGGGCTAAGAGGTGAAGCTTGTAAATAATTTTAATGTTTAATTCGTTTATGCAAGTTCTGTAAGCTTTTAAGTTGGATTTTTCAAGTTCTAGTTTGAATAAAGTTGATAGTTTTAGAGAATTTTTAGATCTCTTATGCCACACATACATGGGATGCTTATGAGTTTCTGAAATTAATCATGATCTTTTTATGAGAATTGAATTGTGGACACCTTAGATCTTCTGTGATTCAAGGATACGGTTAATACTTCGAAGTATCACAAGTTCAAGTTCTCCATGCTTGAAGTAGAGCTAGAAGTTGAAGTTCCAGATTTGAGTTTCGACTATTTATGTGCTTTTGAATGTGATATCTTCCGATTGGATAGAGATAGGACTTCAATTCCAATTTTGTGATTGTGCTTGTTGGATGAATTAACATTAAGATTACTACAAGTGGATCCTTAGCGCTCTAATTGTTTAATTCTGAGATTTTACTTCTTAAAATTTTGTTTTTGCTTTTCCAAACCCAACTGTGAATCCTGAATTAGCTTTACTAAATTACTAGGAATTGGCATAACTACATAATCCTTGATGATGATCTCGATCTCACGATAAAATTATTACTACAGCGCAACCTTATACTTGGGGTTGTCATTAAGTTTTTGGCGTCGTTGCCGAGGATTTTTGTAAGCTAATATGGTTATAATAGTTTGTTAATATTATGATTTCCAATTTCTCAAACTATGTTTTTCTGAATTTTGTTAAAACTAAGATTGTTTTCTCATTTGTTTTGTAGGATTTCATTAACCCTAGTTCAACAAATCTGGTACCATCGTTTTAACTTCATCTTTTTAGTTTTAGATTTTTATATTTTTGCTGGTAGGACTTAAGTTTTAATTTAGATCGAGAGTTTGCGTGGTTTATGTCCCGTTGGGAACGTGATCACATAAACCATCTCCAAACCGAATGAGGTTTAGTTGAATGTCTCTCTATTAAAAAAACGTGTGAGAAAGTATCTAGAAAGTTGTGAAAGTTCAAGTGGGATGACAGCTAATCAACAAACACATATAAGGAATCTTCCCACTCCCACTCCTACTCTAAATCCAACTCAAAATCATGAGGAAGTAGGAGAGAATGAGGTGCAAAACAACCATCCGATTAGAACTCTACGTGATTACTTACAACCGGCTAGGGCAACTACACTCTCATGAATGATTTTCCCCATTACGTTGGAATAATTGATTTTAAACCAGGGGTGATTCAACTTTTACCAAAGTTCCATGTGTTAGATTCTTAGAGCCCATATTTACACGTAAAGGAATTTGATGAGGTAGTAGCTACCTTACAACATGCAAATGTTACTAAGGATATGATCAAACTGAAATTGTTTCCCTTCTCATTGAAAGAAAATGCTAAGGGACGACTTCACTCTCTAAGAGCACGGTCTATTGGGACATGGACTGAGATGAACCGTGAGTTCTTGAAAAAGTTCTTTCCGCTTCACAAAACAAACACCCTTAAACATGTTATAATGAAATTTTCAATTAAAGAGGGTGAAACTTTCTTTCAAAGTTGAAAGAGATTTAAGGATATCCTACTCGCTTGCTCACACCAAGGTTGAGGTGTCCCATGTAGTCTGCTTCACTCTGATTGTATATCAATATATCACTGAAGTAAACCACGACAACCACCTAATGAACAGTTTCATAACTTGGTTCATCAACCACATAAAAGTGCTTGGCACGTTCAAAAGACCGAAGGGCATAACCAATCATTCATACAGCCCCTCCTTAGACTTAAATACCGTCTTCCACTCATCACCCAGCCATATTCATATTTAATGATAGCAACTTCTCAATTCTAGCTTGGAAAATAAGTTAGCCACTTCAAGCATGTCCAGCATGTTATCCAGCCGAGGTATGAAAAATTTGTATTTTATGGTGATTTTATTAATCTCTTTACTGTCAACACATTTTATTAATCGCTTTACTATCAACACACATATGCCAACTGTGTCCTTCTTAGGAGTTAATAATGTATGAACGACGCACAGACTCATACTCTCTCGCACCAGACCCTTACGGATCAATTCTTCCACTTGTCATTGAAGGATCTCACACTCCTTCGAGCTCATCCGATAGTGAGGTCGGTTAAGCAAGCTAGCCCTTGTGACAAAGCCAATATGGTGTTAGATGTCTCGTATTGGGGGCAGACCATCGGGTAAATCATTGGGCCATATTTTCTTGAATTCATTCAACATTGGTTTCAATGTTGATGGCATGTTTGTGGGTTCGATGTTCTCTCCCTTCACCATTAGAGCATTCACCTCTTTGGTTTCTTTGGACTCCTTAACAAAGTCCCAAATAGCTAGGAGAGAACTCCCCTTCACTTTAAAAGTTTTGGGGTGTGCTTCCTATGCCATCAGTGCAAGGATAATTTTACGACCGTCATTAGCAAAGATATAAACATTATCCCGTCCTTGGTGGGTCTCATCATAGTCCGATTGCCATGGTCGACCAAGCAACATGTGGCAAGCTTCCATGTCGCCCACGTCCCAAAACACTTGATCTTTATAACATTTTTCAATAGAGAACGAGATAGTGCACTGTTTAGTTACCTTGGTCTCATTCACCTTCTCGATCTAACCAATCGAATATGGAGAAGGATGCTTCTTGATCTTCAGCCACAATTTTTCTACCATCACCCTCTGGACGATGTTCTCACTAGCCCCCATTGTCTATGATTACATCACAAACTTTGCTATTTACGCTACAGCACATGCAGAAAATATTGTGCCATTGTGGGTACACCTCCTTCCTCAGAGTGTATAGAAGTCGTCTCACGACTAGGGAGTCGCTATTGTCCTCGGCCACTTAATTCCCATCATTTACCTCTTGTTCGGCTACTTGTTCGTTTTCATCAAATCTTAAGTCTCCTTTCACTTCCTCATCTTCACTGCCCCCTTCATTAATGGCTAAGCGGGACACGGGGCGTTGATGACACGTATTAGAGAAGTGACACGATTGGCTACAATGAAAGCAATGGTTCGGCCTTGGCCGACCATAAGAGTTCGGAATTCTACTCGAGCCTACTACCATTGTCGTTGCAACTTGGGGCCTAGATAGGTCGCTCCCTGTTTCATGGTTTACGACCTTAGGAGGTTGAGGACGCCTCTACTGGTTCCTTTCCTTTAGCCAATGTTGTGTCTTGTGTAAGACCCGTCGTGGGAGCCTGCATTGCAGGGTAGGTTCGAATGGTGGCCCTCGCAAGTTGAGTTTCTGCTCTGCTAGCCAACTGGACCACTTAATCAATTGTCTAGACTGTATGCATTTGAACCCGATCCTGGATTGGCAACTGTAAGCCACCGATGAACCGAGTGACTCGTCGAGATTCAGTCTCTGCCAAATCGTTTTGCGCTGACAATCGCTAAAACTCTTTAGTGTATCCTAGCACGGGCCGATTCCCTTGTAAAAAATTCTAGTATTGTTGAAAAAATACCTGATCATAGTCGTTGGTGAGGAATCACGCATGTAGGAGACACTTCATTCTCTACCATGATCGGATGGGTGCTTTCATCTGACGAGTCCACGCAAGTTGCAATTGATCCCATCTTGCTGAAGCACTGCCTTTTAGCTTGTAGGCAACTAACTTCACCTTCTTCTCTTCTGACACCTCCATATAATCAAAGAAGCTCTCGACTTCTGCTATCTAGTCGAGGAATTCTTCAATACGCAATTGGTGGTTAAAACTTAGAAGATTGGCCTTGCCTCTGAAATATTATTTTGCCCGATCTACCGAATCGTCTCCATGTACGTCCTGACGGACAACTACATTGTTGACTTGCTCGTCGTTGGAACTTGATTCGTGAGGTGCGGCCCTGTGATTTGCCACTAGTAGCGCCCTACGAGCAATTTGATTGCACTGTATAGTGATCACAAGAGGTTAAATGTCACCCTAAACACGAGGCAGAATTAGTGCCTCTGCAAGATGGTCGAGGGTTGCCTGCAAACCTTGCATGGCTAACAAACTCTTCTGTTGGAAAGATTTTATCATTTACGTTAGATAGAGAATCCCTGGATCATCATCGATGGGATTATTGTCCAAACCTTCGTTAGTTGCCATCAATTTGAGGGAAGTCTTCGCTTTGATACCACTTGACGTAGGGAGGGACGTGGTAAGGTCGATCATCGTCTTCCTCATGGGATAACTACCTTGAATCTACAAAGCTCTTTGGAATCTTCAACAAAGCTTCCTCAAATCCACCAGGGAAATCTCAAATCCACAAGATGAAGAACCACATAAGCCGCATTTAATTAATAATAATAATAGAGTTAAACACTAACAATTGTCCTAAACAATATTAAATACTCCAAAGCAAACCATAATTACAAATTACAAAGAGTCTAAGATGAAAATGGAAAGAAATAGAAAAACCATGCAAAATTGTGGAACCCGTCGACCTAAGCCGTCAACCGGTCAAAGTTGAGTGTTGAATCGTCGAAATGGCCGAAAACTGTCTAGAGATATCAGCCCCAACTTTGTGAAAATTCAGGAATTTTTTTATCATTCGACCATTATCGTCGACCAGTCAAGACCACCAAAAGTTGTCCGGAGAGTTTATGCTGAATTTCAAGCAATTTTGATTGGTGTTTGATTGTGGCCGACCGGTTAACCAAGATTTTTGACGAGTCTAGTTAGGTTGTAGATTGTCAATTCTTCTTGAGTTTCGGTTACTTCTTCCAATCCATCCTCACCATGAATGTGTCCGCGATCTGTTCTACATAATCCGTGACCAATTATACATATTCCGCACCACCTTATATATCCACGCCCATTCCTATGGTAGAGTATAATAGTTCATACATATGCAGTTAGATATTCTCAACATGGTTTAATTCCAATCAAACCGTCAGCAACCGCACTTTAACCTTTGACGGAATTGGGGCCAAATTTTAAGTGATCCAAACCTACGATCAGGAATAGTGGAAATTTAGACATATACAATTTCAAAGTGCATGGCTGGGTTTTCTGACACGTCACACAACCACATGTGCCACGTATTGCGCATCCAAGCCACACATCAGGGAGGCACCATTCATGATATTTTTGAACATATTTTTGTGTGAAGGGCCACTGATCAAATGGTTAGTATTTATCAGATTATCATAATATTTGCATGAGATTATTAGCAATCTAGTTCAATGGATTTGATTGAAGTCTACAGATGCAACTATATCACTATACCTTAGAGTTCCCTGAGAGCAGTACTGGATCATTTCTTTTTCATCTTTAGTTGTACAGTGGTCCATATTCAACCAAAAAGAATTCTTAATAATAGAAAGGTCAGAGTCGAATAATTAAACTTTCAGGCTAATCTTCAGTACGATCCATCATACCAACGGTCCTGATTTGGTGTACATACCTTCCACGTGTGCAACGCCCACTCTTATTGACCTTCCAGGAAATTTCAAGAAAGAGAAAAGGGAATCTCTCTCTCTCTCTCTCTCTCTCTCTCTAAAAGAGATTATAAATAGGGGGGTTAAGGGCTTAGGCTCCACTCATTCAAATCCGTTGTAAACAAAGGAAAAGATGGGAACAAAGGGCTGTATGCTTCTGTGCATTCTTCTCCTTTCCACACTTCTCATCCCCACTGAGATATCAGCTGTTACCTATGTGGGTGAGTATCATGCTTCACATATTCCTCCATTATTCTCTTACTAGTTTCATAGTCCATAGAAATCCCCATGACACGTGATACGCGTGCATCAACCCTGAATGATCATAGATGTGCCAGAGCCCAAATGATAAAAAACAAAACAAAAGCAGTGATCAGACAATCCTAACCATCGGAACAATGCTTTCTTTTCAACTTAAACAAGGACCGTTATGCACAGGTCTCACCACATGGTTCAGTGGTAGACGCACTGTGTTTTAATACTAAGATCATGGGTTAAAGTACCCACATGGGGTGTGCGTGGATGGGTGCGTGTGTGAAATTAAAAAAGTCAAATCCATGATTTCTATACCCAAAATATTAGTTTCTAGTAATTGAGGTTTTTCCTTTTTTTGACATTGTTGCAGAAAATCCACTACCATCGCCGAAGGTGCCCGGCCGTCGTTATGGCTATATTGCTCCAAGTAGACGTGGCATGCCCTATACTCGTCCATGCATCAAAGGCTCCAGCTGCCACCGCCAACCACCCGGTCCTTGATACATAGAATATAATATAAGTATACATGTTTAGGCTGAGTTTGGTTGCACCAAATATCGTGAAATTTCATAATATTTCATGATTAATCATTCTAACTTGGTGCAAAAACCAGACTCACCTTTAAGCAAATGGTTATTATAATTACACGAGAGTTAAAGGGGCTGGATGGATTGGTCTAGTAAAGCAATTGATCAGTTGTTGCTTTAAGGATATGATGTGTTTTATATTAGCATGGTCGATTTATATGAGGCCCAAATTCTATGTTGTTTGGGCCTGCGAAGGGGACTTTCGATAGTATGTATATGTTTTTCAAGAATATATATGGCTGTATTTGAATCTTGTGGGCAATCCACCTCAAATAGTTGTATTTGAATCCTGTGGGCAATCCACCTCTCTCTCTCTCTCTCTCTCTCTCTCTCTCACAGTGGAGGACAGTCTTTATTTCTATCTACCTTATAATTTTTGGAGCTACTCTAAATTTAGTGACAGTTCCACGACGGCAATAAATGGACCGGACCTCAGTAAGAAGAGTCGTGAAACGTTAGTCAAGTAGCTACCAAAATTAGATCCTCTTCATTCTTGCGATATGGCCTATCCATAGCGTGGTCCACTATCACTAGTCTTGATCAACCAACAGGTTTACCACATGGTCCTAAATTAATACGAACCATGGTTTGGTCCTTGACGCTCTAGCTGGTTTATTAGCATGGTTTCTAAGACTTGGATGAGTCAGATGCCGCTTGTCTAAGTCGACTCAGACTTGCTCAAACCCATTATGGCTCGACACCATGAGTTATGCCAGTGATTTGCCCGACACCTTACTGGTTGGTCTGAGTCGCCGAGTCTGTATGACCATGTTGATATGATCTGTGATTAATGCTATTACCTAATCTAGGAAGCACTGCATCTACGTAAATAGAGCGAAGATGAATGGAACTCCTTGTTTTCATCTGTGAGACCTTGCTATATACAGCCCATAATACCAAAATCCACACCATCAAAAGGTATTTTGCTCATTTAAAATCGATTGCTGCTCAGACTTTTTTTTAGTGCCTAATCACACTTCATAAAGTTGTCCAATTAGTGTATACGGAACCTTTCACATGCATGGGGGCCACGATTCATCTCTTCAGTCTCTCTCGGCCTGAACGCATATTACATGGACGCGGATTAGCTACTGAACTTGACAGCAGCGAGATCTCGCTACTGAAGTGACGTCACCACGTTCTTTGGGCCCCACCATGATGTATGTGTTGTATCCACACCGTCCATCCATTTGGAGAGATTATTTTAAGGAATGATCCAAAGAATGAGGTAGATCAGAAGTTCAAGTGGAACCCACCACAGAAATCAGTGGGGTCAGTGACACGCACGGTTGAAACCTTCCTAGGGCCACCATGGTCTTTATTTGAAATCCAACCTATTTATAAGTTAACGCCGACTTGGAATAAGGGAAAACACAAATATCAGCTTGATCGAAAACTTCTGTGGCCTAAAGAAGTTTTTAATGGTATGCGTTCAACCCCCACTAATTTCTGTGGTGGGGTCCACTTGAAATTTTGATCTTCGTCATTGCTTTTACCATGCCCTAAATTGATCTCTCTAAATGGATGGACGGTGTGGATACAACACATACATCATGGTGGGGCCCACAGAACGTGGTGATCAGTAGCGAATCAGTTCAGTAGCTAGTCCGCGTCCATATTACATGGAGAGAGCACGTGACAACGTAGCACACGTTCTAGAGGTCCTGGCGATGCACCAGGTTGGAGATTGTATATGCGAGGGAAGGACTTTCCAGTTCGTTGCCGAATGACGCACACGTGTGAGTTAAAGGAGTATGTACAGTGATCATGATTCAACCCAGATGCACAGTTTAGATTCCACATAAACATCACGGGTGGGCCCCACCAGCTCGAACGTATGGAATTTCCATACATCCCGACATATGTCATTACCTAGCCTAGCTTGTCAGTTGTCACCCACTGTAAACCTGACTCAGGTAAATCGTACCCCTACAACCGACGCTTGTCAGCCTTCCAGCGTTCTAGATCGGATGGCTGTCTGGAAAGGACAGTGGGCCCCACCCTTTCTTTCCTTTCGGTAAAGTGGGCCATACCTTCCAAACGTGCTCCTGCACCCCGTCCGCACGCAAAGTAAATGCTGGGATCGGATCCTTGACTATTGCTGGCTCATTCACCGACTTAGACCTGGACCCACCAGATTTCCAGATCAAAGCACGTGATCTCATCTATACCGTTAATTATGTTTAGGGATTAAGATCTTAGATGTACGAAACCAACGGTCTTAAATAAAAGATTATAAGTTGTCCATTTAGATAATTGAGTTGAATAGATCATAGATCACCGCTAGTACGCTTTTGAGGAGCGTGCGGCGCACACGTGCCAATTATCACCCGAGCGTGTGAGATCCAAGTCGTTCATCAGGAGGACCATACTTTGTAGATGCACTGGCCCAAAAATTAGATTAGTATGCAAATCAGATGGTCCACACCGTTCAAAGCAATTAACCAACGGTCTTCATTTTATGAAGTGATTGGACGTCGTGGTGTGAATTTTACAATATTTAGGTACCAACAAAAGCAACGATTTTATTTTCTGCTGATGGATTGACTCAAAGTATGTTTGTGGTCCACCTGAGGAGTTGATCAGATCTCACGGTGCTTATAAAAGCCGTACATCAAGGTGGCTCCCCAGATCCCCATCCTGGGCCAAGCTCGAGACAGGCGCGCGGGGGGGGGGGGGGGGGGGGGGGGGGGGGGGGGGGTAGAACCCGATCCGCATCCCCCGATCACCGGCAATCTACGTCCGACCTATACTCAATGAGGCTGTAGCAGGTGGGCCACACATGTACGTTGAACACGACCGAGATCCTCAACACCTGTTCGGGGTAAAGTATAAATGACCCAAGCTAGTGGGGCCTATTGTCGACGATTTCCCGTAACAATCGAAATGGAAGTGTAGACACCTACCGGTTGATCGGAATTGAAATATGATACAAACAGATGACTTATATTTTGGTGATGATCCCTACAAAATAGAATTGAAGGCTAAGAGGTAGCCGAGTTCCGGCCGACGTTAGTCCTCCAATGCCTAAGTTAATCGATCTTCCAGAAGACAAGTTGATTTGATAGTAAGGATTGATTCTACCTGTAATTGAAGTATGTTTCTTTCTTTATAGCAGTTGAAAGAGATTTCCTAGGCTGGAATTGTGGCCGATATCGTGTCAAGAATCTAGGCAGATATCTCAGAACTGGATATCTCCGATCTTCAAGGACCGTGATCTCCACTTTCCGTAACGGGAGAAGAAATATGATTTGCTTCATCCATCTTCCAAAATATCCCGATATATCTGAGCTGACGCAATATCCAAGCTGATCTCAAAGGGTAAGTTAACCGGATCGGCTTACTTACTTCATTGTGACCTCGGTAAAATCATACCGAGGTCTTGTGTTTCAGCTCAGTTTGACCAGATTTTTACCCACAACAGTTGCCCCCTGCTTCCGAGGAAGATCCTTCTAGCTCGGGAGCATATTTAAATGGGAAAGGTCGACCACGTTTTGGCGATAAAGTCGCATTTAATGCGTCGTTTCGAATTTTGAAAAAATGTAATGATAGATGTACGGATGCATAGTTGATCTTCTCCCTCAAAGAACTTTGTACGATGCATAGTTGATTAACTTTTAACAAGAAATCATCCTGAATATTGAGGTCATTAAGGTGACCCTCATGACACCTTGTCCAGGCTTCCTTGAAATCTTCATCCTCCACGTACAAATCCTTGATGCAAATGAACCTGACCACCTCATTGCTCATAGTGACAAGTAGCGACGCACAGCGGCTCAGTGCATCAGCTACTGCTGCCCTGCCTTGTATTTCAGAACGAACATGAATTTCTGATAAAAGGAGATCCATTTAGCATGCACATGGTTCACGTTAATTTGGCTATTGATAAATTTCAGGGCTTCATGGTCAATGTAGAAAACAAACTCTCTCTAAATCAGATAATGCCGCCAACGCCGCAGTGCCTGAATCACTGCATACACCTCAAGCTTATATGTCGACCATTTCTTGCGAGCTTCGTTGAGATTCTCACTGTTGAAGGCTACCGACCTACCTTCCTGAGACAAGACCCCCCAATTCCGACATACAAGGTGTCACACTCTACCTCAAATAATTTCTTAAAAACTATATTAGTAATCATATTATGTTCTTAAGGATACTAAGTAATATAATTCATTGGTGTATTAATGAATTATACAGAGAAATTACTGCTCAAAGGGATACATTAATCTATATCTAACAGGTCCACATATCAGTGCCTCCTCTACCAAGTGCCTCTACATATCAGTGCCTCCTCTGACATAGTGCTATTTTGACAAATAAGTGTCTACATATCAGGGATTATGATTATTTAACCACTCTCATTTTGGGACGATGACATCATCATAGTGATGTTCCATAATTTAGTCAATTTATTGAGTAAATGTCACGCCCCAAATTCGGTTCTCGACGTCTATTCGCTGTAACCCGAATTCAGAGGTGGCAGCCTCCGTAGTACCCCGATCTCGGATCCTAACCCTACACGTCAGGTTCCGATCCTGGGAAACCACAATGAGGATTTTAAGGTCTGAAATTTTTTTTTTTTGAAACATGAGCATCACCATATGAGTACCATCAAAGACAAACACAATATTTCCACTAAATCATATCGTTTATATACAGTGCTGAAAAGTAAATACACAATGCGTAAATATAAAAATTGTGCACAATCCGGCACCTCCTGCTACTACACTCCCAACTCCAACTCAACGTTGCTGATACACTCTGGTATAACCTGCAGCGTAACAAACGCGCATAAGCTTCGAACGAAGCTTTGTGAGTGCGTGTGTCCGTGCGCAATGCGTATGACAAACATGCTAAGTATCAGAGTAAGCAGTAAGGCATGATGAGAGATCTAAACCAAAACTTAGCCTAATTAGGCTACACAATCATATGATATGAATAACCAGCCTACAACGGCTATGCAAGCATGCAATACAGATAACTAACCTGCCATGGCTATGCAAGCATGCAATACAGGTAACCAGCCTACCAAGGCTATATACTCATACTATGCAATGGCCTATAGGGCCTAATGTCGCATATAATGATCCAATGCATGTATGCAAATCACCACCTCTAAGTACAGTGGTCCAGATACGAACAGTCATAACGCAATCGCCCAAGCAATGCAGGACTCGGAACTGGTAGCTCGCCCAGTGTGGTAGTTCGCCCAGGCTTACAGCCCCGCCCACATCACACCCGCCCACGTCAGGACCGTCCCACACCATACAGAACATCACCGGGGTCTCACAGACCTCACTACTCACCAGTAGAATGCCAAAGCCTATCTGGTGCAATAGCGGACCTACTCATAGCTGGTCAAACTCAACCCACTTTGCCAACACTCTTCCGGCAGGTTAGGTCAGACCTCCTTCCAAACTGACCACGTGCAGTGGAAAACACCGCCGTTTGGTATTCGGCATACTGGTGTATGATTAAACCACCCGGTCCTTGAATGGAGCACCCACCTTGGTATCAACGGGTTCAGGGACTTTCACCCAGGGACATCTATGGCATCCTGTTTAAAGATCACATATTTCCGGTGTTCCCGCAAACCACGATGGAGCTGTGGTTGCAACGTAGTAACCATGCTATATGCGGCACAAGCAGACGGTGCGAAATGCAACTATGCATACAAACGTGGGACGACATGCCCGTGGAAGTCTCCAAAGAGCACCATAAAACTATAAGGTCTCAAACACAATGTCACCGTCAGCTGGTAATGAACTGCACGACAATCACGACCGATATGGCCGGTTGATACAAGACAATCAAATGAGCCAAGCATTCATGATGCATGAGTAAAGTATACAGTATGAGTGCCAACAAGTAGTCCATCTACCACGATGGCTACAAATCAATCTAGTCAAACTTATTTGAGATATGATTAAGATGAGGGGACACATATGAATGATTGAGTCATAGTGCGGGATGTCGCTAGCTAGGGAATCTCGCACCAAGGGCTACAAGGTATGCTAAGTTATGCCTACCATACAGTGTAAGTTAGGATGATAGATTTCTGTCCTCGAATAGTCCCATACCTATTGGAGAGGTTTGCGATAGAGAGCACGTGAATTACATTTGCGCGACTACATCTTGAATGCTTTATGAATGCGTTTATGCCCTAGTGGTCCCCAACTAACAATGGTGATTCGGGATGCATACTCATTACACATGCATAGTGGTCGTCGAAGCATATAGTATAAAGATCACATATGAGTATTCCAACAACACTACGTGTGGCAACAGACATATCAAAAATAGCATAAAAAGATAATTCACTTATAATACAAGCAAACATAAAGAGATAAGACTCTAAATGGATGGTATACAGCAACACAGACGTTCCAACAACTGAACGGTGTGGATTAACCTTCAATATTCAGATAACCCAAATGGAAAGGAAATGATTGAAAACACTACCGACACATCAAAGGTAGAACCCACTTGAGCGGCAAGAGTAGAATACCCAAAATCATGCCGAGACCCATAATCCTGTAGTACAGTGGAGATGAACACAATAATGGTCTGTAAAAGGAATGTCATAGAAGGGGTTGCAAGATAGGCATGTCATGACAGAGGATTATAAATGGTAGGGTAATCTGCGATAGATGGTCAATACAATGAGGTCCAAAAAGGGACAACAGGTCTAACCTCATACTACAAGATAGGCTCCATATAATGGATGGCCTAAATGACATACGAACGTCGAGGATGAGCCCCATACTCGTCCTATAGGTAAATGGACGGTGTGGATGAGATATACACGATATGGTAGTCTTTAATAGTTGGGTACAGGGTAGAAGGGGTGAATCATATGGGTATACAAGCTGAGTTACCAAGATCAATCAACATGGTGAGTCAACAAGGTGGGTCAATAAGGCAGGTTGACAAGACGGGTCAACATGGTGAGTTAATAAGGTGAATTGACAAGACGGTTCAACAGGGTGAGTTTAAGAAGGTAGCCCTGTGACTTGGATCAAGCAAACTCTAAGGATGACCTTTCAATAAGGGTTTACACAACTAATCATCAAGGTGGGTCCACGGGATGGACAACACAGTTATTCGAACACGCACACTAAGGTGGTCCCAAGGGCCATCCTGTACATAACATGCTAGGGTCCATTCATTTGGATGGTTTGGTTCAAGTACAAATTTAAGGCGGTCCTAATCGATGGGCAACATACATATCGCACCATAGTTAGCCAATGGCTGACGTGGATAGAACACATGCATAACAAGGTGGACCCGTGGGTGGGGATAACCGCATAAAGGAGTGGGGAAGCCACATACATCAATGGGCCACAACAGTTTGGGATCAACCCGATATTTGTGCTTTCCCACTAATCAAGTGAGATGGCAATCAAACACCATGGTGGGGCCCGCACACCACACGTGTGGAACCCCACCCATGGCTGGGTGACTTAAGAACAAGGAGAATGGCAAATAAACATAATAGATGGGTCCTGTAAAGTTTCCAATGGTAGGCATTCAATCACCCTTATTTTCTACGTGTGGCCCACCTAAAACTGGGCCCACACCCTTGCCAAGAAGAACGACACGATATACTCAACATTCATCAAGGTGGGACCCAAAGTTGGGCCCCATCACCTTTGGTTAGATGGATAAATAAACATTACAATGGCCCCAAGGAAGGTTTCAAAGGTGGGCATCAATGGCCACGGTTTCCCTACAATGTGGTCCACTTGAGGTTTGTTTTTACCTCAATATGAGGGCCCACGGCCCTAGAATAATATGGAAAAATAAATGATCGGCATAGATAAAACAGATGCATCGTGGTGGGACCCACAAGGTGGGCCACCTGCGCGCTGCTTGGAGCGTGGCGCCCAAATGGCCCCCAGAGTTTTGAATCAAACTGATATTTTTGTTTTCCCATTCATCCATATACATGTGATCTTATGAACAAGTTGGACGACAAATAAACATCACTGTAGGGCTGGGAAGATTTCAACGGTGGAGATCATTATTCCCACTGTTTCCTGTGACATGGTCCACTAGAGGTTTGGATATGCTTAAATTTTGGCTCAGCCACTAAAATGAGTTGGAAAAACCTATGGACCGAATAGATAAAGCGCATACATTCTAGGTTGGTCCCACGAGTGGGCCAGCCGCTGGACAGCCCAACCAGCCCACGGCCAGCGCCCTGTTTTTCTTTTTTTTTATTTTTTTTATTTTTATCAAGTGGGGCCCACAGAAGTTTTGGATCAAGCTGATATCCTTGTTTTCCCTTCTTCACCCGCATGTGTGAACTTATGAACAGGTTGGATCTCAAATAAACATCATGGTGGGCCGTAGGAAGGTTTCAATGGTAGGGTCACTGTCCCTACCGTTTTCTGTGGTGGGGCCCCCTTGAGGCTTGGATCTGACTCATTCTTGGGGTCATGCCCTAAAATGATCTCCCCAAACGGATGGACGGTGTGGATTACAGCACATGCATCATGGTGGGACCCGCAACTGGGCCACCAGCTGGCACGAGCCAGCGTCCAAGGACGCTGGTACGCCCAGCGTCAGCGACTTCTTCTTCTTCTTATCTTTTTCTTTTTCTTTTTTTTTATTTTTCTGTGGTTTTCCTCCAGTGGGGCCCACAAAAGGATGATCCACCCCGTCTATCAGCTTCACCAGCTCATGGGGTACCCAACGAGCCCAATATTTGGTGTATTAAGTGGGGTACAAATACCAAAATGGGCTGAGGAAAGCTCGACAGTAGACATCATTATTTCCACTGTTTCCTGTGGTGCGGTCCGCTTAAGATTTGGATCGGTTTCATGTTTGGGCCATAGCCCTAAAATGATATGGGAAAACAGATAGACGGTGTGGATACAACAAAACATCAAGGTGGGTCCCACGAGTGGAGACCCAGTCAAACGTCCAGGTGACGCTGGACTGTTCCAGCGTTCTCACGCTGGGAACGTCCAGCGTCCACAACCCCTTTTTTTTTGCTTTTTCTCTTTTTTTTTCGTTTATTTCAGGTGGGGCCCACTTAGGGAAGATCCAATCCATTCATCAAGTTTCCCAGATCGTTGGGGACCTAATAAGCCCAATATTGGGCAGGTGGAACAGTCTACAAATGTCACGGTGGGCCCAAGAAGTTTTGACAGTGGGCATCCTTGCCTCCACTGTTTCTTGTGGTGTGGTCCACCTGAGATCTGGATTTACTTCATTTTTGGTGTCCGGCCCTAAAATGGGCTGGAGAAACAGATGGACAGCGTGGATTACATACATGCAGCAAGGTGGGTCCCATGAGTGGGGACGACGGTCAACGCCCAAAGGGGCTACGCCTAAGTGCTGCTGGGCAGCAGCGTCCTCTGGACGCTGACTGTCCAGCGGCCGTTCCTTTTTTTTCTTTTTTTTTCTTTTATTATTATTATTA
Organism: Liriodendron chinense; assembly: GCA_003013855.2. Classification (NCBI taxonomy): domain Eukaryota; kingdom Viridiplantae; phylum Streptophyta; class Magnoliopsida; order Magnoliales; family Magnoliaceae; genus Liriodendron; species Liriodendron chinense. The sequence goes on along the minus strand of PVNU02001917.1, from coordinate 208,634 downwards.
TTATTATTATTACTACTACATGTATGTGGGGCCCATTCATGGACGATCCAGACCATCCCTCTCGTTGCCCATCACAAGTTGGGTCCAAGGAAAGAAAAATGAAGGGTAAACGATAAAAAGGGGGGAAGGTTTGCACTCACAATGATGGTTGGACGGTTGGATTGCCGATCGGACGGTCCGGATGATGATCGAGGTCCTCCAAGCTTGATCTCCTCCTTCAACCTCTCTCTTTCTCTCTTGATCTCCCTCTAGATCTCTCTCTAAACTCACTCAATCTCTCAAATCTCTTTCTTCTCTCTCTCTCTTTCTCTCTCAAATCTCTCTCTCTCCTTCTCTTGCTCTCTCTCTCTCTCTCTCTCTCTCTCTAATCTTAGAATCTGAGAAGGCCACCCCCCCTACGTATGGCTCTTGTATGGGAGAGAGGGGGGTACATGAAATGATTATGATGATGATGGGAGAGGGCATGAGAGGTATGGGTTGGAGTTGACTTTGGTGAGAGAGGAATGGGATAGGTATGGTGTGTGTAGGCTAGGGTAATGATAGGGGTATGGGTGAGGGTGATAGTGATTGATTTGACATGTTGTTGGGATTTGTACAAGTGGGGCCCACGCCACACGCGCGTTGCGCGGCCCACCTCGGATTGCTCAAAAGTACGCATCTCACACACTGGGTATCGCAATGGGGCGTGCCGCGCGGCGTTGGAATCGTGGCGCCCGCGCAGTCGTAAGGGTACAAGTCTTAGGTCGTTGCGGTACTAAATCAGGATCGCGATCAAGGCTCGCTAATCTGGTCCGTCCGGGACGTACCGGTACCGAAAACTAATCGTACGGAGGGCAATTCAGGGTACGGGTCTTACAGTAAATGCATGCCACATTGATAATTTTTTAGTGCCCATGTATCATGCATCACACACTATGCCTAAATATCAAACAACTCTCTTTTTATGAATAGGGATGATGGCAAGAGGGTGAAACATATAATGCGAGGTTGTGATTGTTTAATTAATCCGATCATGATGATTTAACATATAATTAAAATATTAGAAATAAATTAAACTAAACTAAATAAATAAATCAAGCTTTTAAACATTTAAATAATATTTAAATTAATTAATTAATTAAAATAAATAAATTAAATTCCCTGGGGTAGGGAAGGCGCGGGGGCAGTGGCGAAATGGTGCAGCGAAGGGGATCGAGTGAAATGAGTTGCGACCAGCGAGGGCAGCTCGACGGTGGGCTATAGTGGCAGGCCGACAGGGGAGAGAAAGAGAGAGGTGTTACGGCCGGCGGGGGCAACCCGACAGGTGGGCTATGGTGAGAAGCCGTCAGGAGAGAGAGAGAGAGAGAGAGAGAGAGAGAGAGAGAGATTTGGGGTTTAAAAAGGTGTAACACCCTATCGCTCTAAGTCAAATATACAACACTCCAAGTCACAATTATACAAGAAAGCTTGAGAAGGTGTAACACCTTATCGCTCCAATGCTAGGGTTTGGATGTCCTCGAGGTTACTATAAATTTTTCCTAATTAAAATTATGTGATCACTTGTGCTCGACCCCAAGAAATGTTGGATTGCAAGTGAAACAAAAAATTCAAAAACCCTAAACTTAGAAAGATTCACACATGAACGAATAAATGTTAAAACACACCAAATTGAATAGTAGACCCAAGGGTTATAGTTAGTAGAGATCATTTGATGAAATCTTAGGATTCTAAAGTAGCAAAAATGACCTAATATAAGGAAAGTTGACACTGTGTCGTTTCGGCCTACAGCTAGGTTGGTCCAACTGATAGAGCATAAACAATCAATAAGTAGAGATAGTGCATTGTCAGACTGACTGACAGACTTGTCGATTGTTGTCGGTTCGACCGACAGACTCTCGCGAGTGATGTATTTGCAGGCTACCGAGGTAGAAAGTTGAAGGCTTAAAGGCCATTTTCCCTTCATTCATTCAAGTCCCCTTAAAACCCTCTAAAAACCCTTTCTTTTCCAAACCCTAAGAGATAAATAAAGAGTGTGAGAGAGGGAGTTTGCAATAGGAGATTAGAAGCGGATCCAACCGCTCCGAGTTGTCTCAAACCGGAGTTTTTCATGTCTAATGGAATACATATCCTATTGCAAGCCCATTAGAACTTGGATTATGTAGGTTTTAGGGCCCTATATGGTGTTAAGAGCGGCCCAGTCGTGCTGCAAAAGTCGTGTGTCGGATTAGCTTTATAAGAATCCTAATTTCCACCAAGTTGGTCACTTAATCCCTAACTGAGGTGAGCCTATCCCTAATTCTTATCCTTGCAAGATTAATTTGAAATTAACCTAAGTTTAAATGAACTAAAGTAAAATTGGCTATAAGTATTGGAGTTTCCCCCAAATCATAAACCTAGAGTGTGCTTGGATCGAGGAAAACTAAAATTCAAAGTGAGGACCACCCCTCAAGCTTTCCCCGACATCTTTAGTCAGTATTAGCTTCGAATGTGTATTGTAATGATGCCATGAACTCGCAGAACTCATGAGCAGCTCTTAGATTCCATGTTAATATATGAATTCTTGGTATAAATCACTCGATTATAAGTTGGGCATGCTTTCTTATAAGTTAGATATGCTAGACCATTTATATGCTTAGAGTTGAGAAGGTTATGAATTGTTCATGTGGTTTTAGATTACTAATTTTATGTATGGCTTACATGATTTGAATTGCCACTGCTATGAATCATCAGAAGTACACCCCAAACTTGTGGCCTCGTTCCATTAGAATTTTATGAGCTAATTTGTGAATTCCATTTGTGGGATGAACCCTTGACTTATGTCCTTGAAACGATTTGATGTCTTTGAATGGCTTGTGTAGACACCCCACCTTCGGCTACAATGTTGGTAGAGATAGCTGAATGAATGGAGGACCATACCCCCAAATCCCATGTCCAAACTCAGACAAACTCACCCTTGTAAGCCCCAATCCATAGCCCAGCTCAAGCCTGAACCCAGTCAACTCACCCCTAAACATCAGCCTAAAAAAACTCCCATAAGAAAAACCAGTCAAAAAATTCCCAAAAAAAGTCAAACTCGGCGAGTCAACCCACTGAGTCAAATCACTGAGTCAACCCGCTGAGTCAACCCATCGAGTCAACTCACCGTGTCAACCCATCTTTTAAACCCAGTCAACTCACCGAGTTCTAAACCGCAGCCTCTGAGCAAGCTCGAACCCTAAGTCTAAGAAAATGCTGCTTCAGGTTCGGAGGTCGTACACTCCGAACCCGAAGCAAATTGACCGTACGGGCGGCCCCCTGGGTGCCGCCCAAAAATAATTACGGGTTCTACCACTGCCTGCTGCTATAAATACCCCATCTCCCCTTCATATTCAACAGACACTTCCCCTCTCTTCAGTCCGAGAGCTCCGAGTTCACCTTCCCCCCCTTTTGCCCATTTTTCCACTAAGGAGAGCCAGAGTGAGAAGAGCCTTGCCCTGGTCTAGCCCAGCCTAACCACCGGTCCAAGTCTCCCAAGCCACCCAAGTCTTGATCCAGCCACTCGAAGCCAATCCTTGCGACACCTCCGTTCATCCAGCTACTCTATCATCAGCATCATCTCATTCGCATCAAGCATAAGTGCAACATTTACTTTTCTTCCAACCCCCCTGCTTCACTACAAGCACTTTGATTATTCAAGCAGACAGCATGCATCCCGCATAAAGCACCTGTCAGTTCGAGCGTATGCTCTAGGCTTGCCTGTTAATGGAAACCTGCCCATCAGAAACTCTTACTGTTCAGACCTGCATTCATGCATCAGTCACGACAGGCACTTTGATTATTCAAACACACCGCATGCATCTCGCATAAAGCACCTGTCAGTTCGAACGTATGCTCTGGGCTTGCCTGTTAATGGAAACCTACCCATCAGAAACTCTTACTGTTCAGACCTGCATTCATGCATCCTGTCATCCATGAGAATGTACGAGGATTAAATCAGACTTTCAAGTATTAGTTCGATTCTGTGAAGTAGAGACCGTACTTCGGTACAGGCAGTGTGTGGGGTGCTTAACCTCTTCTCACCCTGTAACCGTGATCCCTTACTTCAAATCTTTGGTCGCAGATCAAAATGAGTCATTTTAGAGGAAAGAATCTTCAGATTCCCTTCTCTAACGTTTCTACTGGGTCTAGCCGACTGTAGATTCGAAATAACTGGCTAGTGGCGACTCTGGTCTTACATAAACTCATCTAACACATCCAACTTAACATGACAACCGAAAAAGCCCTCGAGAGCGAGGCAAGCCAGTGGTACAAACGACGATTCGCGCGCACGCACCCCTTCTTCTTTTCCGAAAGGAAAGGGAGAACATTCGAGAGTATGGAACGACGATGGTCCACAGAATGGCGACTCCGCTGGGGATATGCTAGTCCCACTAGTCGCGATCCGACTTGAAAAACGGAATCCCTCTTATACTTGAAAGTCATTAGTCCTCATAGAATCTCATCTGCATAGCATTCTACCCCAAACCAAAAAAAAAAAAAACATAGAAGATCCCAAAACCCAAAAAAAAAAGAGAGTAGAGTTTAGTCCTCACCATTGCGCCTCCTCGGGCTTAACGTCTTCGGAAACAACTTCCCTTCCGCAGCATAATCCGCACTCGGGCTCAGCAAGCCATGTCCGACCACGAAGAAGAAACTCACCTCTTCCCCGCGCTTGAAATGACCGAAGCGCACCTCCAGCACAACAGTCAATTGAGAATACGCCAATCATGCATGAATTGGCACAAGAGATGAGAGCAATGCAAGAAATGCTCTTGCAATTCATGCAAGCACAAGCTACCGAGGCAGCCAACAACCAAGTTGGTCCAGTTCAGCAACCTCAACAGCCATGCCGGGTTCCTCCGGCCTCCAGTTCAAATCAAGCACAACCATCGGAGTCTGCCCAAGACTACCGACAATAGTCATCTCAGCCCTTCACTATGGGGCCTCCTCCTCAATACCTTCCCATGGCAACAAGGCCGTCTCAGAGAGTTCCTGTCGCAGGAACTTCCAGTCAATCTTGTAAACAACAATCTCAGTAGATCTCAGCATGTCCCCGTCGATGGGACTCCTTTCCTTTCTCAGCATGTCACCACCGATGGGACTTTTACTCAATTTCAGCACATCCTCGCCGATGGGATTTCAATTCAATTTCCAACAGCAGGGACAGCACTGGCGAATGCCCATAATGGGGGTCAGTGTCAAGCCCACATCAATCAGCGGACAGTGGCAAATACCCAACAAGGGGGTCACTTCCCAACATCTCAGCCTTCTACAAATAGGAGCACTTTTCAATTCCAGCACATCCCCGCCGATGGGATTCCAGTTAATTTCCAGCAATCTTCAATTCAGCAAACTCCAGTTAATTTCCAACAATCTTCAATTCAGCAATCTCCAGTTAATTTCTAGCAAATTCCAGTTCAACCTTCAATACAGTCTCTAATTCAGTGTGGACCCTCGCCCATTTTCCGCGCTCCCACACGACGACGTTCTCGTCCCTTCCCCTTTCGGGAAAAGAAGGAGAGGAGGATGCGTGAGTGCGAAATCGCCGTTTGTGCCACTGGCTTGCCTCGTTCTCGAGGGCTTTGTTCGGTTGTCGTGTTAAGCTGGATATGTTTTAAGTGAGTTTATATAAGACCAGAGTCGCCACTAGCCAATTACTACGAATCTACAGTCGGCTAGACCCCGTAGAAACGTTAGAGAAGGGGATCCGAAGATTCCTTCCTCTAAAATGACTCCTTTTGATCTGCGGTCAGAGATTCGAGGTAAGGGATCACGGTTACAGGGTGGGAAGAAGTTAAGCACCCCACACACTGCCTGTACCGAAGTACGGTATCTACTTCACAGAATCGATCGAATACGTGAAAGTCTAGTTTAATCCTCGTATATTCTCATGGATGACATGATGCATGAATGCGGGTCTGAACAGTAAGAGTTTCTGATGGGCAGGTTCCAACAATGGGCAAGCCCAGAGCGTACGCTCGAACTGACAGGTGCTTTATGCGAGATGATGCATGCTGTGTGCTTGAATATTCAAAGTGCTTATAGTGATATGTACGTGAATGCAGGTCTGAACAGTAAGAGTTTCTGATGGGCAGGTTCCAACAACGGGCAAGCCCAGAGCATACGCTCGAACTGACAGGTGCTTAATTTAAGACATATGCGGTGTGCTTGAATAATCAAGGTGCTTGTAGTGAAGCAGGGGGGTTGGAAGAAAAGTAAATGTTGCACTTATGCTAGATGCGAATGAGATGATGCTGGAAAAGAGTAGCTGGGTGGACGGAGGTGTCGCAAGGGTTGGCTTCGAGTGGCTGGATCAAGACTTGGATGGCTTGGGAGGCTTAGACCAGTGTTCAGGCAAGGCTGGACCAGGGCTAGGCTCTCCTCACTCGGGCTCTCCTTGGTGGAAAAATGGGCTAAGGATTGGAGAGGGGCTCAGGACAGACAGGACTTCACTGGACTCGAAGGGATTGTTGAAATGAGAAGGGGAGGGGGGTATTTATAGCAGCGAGCAGTGGCAGAGCTCGTAATTTGTCTCGGGCGGCCTGCTATGGGCCGCCCGTACGGCCACTCCTCGGTTTTCAGCGAGTACGGTTGCTCCCTCGGGGCTGCTGTTTGACTCGCTGGGTCGACTCAGTGAGTTGACTCAGCGGGTCGACTCGGTGATTTGACTCGACGGGTTGACTCGGTGTTTTGACTCGACGAGTCGACTCAGCGGGTTGACTCAGCGGGTTAACTCAGCGGGTTGACTCAGTGAGCTTGACTTTTTTGGGATTTTTTGACTGGCTTTTCTTATGGGGGGTTTTTCAGGGTGATGTTTAGGACTGGGTTGACTGGGTTCAGGCTTGAACTGGGCTATGGAATGGGGCTTACAAGGGTGAGTTTGGCTGAGTTTGGACTTGGGATTTGGGGGTATGGTCCTCCATTCAACCAGCTATCTCTACCAACAGTGTAGCCGAAGGTAGGGTGTCTACAGATGCCCCTCTTTGGCAGAGGTTGCGTGCAACCGAATGCCAAAGCGAGTGGACACCCCACTTCTGACCCGGTCATTCATAGATCATGTTCTGAAATCTTTGCTTGCTTTTGCATCTGTGTCAGTTGATCGTTTGGAAATTGATCACTCGCACATACCGCGGGAGTTTGGAGAAAACGTTGCGATTGTCCCTGCATGCGCTGCAACCTGGGTACCCAATCGCAACCTTTCCATTCCCGACCGGTACTAACATCGGAAAGGTACAGCAGAGCCTCTGCGTCGACAGTCTTACGAGGTTACTGACCCTGTGATTGATTGTATGTTCGATGTTCTCCCAGATCACTCCAGGAGTACTTGTTTCGCTTGACTGTCAAAGTGGTTAGACGCCCTGCGTCAGATAGTCTTACGGGATTCTACTACGCCAACTTGGACTCAGTCAAGGTACTTCAGGCATCCACGCCTAGGTATGTGCGGGTGGGCTTTTTTCACCCGATCTGCTGGTTTCGATGCTTGGTTTGCAATTCATTCTTTCCTCGATTGTGGTCTGGAATCTTTGTTGTCCTTTGTATCTGAGTCAGTTGATTGTTTGGAAGTTGATAACTCGCATATACCGCGAGAGTTTGGAGAAAATGTTGCGATTGTCCCTGCATGCGCTGCAACCTGGGTATCCAATCGCAACCCTTCCATTCCCGATCGGTACTAACATCGGAAAGGTACAGCAGAGCCTCTGCGTCCGTAGTCTTACGAGGTTGCTGACCCTGAGACTGTTTGTGTGATGTTTGATATTTTCCCAGATCACTCCAGGAGTACTTGTTTCGCTTGACTGTCAAAGTGGTTAGACGCCCTGCGTCAGATAGTCTTACGGGATTCTACTACGCCGACTTGGACTCAGTCAAGGTACTTCAGGCATCCACGCCTAGGTATGTGCGGGTGAACTCTTTCCACCCAATCTGCTGATTTTGATACTTGAGTTACAATTCATCGTTTCCACCTGTTCAAATGGTTTCTTTGACCGAGCCTTTTGGCTTTTCATCTTTTCGTATCTTGGCATGTGGTACGACCGCACTGACATTGGAGTTCAGTTCAACCGTACTTTGAGTGCATTGGATCCGATGGTCTCCGGGGAAATCGCGAGATATCGGATCTTATTTGATTTTTGCGTTGGCTCCTACCCAGAGATATGGAAGATCTCCTGGTGTATTGGAGGCAGAACGCTCTATTGGGAAAATATTTTTGGATTTTTGAAAAGGCACCCACTCTGGGGAGTGATACTCCGTGGGGTTTTTATTTGCAAATATTTTGTCTTTTTGAAATGAAAATCTAGTTTGCACGTGCCTCCACTAGGGATGCTTGTGGGGCTTTTGGCTAACCGACTTTTATTTTGAAAGCAGGTAAACATGATGATTGATGCGATGGATGCTGATGCATGGACATGCATGATGAATGCATGGTTTGGCTCATTCTCTTTTCGTTTGATGATTTTGCTTTTGCTGTGGGTGCAGAGAACTTTGAGCTTATTGCTTGCAGGGTTGTGCTTCCCTCAGGTTTTTCTTTTTGTACGGGCGTTTAGTCAGCTGGTTGGTCAAGATCCCGACCCGTGGTCGATCAGGTCCATCGTCCCAAGATGCTGTTTCTTTGCGAATGAGAATATACGAGGATGCTATCTGACTTCAAGATATTCTTCTGGGCATACGTGTAATTGAGATGGTATTTGGTTGCCCGTTTTGGTCAAGATTCCAATTTGCGGGGGATTGGATCCGTCATCCCATACTGTGAAGTGAGCGGAGTTCAAGACTCCTGAAGTGTAGTGCTGGGGATTAATTTTTGTGATTTTTTTGTAAATATGTTGTCCGAATCTTTACCTGAGAGGTCAGGATAGAGATCGGTTTATTGAAAACACAGGAAGTATTTTTGTGATTTTTTGAAAATTTTCTTGAAAGCAAGGAAATCATTTTTTGTGATTTTTTGACAATATTTTGCTGAAAACAAGGGAAATATTTTTGTGATTTTTAACAATATTTTGATTGAAAGCAAGGGAAAGATTTTTGTGATTTTTGATAATATTTTGATTGAAAGCAAGGAAAATATTTTTGTGATTTTTGAAGAGGTGATTTTGCAATGTTTTTGTATTTTGTGATTTTTTTGAAATGCAGGGAAAAGTATGGAATTTTCATCCACTTCCAGCTTCTACTGCTGGTAAGGCACCCGATCCATTTTACGTCAGCGAACAAGACGAGTCTCACACAGTTAAGTGCTGTAGTTTTACATCTTCGGATGAGGAGATTTGAGGGTTTTCAGTCAACACACCCACAAAGTTGCCTGTTCCTCATGTGCAATGCACATAGACCACGTATCGTCCGACGGACTCCTTCAGCCACAAAATGAGCCACATCCTCACATTTCCCTTAGTCAATCCAGTTTGGGGCCTTACGTTGCTCACAATTCCTTGAGGGTGCGCTCCACCTCCCAACAGCCTTAATCCCCTTCATGAGTTTTAGGAACAGGGAGCATCCATCAGATTCAACAGCGACTTCCAAATCAAGGTTGTCTATCACGGTGCGTTCAACACGAACAGGGTTGCGGAGTTCTGCCCGCCTCAGTCCTTACCTGTTTAGAAGATTCCAGACACCCGTACGATCAAGTATCAGCCATGCCTGGAACAGGTTAGGAAAGAAAGCCCCCGAGAAGTTAATCCCAGTGTAGTTTTAGGTCTTCGGACCACTGGAGATGAATTTGTGCAGTTGAAATTTTTGGTGAATCATTTTTTTTTGTGTTTTTTTGGAAAAAGTTTCAGATTTTAGCTCGAATGATCGAGATTGATGCTGGTTTTTGTGGAAACTTTAAAATATTTTTGGTATTTTTGAAATGATCCGGGTTATCGAACCTTGATCAAGGCTGATGCCGGTTTTTGGTTGAAAGCGAGAAAAGGTCCCCCGAGAAATTAATCCCAGTGTAGTTTAAGGTCTTCGGACCATAAATATGTACATGCTGAGAATACATTCTTTTTTGTGATTTTTCAAAAATTGTTCCAGGTCATAAAATCTCAATTTTGAACGATCAAGATTGACACTGGTTTTTATTGAAAATCTCTCGGGATTTTGTTCCCGACGTAGTTTAAGGTCTTCGGACCAAAAACTGTACAAGAGGGGGCAAACACATTTTTTTTTTGTTTTTGAAAAATGTCCGGTGTCAGCGGATCTTGATCAAGACCGATACCAGCTTTTATTGAAAATCCCTCGGGATATTGATCCCGACGTAGTTTAAGGTCTTCGGACCCAAAAACTTTAAAAGAGGGGCTGGTGATATATTTTTTTATTTTTCGAAATGATCCAGATCATCTGATGTTGGTCTTAAAGACTGGGATCGATGCTGGTTTTTGTTAAAAATCTCTCGGGATGCTGATCCAGACGTAGTTTAAGGTCTTCGGACCCAAAACTGTATAAGAGAGTGCCGGTAATGCATATATATATTTTTGTGATTTTTTGAAAAATGTCCGGTGTTGTCGGATCTTGACTCGAGCAATCAAGACCGATGTCGATTTTTATTGAAAGTCCCTCGGGATCTTGATCCCGACGTAGTTTAAGGTCTTCGGACCAAAAATATGTACATGCAAGTGCTGGAAATGCATAAATATATATATTTTTTATTTTTTAGAAAATGTCAGGAGCCACCAGATCTAGAAGAAGACCGATGCCGGTTTTATTGACAATCCCTCGGGATCTTGATCTCGACATAGTTTAAGGTCTTCGGACCAGTTTTTGGGGTTGGGCATACTTACCTTGCTTTTTTTGGCTTCTGACGGGGCTGACTGTGATTTGAGTGGTCCGAATTACTTGATTTGGCCCTGTGGGCCCTTTCCAGACTTCAGCTTTGCTTTGAAGCACTTATCCTTGATGTTTTATGAGGTTAAGAAGGCTTTCCATGGTGTGGATGATGGCTTGAACGTCTCGGATTGCTTGACTTGGCTTTGTGGGCCCATTTGATGATTAGATCTTGGATTCTGGCCCTTCTTTTGATGATCAGCCCTTTGATCTTGTTGTTTGGTGGCTCATGTAGGTCCCTCAATGTTTTAGATCATGATGATCTGATATTTGAATGGCTTGGATTGCTTGTGGCCCCACCTTGATCACCTTTCCTTCTCTTTGACTTGATCAGCCATGCTCTGGCCGCATTGCTTCGTGATTGGACCGGTGGGGTACCTTTTATATGATCTTGATCAGCCTCAGTCGAAATCTGGTGTGGACCGGAGCCTTGGGCGGCCCATGGAGCGCCATCTGCTGACGTGGACTGTCAGCCTCACCTACCAAGAACCCCGGAGCCAATCCCGCGGAGAGAGGGGATCCGTGTCCGTACGGGCGGCCCATGGCAGGCCGCCCAAGGCTCGCCTCTTGAGCGGCCTGGGCTGGCTCTGGTTCGGACATTCCCTGCTGTCCCCTTCTCCTGTCCCCCACATTCTCTATACTGAGCTATTCGATTCAGCCATGAATCTTCTTTTCTCCTTGTCTTTTCTCTTCATTTTGTCCTCTTCCCATTTTGTCCTTTCTTGGGCAGCTTTGGATGATGATTTATGGGCCATAGTGGGAGAGGTTGGTGGGTCCCACACTCCAGCACTTGATGAGGGCTTTAATGATGGAGGGCTTCCTTTAATGGATGGTGGAGATGGAGCATTAAATGGGGGTATTGATGATGAATTAAGCTTGGTGGTTGGTGGAGCTTTGAATGGCTCCATTAATGGTGGGATGGCTGAAATTTCAGATTTGAATGGGCCCTTCATTATGGGAGAAATGGATGGTATGGATAGGATGATGAGATGGGACATGGGTGAGGCTATGGGCCACATGGATGATGTGATGGATGGTGGTGATGGGACCACGAAGGACATAGATGGGCTGATCTCATGCTTGGATGGGATGGATGGTTCAGATGATACCTTTGACGGTTTGGATGCTCTGGATGAGGGCCGAGATGTGCGGTATACTTGCTTAGGTGGACTTGATGTGATCATTGACGATGTCCCCCTGATGATGGACGGTGTGGATGCCTCGATGATCCCTTTGATCCGCCCGGATGATGATTGGATTCATGATTTCCTGTTGGAGGGGGCCGCAGGTCCAGATCTGACCGTTGATCCTTCGATCGGGGTTGCCGGGACCCTTCTGGATGGTTCAGATGCTTTCTTTGACGGTCAGATTGGTCAGGATGCCACGATGTGCGGTGTGATCTTTACTGGTAGTCCTTTTGATGGAGAGCATCGCCCTTCTTTTGATCGTCGGTCTTTTGCGCACTCCATTCATGAGGTGGGCGAGTCTTCCCGTGCGGCTGAGGTTGTGACAGTTTCCGACAGTGATGCGACTATATCAGACATAGCCATTACTGGGGACAGGTCAGAGGCTGTCGAGTCTGCAGAGGTTTCAGTTTTTCCTTCTCCTTCGCCCGTTGACCTTCTGATCCTTGATGAGCTGTCATTGATTTCTGGGCCTTTTGTGCTGGAGGGGGTACCAGTGAGGACTTGTCAGCTGCTTCCTCGTCCTTCTTGCTCGCCACGACTGCTTGCTTGGCTTGACAGCTTGTCAGTTTATGAGATTCGAGATTTGAAGTCTTATGGCTTCGGCAGTCTGATCCATATGGCCAGAGTTGATATTGATTGGAGGATGCTTGGAGCTGCCTTGATTGACTGGGTCCCTTCGTTGAACTTGTTTGCGTTCAACGATATGGAGATGGGGCCTTCTTTGGAGGAGCTTGCACGCTTGACAGGTCTACCCTGGGATTATTCTCAGTATTTTTCGCCGAAGACTTCGCCGAAGACTCCCACACCGCAGAACTGGTTCGGGATCCCCTATCTTGTTCGGCCTGCAGCCGGTGGCCAGGATGCTATGGTGTTTTCCTTGGACTTACTGTATGATCTTTTTTCGGGTCCTCGGAGTGCGGCCGGTTCTACCTTTGCTCAGAACGCACTGATGTTCTGCTTGATTGCTGAGGTGATGTTCTCGGGATGGCGCAGGTCCCAGACCCCTCTGCTTTTTGAAGTGATGAGCCGAGCTATTCGACGGCAGGGGATTATTTCTCTCATCTTGGCCGAACTGTTCAATGGGCTGATTGACTGCGCCCTGGGCCGCACTCGTGTCCTTCGCGGCTGCTGTGCCTTTCTTCAGGTATCTTTTCTACACCTTTTTCCTCTAGCTTTGTTAGGAATTGCTCTACTCTAGCTGAACTTCTTTTCCTTTTTGTGATCAGGTCTGGCTATGGGAGCGTCTTTCGATGACTGTTCCTGTACCTTTTCCTAATACTCGTCGCCCAGACCTTATGCGACACATTATAAAGTTTCTTCCTCATACAGCTAGGATGAGCGAGCCCTTGTATTGCAGGATGTTTGCTGAACTTCGTGACTGGAGCGTTCGTTGGGAGTCATCTTGGCTTTCACTTCCTCCAGTGCTTTGTGATGCACGTCGCCTTCCTCTAATGTTGGTAGGCTTTCGATCCTACTTTTCTTATCATCCCATTCCGTTCCTGCGGCAGTTTGGATATGAGCAGGATGTTCCTCTTTTCGCTTTCACGGGTATCGGGCGTCGAGCACTTCCCTCTAGGTCCTCTGACTTCAGGACCCGGATTGATTGTTCTTGGGCGAGTCACTTGACTGCTGATTTGCTGGGCTTTGAGCTACGGACTTTTCCGATGGCGACCTCCCCGTACCAGTACTGGGTTGCTGAGCAGTCGTTGTATCGACGTATCCCTTGTTGGCACCAGACTGTTGACGAGGATGAGCAGGATATCCTTGGAGATGCTGGCTCTTCATCTGGTTCATATGAACCCTTTGAGGAGCGCCCATTTATCGATCCTGGCTTCCTTTTGGCCACTCATGGCCATCTGCTGTCTGAGATCTCTGCACTTCGGTATCATTGTGAGATATGTCGAGGAGATTGGCTGTCGATCAGCGGTTGTCTGACGAGGAGACAGCGATCCGTACCCTTGAGCGCGATGAGGCGCATTACCTGCGTATGGAGGTGAGCAGGTTGAGAGCGAGGCTATCTTTTTATGAGTCAGAGGACTTACCTGATGTGGCCGAGGAAGAGGGTAGAGATTGATTGTGTTGGCCACTTGCACATTCCTTTTTTCCATATATGTTTGATGATGATGCATTTTTTTTGTATTTTTTGAAAAAGATGATATGTTATATGTAAAAGAAATATGATGGCTTTAATTGAAAAGAGAAAACTGTTTGAAAATCTACTGTGCCATGAGTTGTCTTGTGAGTGTGTCTGGATTTTGTGTCGGGATATAGGAATCAGAACTGAGGCTCGGCCAATGCTTTGACCGATGTCTCGAGATTTGACTTGCTTGATCCTTTGGTTCCCTAGAGATGTAGGCAATGGAAACTCTTGCTTCCTGAGATTGTCAGAGTTTGTAGAGCTCTTCGCTCCTGACTGCGCTTCTTCTTGTTCTTGAACTGTAACTGCTTGAACTGATCTAGATCGTTTGCTTTCTTGGTACCTGCACTTTTATTTTTTCTTTTATTTTTTCATTTTGAGCCATTTTTGCCTGCAGTGCTCTTTCGAGTTTTCACTACAGCCGGCCTTTTCCCGTCATTTTTGCCCGTGGCGCCCTTTCGGGTTTTCACCACGTCCCGGGTATTTGGTCTTGCCTGCCCCTTGGCAGCTATGCTGTTTTTACCCTTGGCGCCCTTTCGGGTTTTCACCAAGTCCGCTGTATGCCCACTGTTTTTACTTGGAGCGCCCTTTCGGGTTTTCACTCCGCCCTCTTTGTTTAGGCACACATTTTCCTTTTCTTTTTTTTTGTTTTTCTTTTTTCTTTTTCTTTTGTATTCTTTTTCTCTCTTTTTTTTTCTTTTCCTTTTGAATCCCCCCATTTTTTTGTATTTTCCTCTTTTTGAATCCCCTTATTTGAAACACTTGTTGGTGGACGGAAATGATTTCTCAGAGGTCTTAGCTTTGACCTCTTGACTTCAGCTTTATTAAAGTAACTCTTGATAAGGTCAGAATAACTTACTCGTGAAAGATCTTCACGTTGTCGGCGTTGGTTGGCTCAGGAAGATCCACCCCTCTCATGCTGGTGAGTCTGAGGGCGCCTCCGGGAAGTACTTCTCTGACGATCAGTGGCCCGTCCCACGAGGGTTTGAACTTTCCTCTGGGATTCGGAAGGTGCGACGGTAGAATCTTCTTCATGACCATGTCGCCTACCTTGAAACTTCTTTTTCGGACTCTCTTGTTGTAAGCCCGAGCGATCCTTTTCTGATAGCACTATGAATGACTTAGTGCACGCATGCACTTTTCATCTGCTAACTGCAACTGATCGAATCTAGCCCGTTGCCATTCTCCTTCTTCGATTCCGCTTTCGAGTAACACTCGTAGTGATGGTATTTCCACCTCGACTGGCAAAACTACCTCCATTCCATAGGTAAGCTCGAAAGGAGTAACGCCCGTAGCAGACCGTACAGACGTTCGATAGGCCCAAAGTGCATATGGGAGCATATCTGACCAATCTCGATATGTCACGACCATCTTCTCGAGTATCCTGACGATTGTCTTGTTTGCGGCTTCTACCCCACCATTCATCTGGGGACGGTAGGGGCTTGATCGATGACGTTGGATCTTGAATTTGCTGAGGAAGTCATCCATCTTCTTGTTGACGAACGGGGTCCCATTATCTGTGATGATAGCATTGGGGATTCCAAACCGGCATATAATGTTGTTCTTCATGAATTTGATCACTTAAGATGCTGTAATCGTGGTGTAGGAGGCTGCCTCTACCCACTTGGTGAAGTAGTTGACTGCCACAAGTATGTACTCATGACCATTTGATGCTTTGGGACTGATCTTGCCGATGATGTCGAGCCCCCACATGGAGAAGGGCCAGGGGGTGGTCAGGTTGTATAATTCTGATGATGGGGCATGGATTTGATTCGCATGCTCCTGACACTTGAAGCATTTTCTGACGTGCTGGCAACAGTCTGTCTCCATGGTGAGCCAATAATAGCCGAGTCGTAGAATCTTCTTTGCCATCATGTGCCCATTCATGTGCGGGCCACAGATTCCTTCGTGTATTTCTTCCATGATATTTGCAGCTTCTATTTCATCGACGCATCGAAGGAGGATGTGATTATAGGATCGCTTGTAAAGAACTTCGCCACTGATGGTGAACTGGCCGGCCAAACGCTGAATGGTTCGGCGATCTGTTGCTGTTGCTGATTCTGGATACTCCTGGGTTTCGAGATATTGCTTGATGTCGGCATACCAGGGTTTGTCAGGGACAGCTTCGGCTTCTTCTATTTGCAGGCAAAAGGCAGGTTCATCTTGAACTTCGACTGTGAGCTCCCATTCTGAAGCTCCTTTTGGTATCTCGAGCATTGATGCCAGTGTGGCGAGAGCATCTGCAAACTGGTTCTTGGCTCTGGGCATGTGTGAGAAGGTGATTTCCTTGAATTCTTCGATCAGATTGTCAAGATACACATGATATGGTATCAACTTCTCGTCTTTGGTCTTCCATTCGCCATTGGTCTGATTGATGATAAGCTGTGAGTCTCCAAATACTCGTAGCTTCTTGACGCCCAAGATTATGGCTTCCCTTAAGCCAGCGATGCATGCTTCATACTCTGCCATGTTATTGGTGCACTCGAATGCTATGCGCCTTGAGATGGGAATAGGGACATCATCTGGAGAGTAGATGATTGCTCCAATACCACTCCCTTTAGAATTTGCTGCGCCGTCGAAGAATAACATCCACTCATCTTTTTTCTTCTTTTCTTCTTCTTCAATAAGCAAGAGATCTTCATCAGGGAAGAACGTCTTGAGCGGTTGATAATCTAGGAGAGAGTGAGCCGCAAGATGATCGGCGAGGGCCTGTCCCTTGATTGCCTTTTGAGTGACATAGGTGATGTCGAACTCAGAAAAGAGTAGCTGCCATTTAGCTATTCTCCCAGTGAGTGCCGGTTTCTCGAACAGGTACTTGAGCGGATCCATGTGAGCGAGGAGGAGAATAGGGAATGCAATCATGTATTGACGGAGTCGCTGAGTTGCCCAGACTAGGGCGAGGCAAGTCTTCTCGATCGGGGAATACCTGGTCTCATAATCGGTGAACTTTCGACTCAAATAGTATATTCCTTGTTCCTTCTTCCCGGTCTCGTCGTGTTGGCCGACGACACAGCCAATGGCTTCTGCTGCTACTGAGATGTATAACAATAGTGGTCGTCCGGGAGCGGGCGGCACTAGAACTGGAGGATTCATGAGATATTTCTTGATGCGATCGAAGGCGACTTGGCAATCATCATTCCATTCTTTTGGAATGTTCTTCTGAAGGAGCTTGAAAATGGGCTCACAAATAGGTGTGAGCTGTGCGATGAAGCGACTGATGTATTGAATTCTGCCGAGGAAGCCACGAATTTCCTTCTCTGTTCTAGGAGGGGGCATCTCGATGATTGCTCTGGTTTTGGTCTCGTCGACCCTGATGCCATCCTCGCTCACCATAAAGTCGAGGAGCTTTCCTCCCATTGCACCGAAGATGCATTTCTGAGGGTTGAGGCGGAGCTTGTACTTTTCTAATCTGTTGAATAACTTCTTTAGATCTTCAAAGTGTCCTTCAATTGTGCGAGATTTGACGATCATGTTGTCCACATATACTTCAAGCTCTTTGTTCATCATGTCGTGGAAGAGTGCTGTCATTGCTCGCTGATATGTTGCTCCTGCATTCTTCAGACCGAACGGCATCACCCTGTAACAGAAGGTTCCCCAGGGAGTGATGAACGATGTCTTCTCGCGATCTTCGACGGCCATCTTGATCTGATTATAACCTGAGAACCCGTCCATGAATGAGAAGATCTTGTATCCAGCAGTATTGTCGACCAGAGTGTCGATGTGTGGCAAAGGGAAGTCATCTTTTGGACTGGCTTTGTTGAGATCTCGGAAGTCGATGCACATTCGAACCTTGCCGTCCTTCTTTGGTACTGGCACGATGTTGGCGAGCCATTCAGGGTAGTTGGGGACTACCAAGAATCCCGCGTTGTACTGCTTGATGATTTCATCTTGGACTTTCAGAGCCCATTCTGGCTTCATTCTTCGAAGTTTCTGCTTCACTGGCTTCATATCTGCCTTGGTTGGCAGATGGTGTACAACGAGCTCTTCATCGAGCCCCGGCATGTCTTCATATGAGAACGCGAAGTTGGACAATCTTGGAGCTAGGAACTCTATCATTTTCTGTTTCATCTCAGGTGGTAACGATTTTCCAACGCGTACTTCCCTAGGGATCTCAGGCGTCCCCAAGTTTACTATCTCGAAATCATCAGCTACAACATTGGCTTTATATTCTAACTTTTTGAGGAGATCCTCAAGTTCAGGAGCCGGATCATCATCTTCCTCATCCCGAGCTTCGTCCAGACCCATGATCTCGAAGTCTAATTCGATGTCAAAGTCATATGATTCGACTTCAAACTCATGTGACTCTTTAGACGAACTTGGCGCACTATCGAATGCAGGAAAAGAAATGTTTTTTGGTTTTTGAGATTTTTCTGAAATGGAAATGCTAGATGTTTTTGGCTTTTGAAAATTTTTGATTTTTTTGGATTTTTGAAATTCGTGGGACTTTGAACAAGCAGGCATTGCAGACCATGATTGAGCCCAACTTGTTCCAAAGTTCCGGTCGCTGTTTAAACAGGCGTTTTTTTTTAGAAGCCAGAGCCCTCAGGTGGCTCTTTGGCTGATTCGAAAGTTAGGGGAACAGATGACCATTCAGGACCCCACACTTCCTCCCCTGGAGAGGTGGGGGTTGATGCTTTGGGCGAAGAATCATGGTCTGGCCCAATGACCATGACTTCTCGCTGGTCGGGTTCGAGATCTGAGTCGCACTCAGTCCCTCCCGGGTCACTTACCTCGCATTGCAGTTCGTCTGGTTCCACAGCTAGACACAAGTTTGGAATCTGGACATTAGACCAATCTAGGGCTGGCCACTTCCCTTTCTTGGTCCAATGGATGGGCTGCTTCTGCCCCTGGCTGATGATTGATGAAGTTGACTTTGCAAAGATGGGCAAGTCGTGCCCCTTGCTAATTGGTGCTGAGATGGGCAAGTTGTGCCCCTTGCTGATTGAAGTGGGCATGTTGTGCCCCTGGTTGATTGATGCTGACGTGGGCAGGTTGTGCCCCTGGTTGGGAGCAGGTGTCAGGGTAACCTGGTCCTGAAGCTGCTGTATTTGACTTCCTTCTTCGTCTTCATCATCTCCTTCTTCATCTGGAGGCTTAGATGGTTCGAGAATCTGATCCCATCGAATGGGGGGCCACGTGGCCCAAACTAGGCTCATCGGGAGGCCTTTGTGTAGTGCAGTCGATTGATTCCCTCCTGGATCTTTGCAAGGTTCTCCTGGCTTGACGAATTGGATGGGTGAGCACCGAAATTTCTTCCTCCTTTTGTCCATGAAGGTTGCCCTGTATCCGAGTCCCCATTTGCGTTGGTTATATACCAGCGGTACCTTTCTGGACTTGAAGTGATTCTTCATTCGGTATTTGAGGCTCAGACACTCTGCTGGTGAAAAGACACAGTCCACCCTTATCGGTTCTGGATTAGCGATAGAGTTCACAGTCTCGAATTCAAAACTGTGAAACGGGATGTCTTCTTCAGAGTGCTGGATATCGATGACCGGGATGTCTGGTTCAGTGGCAGCAGCATTGGAAGGAATGATGAGCTCCTTCTCTGCGTGGATAGAGATTACTTGATTTCCACAGATGTATTTCACCCGTTGATGCAGGGTTGATGGCACAGCTCCAACCTTGTGCAGCCACGGTCGTCCGAGCAACATGTTGAAAGAGGCTGATATATCCAGGATTTGGAATGTGATGGTAGAGACTTCCGGACCTATCTGTACCTCTATGTCGACTTCCCGTTCTACTGATCGGCGGGTGTTGTCAAATGCTCTGACACATATGGTGCTTGGTCGAAATGAAGAAGGACTGATTCCTAGACGTTCCGCGGTCTTGAGCGGGCAGACGTTTAAGCTTGAGCCATTATCGATAAGAACCAGCGGGACACAAAGGTCTTTGTATCGTAAGGCTATGTTGAGGGATCGCCCATGATCTCGTCCTTCTGGTGGCAACTCATTATCTGTGAAGGTGATGGTGCGCGGAGCCAGGAGTTGCCCAATCATCAAAGCTATCATTTCTGGTGCCGTATCAGAGGAGACGTGAGCATCGTTCAAGGTTTTGGCAAACATTTCTCGGTGTATGCGAGATGTGCAGAGTAGCTCCCATACTGAGATTTGAGCAGGGATTGACTTGAGCTGAGTTGCCACATCGTATGCGGCTTCATTTTTGTTGCCGAGGCCTGAGAGAGCGCCTTTGGGATCTCCTCTGTTCTGATTATCTCTGCGGATGCAACGCCCATTGGGATTCATGTTCCCCACTTCCGCACATTCTGGATAGTGCCATGGAACCTCTTTATAGTTTTCCTCCCTTTTGCCTTCTAGGACCACCGGTTCTTGCAACGGTGCTGGTGTAGGTACCAGATCTTCCTCGTATGGAGCTTTTGCCTTGAGAACTACGTTGTTGCCTGTGCTGAAGGGGTAGTATCGAGGCTTGTCTTCATAGACCACATAAGGTCGTGGTCCTGGCTTGACTGTTCCTGGAGCAAGAGGCTCCCATGGAATGAATACTGGTCCTCTTGATATGGCAGGAGGTTTCTCTGCTCGTCCCAGCTGCCGTAGTGTGATTGACAAGCTTCCGGGGTTTGCCCCTTGCAATACGACTGGCTCGACTGGAAGAGCTCCTTCCAATACAATGGGTTCTTGCTGCTGATGAGTATGGTTCCTCCATTGTGAATTGGATTGTTCTTGAGTTGCCCCTTGCAAGATGACAGGTTCGTATGTGGGCTCGATGTATGATTGTGCTCCTTCTAGGACGACTGGTTCCGAACATGAGGGGCCGTAAGGTGCCCCTTGCACAACTAGCACATCGTATGGAAGTGCTCCTTCGAGTACTACTGGCTCGGAGATTGAAGGAAGAAAGGGACCTGCCCCTTGCAAGATTGGAGGAGGATTTTTCAGCCCATAGGTGTAAGCATGAATTGATTGGATGGGGGAGAAGAAGCGATCGAGGCGTTCTTCTTCTTCTATACTGTTGACGGTGGGACCTCGAGATGAACTGGGGTCCGTCTGATGTTGAGGCAGAGGATTCTGAAGAATGTTGGTGGAAGCTGCTGCAGGAGTTCCAGGGACTGAGATGACAATCTTGTGGTCATCAATCAGATCTTGTATGGTGTTCTTCAAAGTGAAGCATCGATCAGTGGCGTGGCCACGCCCTTGATGGTAGGCACAATACTCATTTTCTCGGTAATTCGGTGGCAGAGGATGAGGAGGAGGCCTAGGTGCCATTAGAGTAAGTAATTGCTTCTGCACCAGAGTAGCCATGACTTGACTGAGTGGTTGAGAGAGGGGAGTAAATTTCCTGGACTCCCTGTAATTTTGCCTGTTCTGGTATGGGTATTGACCGTTTCCTCTGAATTGCTGTTGCTGTCGAGGTGGTTGTGGCTGAGGATTCGGTTGTGGCTGATACCGCTGAGGCTGATGCTGAACTTGATTCTGCTGATACTGTTGACGTCCCTGTGGGGGAGCATGTTGATTTCCTTGAGCAGTGGTGTTGATGTTGTTTACCTCTGTTGGGCGGGGATGAGAACCACTGCGGTTTCCATTCCCGTGCCCGATAGGTCTTCCTTCCACTCTGTTCCTCTTGACTGGAGTGGCTTGATGAGGCCATGGGGAGATCGTCCCGGCCCGGATTCCTGCTTCAACTTGCTCTCCAGCACGGATCAATTGTGAGAAATTCGCATATGGATGCGAGATGAGATATCCGGATATGCCTGGATATGTTGAATGAACAATCATGGAGATTTGTTCTTCGTCGTCGATGGGTGTCCGCATTTTGGCTGCCATAGCCCGCCAACATCCCACATAAGCTGATAGCGTTTCATCACTTCTTTGTCTGAGAGCCGCAAGGTCGGCTCTTCTGGGTGCCATGTTGAGATTGTACGCGAATCTGTCGACGAAAGCCTGGGAAAGCTGTTCCCATGTCCTGATGCGGTGGCAGTCCAATGAAGTGTACCAATCTAGGGCGTCGCCCTTCAGAGACTTTTGGAACAAACGTATGAGGGCCCCTTCATTTTCTGAGATTGCACTCAGCTCTCCACAGAAGGCCTTGAGATGTGCTGTGGGACAACCGCTGCCGTCGTATCTTTTGAATTTTGGAACCTCAAAGTTTTGAGGTACTTGAGCATCTGGAAAAGGACACAAGTCTCTGAACTTGGTCGAAGGTAGATCAATTCCTTGTTGTCGCTGAAGTTGATTTTGCAAGATCTAGAACTGCTCCCGCAACTCGTCCAGTCCTGAGTGATCTATTCGAGCGACTGGTGCTTCTTGGAGTAAGGCACGTTCTTCTTCGGCATAGTGGTCGATGTCTTCGACCCTATGTGCTTGCTGAAAAGCAACCGCGGGCTGCTGAAGCTGATTTGATGACTGAATTGGATTCTGATGAACTGGTGCTTGAAAGGATTGTAACTGAACTGGAGATTGTACTGAAGGTTGAACTGGAACTTACTGGAAGTTAACTGGAGATTGCTGAACTGAAGATTGCTGGAAATTAACTGGATTTTGCTGAATTGAAGATTGCTGGAAATTAACTGGAATCCCATCGGCGGGGATGTGCTGGAATTGAAAAGTGCTCCTGTTTGCAGGAGGCTGAGATGCTGGGAAGTGACCCCCTTGTTGGGTATTCGCCACTGTCCGCTGATTGATGCGGGCTTGACACTGACCCCCATTGTGGGCATTCGCCAGTGCTGTCCCTGTTGCTGGAAATTGAATTGAAATCCCCTCGGCGGGGATGTGCTGAAATTGAAAAGGTGTCCCATCGGCGGGGACATGCTGAGATCTACTGAGATTGTTGTTTGCAAGATTGACTGGAAGCTGACTGGATGTTCCTGCAACGGAAGTGCTCTGAGATGGCCTTGTCGTCGCAGGAAGATATTGAGAAGGATGCCCCATAGCGAAGGGCTGAGATGGCTGTTGTCGGTAGTCTTGGGCAGACTCCAATGGTTGCGCTTGATTCGAACTGGAGGCCGGAAGGACCCGGCATGGCTGCTGAGATTGCTGAACTGGGCCAACCTGATTGTTGGCTGTTGCGGTGGCTTGTGCTTGCATGAATTGCAAGAGCATTTCTTGCATTGCTCTCATTCTTTGTGCCAATTCTTGTATGATTGGCGTATTATCAATGGGCTGTTGCGCTTTGGTCATCTCAAGAGCATGGAGGAGATGAGTTTCTTCTTCATGGTCGGACATGGCTTGCTGAGCCCGAGTGCGGATTATGCTGCGGAAGGGAAGTTGTCTCCGCGTACGTTGAGCCCGAGGAGGCGCAATGGTGAGGACTGTACTCTACTCTTTTTGGGTTTTGGGATTTTCTATTTTTTTTTTTTGGAATTTTCTATTTTTTTTTTGGGTTTGGGTAGAATGCTATGCAGATGAGATTGTATGAGGATTAGTGACTTTCAAGTACGGGAAGGATTCTATTTTTCAAGTCGGATCACGACTAGTGGGACTAGTTCATCCCCAGTGGAGTCGCCATTCTGTGGACCCTCGCCGATTTTCCGCGCTCCCACACGACGACGTTCTCGTCCCTTCCCCTTTCGGGAAAAGAAGGAGAGGAGGATGCGTGAGTGCGAAATCGCCGTTTGTGCCACTGGCTTGCCTCATTCTCGAGGGCTTTGTTCGATTGTCGTGTTAAGCTGGATATGTTTTAAGTGAGTTTATATAAGACCAGAGTCACCACTAGCCAATTACTACGAATCTACAGTCGGCTAGACCCCGTAGAAACGTTAGAGAAGGGGATCCGAAGATTCCTTCCTCTAAAATGACTCATTTTGATCTGCGGTCAGAGATTCGAGGTAAGGGATCACGGTTACAGGGTGGGAAGAGGTTAAGCACCCCACACACTGCCCGTACCGAAGTACGGTCTCTACTTCACAGAATCGATCGAATACTTGAAAGTCTAGTTTAATCCTCGTATATTCTCATGGATGACATGATGCATGAATGCGGGTCTGAACAGTAAGAGTTTCTAATGGGCAGGTTCCAACAACGGGCAAGCCCAGAGCGTACGCTCGAACTGACAGGTGCTTTATGCGAGATGATGCATGCTGTGTGCTTGAATATTCAAAGTGCTTATAGTGATATGTACGTGAATGCAGGTCTGAACAGTAAGAGTTTCTGATGGGCAGGTTCCAACTGTTAGTGCACTTTTCCATGGCATACTAGTGCACCTTGTTTGTCAATCACTTACGTCAGTGAGTCTAGTGTCGGTTGAGCCCAATGAAGACGAAGAACGAAGACTCAAGACGTCCAGCCGCATCAAGAATGAAGATTCAGGTAAATGAGATGCCTTGATGCCTTAACCTTGACCAAAACCTATCCCCTTTGTATCCTTGATGACCTTGACCATATTAGGAACCATTTCGTCATCATAGATAGGCCCTAGGTGTCCCATTTGAACACCCAAACCTTGGCCATTATGGGCTAGCTGAAGAAAGAAGAATTCAGCATCTTTAGAGGGGAACCAGGCTGGCCCGACCGGTCATGACCGGTCGGCCAGCAGCCCTGCTGCATTTGCAAATGGCCAGCCGACCGGTCATGACCGGTCGGCCTTCACAAGAGAAGGGGAACAGCAAGGTGGGCCGACCGGTCATGACCGGTCGGCCATTTTTGGCTTCCTTCACAATCCAGGCCATCCAGCAAGGAGCGCCGACCGGTCATGACCGGTCGGCCTGTTGTGTTAAGGCAGTCCAGTGAGGGGGTCCGACCGGTCATGACCGGTCGGCCCATGTGTTTGGCCTTGCACCTTGATGTTCTCCAGCAGGGGGGTCCGACCGGTCATGACCGGTCGGGACAGGTCGGCTCATAGCCGTTTTATGACCGTTGGAGCCATTTTTCTATAAATATGGGGCTCCGTTTTTGGGCAAAGTGAGAGGAATTTTTGAGGAAGGAAAGCCACCATTGAAGGAGTTCTTTTGAGTCTTATTCCTTGACCTATGCAAGGCATCTTCCTTGTGCTTTAACACAAGATTAAGAGCATTCCAAGCTCATGAAGAAGATGACCTTCATCCCCTCTTGATCTCTAGAGTTAGGAAGCTCCTTGATTGGCAAATCCTTGTCCTAAACTCGAAGATGAGATCGTTGTAGGTAAGAGACTCTAGGAAACCCATTCCCACTAAGTTGTAGAGTTCTCAAACCCATCCTCCTAGCACCTTGGGCATTTCAAGGCATCGCATGCAAGGTGTTTGATCGAATGTGGCTGAGGCATTGGCGACGCAACGACGGCACGATCGAGGGAGCAAGGGAAGCTGATTGAAGCACGGGAGAGCGGAGATCAAGCAACCCAATCCGGCGCTAAACAAGGGGCTCATCCGACAAGTAGGTTGTCTAATTGGAGAGTCCATTTTAGAGTTTGTTTTTCGAACTCGACCTAGGGATGTTAGTCGTTCCTTGGCCCGTCAGCCGGGCCTAAACTAAGTCTCCAAGGGGGAGCCTCCGACACGGGAGTAAACGTGCGATTAGGTTGAGAGTTAGCCTATGTCTAAAACTCCGGATATGGTTGAGAGGTGAACCGATAAAACCTTCGTGTAAAGGTTGAGAGGTGAACCTCATTTAAAACCTCCGATAGTGAATGCCGGTGTGCTCAAAGGGGTTGAGTACTTGAACCGGGAGTGGAGTAGACAAGTAGTCGAACCACTATACATCCTTGTGTTTGTGATTGTTCTTGAGCACATTCTATCTTTGCATTGTTAGTTTAATTGCTTGATTATGAATGATTGATAGGAATGCATGCTAGGCACTTTTTAGGCATCCTCACACAAGATGTACCTTCACTACTTGTGTAGACATGAGCTCATTGATCCACTCTCATATGTCTACACAAGTTGCATAGGATAGAAGCTTTATTAGTTGTATCATTCTCTTGCCTATGCATACTTAGACTAGGTTTGGTTATTGCTTAACTCTTGCTAGTCTTTTGATTGGACCCACCAAGGCTTGGTAGCCGAGGTGTTCTTGCTTACAAAGCTTATTTTATTAAATTGCATAAGTAGGCGAAAAGAATTTGAAAAAGGTCCATATCACCCCCTCTAAGTCCATAGACATATCTCCGAGTATCTCTACAAGCGGTAAAACCGCAATTTCACCAACAACGGGCAAGCCCAGAGCATACGCTCGAATTGACAGGTGCTTAATTTAAGAAATATGCGGTGTGCTTGAATAATCAAGGTGCGTGTAGTGAAGCAGGGGGGTTGGAAGAAAAGTAAATGTTGCACTTATGCTAGATACGAATGAGATGATGCTGGAAAAGAGTAGCTGGGTGGACGGAGGTGTCGCAAGGGTTGGCTTCGAGTGGCTGGATCAAGACTTGGATGGCTTGGGAGGCTTAGACCAGTGTTCAGGCTAGGCTGGACCAGGGCTAGGCTCTCCTCACTCGGGCTCTCCTTGGTGGAAAAATGGGCTAAGGATTGGAGAGGGGCTCAGGACAGACAGGACTTCACTGGACTCGAAGGGATTGTTGAAATGAGAAGGGGAGGGGGGTATTTATAGCAGCGAGCAGTGGCAGAGCTCGTAATTTGTCTCGGGCGGCCTGCTATGGGCCGCCCGTACGGCCACTCCTCGGTTTTCAGCGAGTACGGTTGCTCCCTCGGGGCTGCTGTTTGACTCGCTGGGTCGACTCAGTGAGTTGACTCAGCGGGTCGACTCGGTGATTTGACTCGACGGGTTGACTCGGTGTTTTGACTCGACGAGTCGACTCAGCGGGTTGACTCAGCGGGTTAACTCAGCGGGTTGACTCAGTGAGCTTGACTTTTTTGGAATTTTTTGACTGGCTTTTCTTATGGGGGGTTTTTCAGGGTGATGTTTAGGACTGGGTTGACTGGGTTCAGGCTTGAACTGGGCTATGGAATGGGGCTTACGAGGGTGAGTTTGGCTGAGTTTGGACTTGGGATTTGGGGGTATGGTCCTCCATTCAACCAGCTATCTCTACCAACAGTGTAGCCGAAGGTGGGGTGTCTACATTCAGTTACGATCATTTCAAGCACAAGTTCATCAGAATCCAGTTCAATCATCGAATCAATTTCAGCAACCTGCGGTTGTTTTTCAGCAAGCCCATAGGGTCGAAGACATCGACCACTATGCCGAAGAAGAACGTGCCTTACTCCAAGAGGCACCAGTCGCTCAAATAGATCATGCAAGATTTGACGAGTTGCGGGAGCAGTTCCAGATATTGCAAAATCAACTTCAACGACAACAAGGAATCGATCTACCGTCGACCAAATTCAGAGACTTGTGTCCTTTTCCAGATGCTCAGATACCTCAAAATTTTGAGGTACCAAAATTCAAAAGATACGACGGCAGTGGTTGTCCCATAGCACATCTAAAGGCCTTCTGTGGAGAGCTGAGTGCAATCTCAGGAAATGAAGGGGCCCTCATTCGCTTATTCCAAAAATCTCTGAAGGGCGATGCCCTAGATTGGTTCACATCATTGGACTGCCATCGCATCAAGACTTGGGAACAACTTTCCCAGGCTTTCGTCGATAGATTGGCTTACAATCTCAACATGGCCCCCAGAAGAGCCAACCTTGCAGCTCTCAGGCAAAGGAGTGACGAAACACTGTCAACTTATGTGGGACGTTGGCGAGCTATGGCAGCCAGAATGCGGACACCTATCGACGACGAAGAACAAATCTCTATGATTGTTCATTCAACATATCCTGGCATATCTGAATATCTCATCTCGCATCCATATGCGAATTTCTCACAGCTGATCCGTGCTGGAGAGAAAGTCGAAGCAGGAATCCGCGCCGGGACAATCTCCCCATGGCCTCATCAAGCTACTCCGATCAAAAGGAACAGAGTGGAAGGAAGACCTATCGGGTACGGGAATGGAAACCGCAGCGGCTCTCCTCCTCCCCCGACAGAGGTAAACAACATTAGCACCACTGCTCAGGGTAATCAATATGCTCCCCCACAGGGACGCCAACAATATCAGCAGAATCAGGTTCAACATTAACCTCAGAGGTATCAGCCACAACCAAATCCTCAACCACAGCCACAACCACCTCGACAGCAGCAGCAGTTCAGAGGGAACGGCCAATACTCATACCAACATAGGCAGAATTACAGGGAGCTCAGGAAATTCACTCCTCTCACTCAGCCACTCAGTCAAGTCATGGCCATGATAGTACAGAAGCAGTTACTCACTCTAATGGCACCCAGGCCTCCTCCAAATCCTCTGCCTCCAACCTACCGAGAAAGTGAGTATTGTGCCTACCATCAGGGGCATGGCCACACCACTGATCGATGCATGACTCTAAAAAATGCCATACAAGATCTGATTGACGACCGCAAGATCGTCATCTCGATCCCTGGGACTCCTCCAGCAGCTTCCACCAACATCCTTCAGAATCCTCTGCCTCAGCATCTGACGGACCCCAGCTCATCTCGTGGCCCTGCTGTCAACAACATAGAAGAGGGAGAGCGTTTCGACCACTTCTTCTCCCCTATCCAGTCCATTCATGCTTACACTTATAGTCCAACAAGTTCCCCTCCGATCCTGCAAGGGGCGAACCCCTTTCCTCCTTCAGTCTCCGAGCCGTTAGTACTCGAAGGAGCACCTCCATATGATACACCAGTTGTTCGAGGGGCACCTTACAGCCATTCATGTTGGGAGCCAGTCATCCTAGAGGGAGTACAATCATGCATCGAGCCCACATATGAACCTGTCATCTTGCAAGGGGCAATTTTAGCACAGGAACGATCCAATCCGCAATGGAGGGATTACACTCATCAGCAGCAAGAACCCGTTGTCTTGGAAGGGGCCCCTCCAATCGAGCCAGTCATATTGCAAGGGGCAAATCTGGGAGGCGTGTCAATCACATTACGACAGCTAGGACGAATAGAGAAACCCCCTGCCGTATCAAGAGGACCAGTATTCATCCCGTGGGAACCTCCCACTCCAGGAACGGTCAAGTCAGGACCGCGACCTTATGTGATCTACGAAGACAAGCCTCGATATTATCCCTTCAGCACAGGCAACAATGTAGTCCTCAAGGCAAAAGCTCCATACGAGGAAGATCTGGTATCCACACCAGCACTGTTGCAAGAACTAGTGGTCTTAGAAGGCAAAGGAAAGGAAAATTATAAAGAAGTTCTGTGGCATTATCCAGAATGTGCGGAGGTGGGAAACATGAACCCCAATGGGCGTTACATCCGAAGAGATAATCAGAACAAAGGAGATCCCAAAGGCGCTCTCTCAGGCCTCGACAACAAAAATGAAGCCACATATGATGTGGCAACTCAGCTTAAGTCAATCCCTGCTCAAATCTCAGTATGGGAGCTACTCTGCACATCTCGCATACACCGAGAAATGTTTGCCAAAACCTTGAGCGATGCCAACGTCTCCTCCGATACTGCACCTGAAATGATAGCATTGATGATTGGACAGCTCCTGGCTCTGCACGCCATCACCTTCACTGATAATGAATTGCCACCAAAAGGACGCTATCATGGGCGATCCCTCAACATAGCCATACGATATAAAAACCTATGCGTCCCGTTGGTCCTTATCGATAATGGCTCAAGCTTAAATGTTTGCCCGCTCAAGATTGCAGAACGCTTAGGAATCAGTCCCTCTTCATTTCGGCCCAGCACCATATGCGTCAGAGCATTCGACAACACCCGCCGATGAGTGGAAGGGGAGGTCAACATAGAGGTACAGATAGGTCCAGAAATATCCACTATCACATTCCAAATCCTGGATATATCAACCTCTTTCAACATGTTGCTCGGACGGCCTTGGTTGCACAAGGTTGGAGCTGTGCCATCAACCCTGCATCAACGGGTGAAGTACATCTGTGGAAATCAAGTAATCTCTATCCATACAGAGAAGGAGCTCATCATTCCTTCCAATGCTACTGCTACTGAACCAGATATCCCTGTCATCGACATCCAACACTTTGAAGAAGACGTCCCGTTTCATAGTTTCAAGTTCGAGACTGTGAATGCTATCGCCAATCCGGAGCCGATAAGGGTGGACCATGTCTTTTCACCAGCAGAACGTCTAAGCCTCAAGTATCGTATGAAGAATCATTTCAAGTCTAGAAAGATGCCGCTGGTATATAATCAACGCAAATGGGGACTTGGGTACAGGGCAATCTTCATGGACAAAAGAAGGAAGAAATTTCGGTGCTCACCCATCCAATTCGTCAAGCCAGGAGAACCTTGCAAAGACCCAAGAGGAAATCAACCGAATGCACTATACAAAGGCCTCCCGATGAGCCTAGCTTGGGCCACATGGCCCCCCATTCGATGGGACCAGATTCTTGAACCATCTAAGCCTCCGGAAGAAGAAGAAGAGGATGAAGACGAAGAAGAAAGTCAAATACAACAGCTTCAGGATCAAAGTACTCTGATACCTGCTCTCAACAAAGGGCACAACCTACCCACTTCAGTATCAATCAACCAGGGGCACAACCTGTCCACTTCAATTCCAGCCAACCAGGGGCACAACTTGCCCATTCCAGCATCAATCAGCAAGGGGCACGACCCGCCCACCTTTACAGAATCAACATCATCAATCATCAGCCAGGGGCAGGAGCAGCCCATCCATTGGACCAAGAAAGGGAAATGGCCAGCCCTAGATTGGTCCGATGTCCAGATTCCGAACTCATGTCTCACTGTGAAACCAGATGAGTTGCAATGCGAGGTAAGTGACCCGGGAGGGACTGAGTATGACTCAGATCTCGAACCCAACCAGCGAGAAATCATGGTCATTGTGCCAGACTGTGATTCCTCGCCCAAATCATCAACCCCCACCTCGCCAGGGGAAGGAGTGTGGGGTCCTAAATGGTCATCTGTTCCCCAAACTTATGAATCAGCCAGAGAGTCATTTGAGGGCTCTGGCTTCTAAAAAAACGCCGGTTTGAGCAGCGAGCGGAACTTTGGGACAAGCTGGGATCAATCATGGTCTGCAATGCCCGCCTGTTTAAGGTCCCGTGAATTTCAAAAACCCAAAAAAATAAAAAAACTGTTAAAAGCCAAAAAAATTTAGCATTTCAATTTCAAAAAATTCTAAAAAACCAAAAAACATGTCTTTTCCTGCATTCAATAATGTGCCAAGTTCGTCTAAAAAGTCGCATGAGTTTGAAGTCGAATCATATGATTTTGACATCGAATTAGACTTCGAGCTCATGGGTCTGGACGAAGCTCGGGATAAGGAAGATGATGACCCGGCTCCCGAACTAGAGCATCTCCTCAAAAAGTTCGAATCAAAAGTCAATGTTGTAGCCGATGATTTTGAGATAGTAAACTTGGGGACACCTGAGATCCCTAGGGAAGTACACATTGGAAAATCGTTGCCACCAGAGATGAAGCAGAGAATGATAGAATTTCTAGCTCCAAGATTGTCCAACTTTGCGTTCTCATATAAAGACATGCCGGGGCTTGATGAAGAGCTCGTTGTACACCATTTGCCAACCAATCTGGATATTAAGCCAGTGAAGCAGAAACTTCGAAAAATGAAGCCAGAATGGGGTCTGAAAGTCCGAGATGAAGTCATCAAACAGTACAATGCGGGATTCTTGTTAGTCTCCAACTACCCTGAATGGCTTGCCAACATCGTAACAGAACCGAAGAAGGATGGCAAGGTTCGAATGTGCATCGACTTCCGAGATCTCAACAAAGCCAGTCCTAAATATGACTTCCCTTTGCCACATATCGACACTCTGGTCGACAACACCACTGGGTACAAGGTCTTCTCATTCATAGACTGGTTCTCAGGTTACAATCAGATCAAGATGGCCATCAAAGATCGCGAGAAGACATCGTTTATCACTCCCTAGGGAACTTTCTGTTACAGGGTAATGCCGTTCGGTCTGAAGAACGCAGGAGCAACATATCAACGAGCAATGACAGCATTATTCCACGACATGATGAACAAAGAGCTTGAAGTATATGTGGACGATATGATCATCAAATCTCACACAATTGAAGGACACTTTGAAGATCTGAAGAAGTTATTCAACAGATTAGAAAAGTACAAGCTCCGCCTCAACCCTCAGAAATGTGTCTTTGGTGCAATGAGAGGCAAGCTCCTTGGCTTCATGGTAAGCGAGGATGGCATCAGGGTCGACGAAACCAAAATCAGAGCAATCATCGAGATGCCCCCTCCTAGAACAGCGAAAGAAATTCATGGCTTTCTCGGCAGAATTCAATACATCAGTCGCTTCATCGCACAGCTCACTGTTCACTACCCCAAGTGTAGGGTTGCGATGTAGTAATAATTTCGGTAAGACCGAGGTCGATCCACAGGGAAGGAAGTAAACAATGCAAATTATCCTAATAACTAGAATCTAAAGAGGTTTGTGAAATTGGTTTTGAACATAAAATAGAAAATCTGATAATGGAAAGATAACTGGAGCATTAAGGATCCACTTATAACTCTCCTTAGATGCATAATTCGCTATGGTTTCTCACTTTCTCAACTAGAATCGAAATTAAGACCTATCTAGTCGGATGATAGAGCGGTTAAGATAATCAACCTAACATATGTATGATCAATGTACATGATTCACTCAATGCAAGCTAGGACGAGCATACTCAATAGCATAGGTCAGTCCTAATTCCAATAGACTAAGTTCACAATCATGACCATCATTAAGTCCTGTCACAAGACAAAGCTAGATCATGATTTGAACTTGATTCAAATCACATACATAGTCTCAAACATACTTCAAAAATCCATAAAAGTAGAACTTTGGTAGGAAGTTCCCACATGAAGATCATAGTACTAGAGCGTACTCCAATTCCTCGGATCATACAGGTCTAGACTAACACATAACAATTAAGAACTCAAGTAATTCTTCCAAACATCCATGAGTCATCATAAGACTAAGAAAAACTACTTTATTACTTGAATTAAACTTCAAACCATTGTTCTTAAACATGAAATCCAACTTGAAACCAATAAAACGAATTAAACAATCTAAGAAAACTATAAGGTTCACCTCTTAGCTCTAGCTAAGAGATTAGCTAATGAAAAGCATATTAAAAATAAAACTAGAACTAAGAAAAGGAAGAAAAACTAGCTGGAGGAGGCTAGGAAGCCTCCTACGACTTGAACTCCTTGCTCCCCATGTCCTTGCTTGCCCTGGAATAGAAGAGAGCACCCCCTTTTATAGTGCAACAAGAGTACCGCAACGTAACAGATTTTGTTTCACTTCGTACGGCTTGACCAATGGTCGGATTGCCTTCAAATTTGACTTATAGCTTCCTTGTAATGTGATCTTCCTCATAGATGATTTAGATTTCCAAGATTATCCTCTGAATGGGCCCACAAATCATATCACCAACCGCCTCTCAAAATCGCGCACTTCGGGTACCTTCAGAACCAGTCATCTTGCTTTCAACGCTCCGGAGTGTACAGATGTCGGATTGATCCCAAATTTTGAAAATTGGTAGAAAACTTCCTCCTCTACATGATAGATGGATTAGATTGTCCAAAACAATCCCAGAATGTGGTCCGAAAATTAGAACACTTAGGGCTTTTATAAACTCTACGCAGTTGAATCTTTCTGGATGGTCCATCTTCCTTCAACCGGTACGATCAAACCACACATCCTTTTGATCTGAAACTTTGTGATTATTCATATATGGATGTGGTCTAAAAGATGGTTAAAGTAGATTCTTCATATCATCAATGATGGGCCACCTGGACCGACCCAGAGTGGAGTAGGCAGAATCTGGAACTTTCTGGACAGTTCGTATTGTTTTGGCCACCACGATCAGTCCGTAGCTCCGATCGACACGAAACCACTAGTTTAGTTCAATGTCGAGCTCCTCTTCGACATGGATGTGTTGGATTTCCAAATATCATTAAGATGGGCCCAGAAAACTGATCCGAGAAACTAGAAACGAGAATGGCCTGCTGTCTGCAATCTGAAAACCTGAATTTGCATGGCAGACCGGTCAAGACCGGTCTAGACCTATCTAGTTTGGTCCAGCAGCCTCTGTAGAAGGCAGAATTGTTGGCCGACCGGTCTTGACCGGTCGGACCACCTTGTGGGGTTTCTTTTCATACTTTTCTTCTTTCTCTTCTTTCCTTTCTTCTTCCCTCTTTTATTCTTCCTTTCCTTTGATCTTCAAGGTATGTAAGAAGGGTCTCAAAGTATCCGAATGATGAAGTCTCTCTTTCATTCCTACAACCACAAAACTATGCATTAGATTAGCCTTTAAATCATGAAAACCATGCATGATGAGTGATGAATTGGGGTTAGAATATGCACAATTAAGAGCTCAACACTCACACCTATCTTTGAACCCATATTCAAGCTCCTTCGGAAGAACGTTCCAAAAGAATGGAATGATGATTGCCAAGTCGCCTTCGACCGCATCAAGAAATATCTCATGAATCCTCCAGTATTAGTGCCGCCCACTCCCGGACGACCACTATTGTTATACATCTCGGTAGCAGTAGAAGTCATTGGCTGTGTTCTCGGCCAGCACGACGAGATAGGGAAGAAGGAACAAGCAATATACTATTTGAGCCAAAAGTTCACCGATTACGAGACCAGGTATTCCCCGATCGAGAAGACTTACCTCGCCCTAGTCTAAGCAACTCAGCGACTCCGTCAATACATGATTGCGTTCCCTATTCTCCTACTCGCTCATATGGATCTACTCAAATACTTGTTCGAGAAACCGGCACTCACTAGAAGGAGAGCTAAATGGCAGCTACTCCTGTCTGAATTCGACATCACCTATGTCACTCAGAAGGCAATTAAGGGGCAGGCCCTCACCGATCATCTTGCCGCTCACTCTCTCCTGGATTATCAACCGCTCAAGACATTCTTCCCTGATGAAGATCTCTTGCTTATCGAAGTTGAAGAAAAGAAGAAGAAAGATGAGTGGACATTATTCTTCGATGGCGTAGCTAATGCTAAAGGGAGTGGTATCAGAGCAATCCTCTACTCTCCAGACGATGTCCCTATTCCTATCTCAAGGCGCATAGCATTCGAGTGCACCAACAACATGGCGGAGTACGAAGCATGCATCGCTGGCTTAAGGGAAGCCATAATCTTGGGCGTCAAGAGGCTTCGAGTATTTGGAGACTCACAGCTTATCATCAATCAGACCAATGGTGAATGAAAAACCAAGGACGAGAAGTTGATACCATATCATGTGTATCTTGAAAACCTAATCGAAGAATTCACAGAAATCACCTTCTCGTACATGCCCAGAGCTAAGAATCAGTTTGCAGATGCTCTCGCTACAATCGCATCAATGCTCGAGATCCCGAAAGGAGCTTCAGAATGGGAGCTCACAGTTGAAACTCAAGATGAACCTGCTTTCTGCCTGCAAATAGAAGAAGTCGAAGCTGTCCCTGACAAACCTTGGTATGCTGACATCAAGCAATATCTCGAAACCCAGAAATATCTGGAGTCAGCAACAGCAACAGATCGCCGAACCATCCAGCGTTTGGCTGGCCAGTTCACCATCAGTGGCAAAGTTCTTTACAAGCGATCCTATAATCACATTCTCCTTCGATGCGTCGATGAAACAGAAGCTGCAAAGATCATGAAAGAAATACACGAAGGAATCTGTGGCCACACATGAACGGGCACATGATGGCAAAGAAGATTCTACGACTCGGCTACTATTGGCTCACCATGGAGACAGACTGCTGTCAGCACGTCAGAAAATGCTTCAAATGTCAGGAGCATGCGAATCACATTCATCCTATCTATATCCTTAAATTTCACCTGCCAATTATCCTTTTCTTATTGAATTAATTTTATCAAGTTTTCCTTTTTAATGTACATGCCAGAATTCCACGACAATTCAACATAGGATTTCATACAGGTGATGTCGCCAACATGCACCCCTAGATACACGTAGTATTCTCAAGATTCCACGTGACATTATTCTTAAACTTCTTAATCGACAACAACTTCGGTTTAGATAATGTACAATACATAACTCTTGGAACAACCTTAGTTATTCGTAACACTAAACCTTACGCGATGATCTTCTTAAATTCCTCGATTGACAATAACTAAATTGAGACAAAGAATTACTTGAATAAAGTAAACACATGCATGGTGTGATTGGACTTGAATTTGATATGCATTGTATGCTCGAAGAAGTGCTTCCATAACTCATGACATACGCATTCATTATACACTGCGACAGAACATGAGCATGGTTGATTTGACTCCTGGCGTGCATGGTTGATTTGCCGCCTCGCTGTACCGGTTAGGTGAGCATGGTTGATTTGCGACAGGTTCCTAATGTTCAGTGGCAGCGAGTTCTGGTCGTTTCACTTATTGAGCATGGTTGATTTGCTCAGTTGGATTAGTGGTGCATGGTTGATTTGCCCACTGGCGTGCATGGTTGATTTGCCGCCTTGCTATACTGGTTAGGTGAGCATGGTTGATTTGCGACAGGTTCCTAATGTTCAGTGGCAGCGAGTTCCTAGACGTCTATTGCTCTCACACGTATCATGACATACATGACATCATGATAATCATGTTCTATTGATAATAAATCATAAAGTGTATCAATCATAACCTTATCCTCGTATATTTCATACAATTCTATCCTTTGATGATTCACGTCCTATCTTTTATTAACTGGAATATTACCTGTGATGGAAATGACCTCACTGGGCTTTTAGCTCACAAAAATCACCACAATTCTTGCATGTTTTCAGGAAGGAAAAGACGTAGACAGAGCAGAGTATTCAGATGGTCACGTGTTACTCAAACGCCAACTGTAGTTGATCTATTTTATCTAGTAAAATTCAATGTAATAAGATATTAGTGGAAAAGAAAATTTATATTTGGGATTTATTTAGTTATGCGATGTGTGGAATGGAATCTCATGGAATCTACGCTCAAATTTTCAATTCACACCTTGGAACTCGGGCTTTGGGTTGTTGTACTCAAGTCGCGAATTTCGGGGCGTGACAGTTAGCACGTCAGAAAATGCTTCAAATGTCAGGAGCATGCGAATCAAATTCATGCCCCCTCATCAGAGTTGTACAATCTGACGGCACCCTGGCCCTTCTCCATGTGGGGACTCAACATCATTGGGAAAATTAGTCCCAAAGCATCAAACGGTCATGAGTATATACTTGTCGCAGTCGACTACTTCACCAAGTGGGTAGAAGCAGCATCCTACACCACGATTGCAGCATCCCAGGTGATCAAATTCATGAAGAACAACATCATATGCCAGTATGGAATCCCCAATGCTATCATCACAGATAATGGGACCCCGTTTGTCAACAAGAAGATGGATGACTTCCTCAGCAAATTCAAGATTCAACGTCATCGATCAAGCCCCTACCGTCCTCAGATGAATGGTGGGGTAGAAGCCGCAAACAAAACAATCGTCAGGATACTCGAGAAGATGGTCGTGACTTATCGAGATTGGTCAGACATGCTCCCATATGCACTTTGGGCCTATCGAACGTCTGTATGGTCTGCTACAGGCGTTATTTCTTTCGAGCTTACTTATGGAATGGAAGCAGTTCTACTAGTCAAGGTGGAAATACCGTCACTACTGGTGTTATTAGAAAGCGGTATTGAAGAAGGAGAATGGCAACGGGCAAGATTCGATCAGTTACAGCTAGCAGATGAGAAGCGCATGCGTGCGCTAAGTCATTCTCAGTGTTATCAGAAAAGGATCGCTCGGGCTTACAATAAGAGAGTTCGAAAAAGAAGTTTCAAAGTGGGCGACATGGTCATGAAGAAGATTTTACCATCGCACCTTCCTGATCCCAGATGAAAGTTCAAACCCTCGTGGGACGGACCGCTGATCATCAGATAAGTACTTTCCGGAGGCGTCCTCAGACTCACCAGCATGAGAGGGGTAGATCTTTCTGAGCCAATCAATGCCGACAAAGTGAAGATCTTTCACGGGTAAGTCATTTGACCTTATCAAGAGTTACTTTAATAGAGTTGAAGTCAAGAGGTCAAAGCTAAAACCTCTGAGAAACCATTTTCGTCCACCAAAAAAGTGTTTCAAATAAGGGGATTTAAAAGAAAAAGAGAAAAAATACAAAAAAAGAGAGAAAGAAAATGGGAAGCCAAAACAAGGCACCTGAGAAAAATCAACCCAAGAAGAAACACAGTCATACATCCATCCATCTCAGAAAGGTCTATAGATAAGACCAACAACTCTATCATCGTAACTTAGGATAAGGGTTGAAAGACTGCTATCGGCCGGCAACGACGGATTCCTGACCTCTGGTCGCCACAGTAATAAAAAAATAGAGATATGTGCTTAAACAAATAGGGCGGAGTGAAAACCAGAAAGGGCGCTCCGAGTAAAAACAGTGGGCACACAGCGGACTTGGTGAAAACCTGAAAGGGCGCTGAGGGTAAAAACAGCATAGCTGCCAAGGGGTAGGCAAGATCAAATACCCGGGACGTGGTGAAAACCCAAAATGGCACCACGGGCAAAAATGACGGGCAAGCCGGACGTAGTGAAAACCCGAAAGGGCGTTGCGGGTAATAATGGTTAAGAAAAGAAAAGAAAAAAAAGTAGGTGCATGAGAGATCCAAGCGACATAAAGATTCAATGGAAGCAAGGATGGCGGCTATGAGTCAAGAATTCTTTCAAGATCTGCCTAAATTCTAGGAGCAGGATACCATTGCGCACTATCTTAAGGGGACCAGGACCCTTGGTGAATAATGAAGAAAATCGAGTATGACATCAGGCTGAGTCAATTGTTCTGATTCCTACATCTAAAAGTACAAGTCCAAATCACGCACAGACAGATAAGCACTTGACACAAATTTTTACTTCATGATTTGCATATATTTTCCCAAAAAAAAATCATTTTTCCTTATTCGTATATATGCAAAAAAAAAAAGAAGAAAAAAAAACTTACAGGGCTTTCAAAATAAATGTCCTCTAGTCAACTAATGGGGTACCTTCCATGAGTGCATTTCTCCCGATCATTCCTCCCAGAAGGTAAGTATCTCTCTTCCTGTTTTAATGCTCCAATCCTTTTGCTAAAGTATTTTCTCTCCTCACAGGTACTAGAAGGCAATCTAAGATCAGCCCATCAATATCCATCATGACCCCATCATCACCATCGATCACATCATCCATGCGGCCCATGCCCAGAGGATGCATAGCCTCTCACCTGTGTCCCATCTCCCCATCCCATCCATACCATCCAATCCTATCATGGTCAATGCCCCATTCAAGTCAGAATTTTCAGCAATTCCACCATTAATGGGGGCATTCAAAGCTTCCCCAACAACCACCCTTAATCCATCATCAATGGCCCTATTTAAACCTCTATCTACATCATCAATCAAGAACATCTCACTATCATTAAAGCCCCCACCATCTTCTGAACTATGGGACCCACTAGGATCAGCCTTCGTCACCCCTAAGTTGTCATCAATGGCTGCCCAAGGGAGGAGCAAAAGAGAAAAAGACAAAAATGAGAAGAAAGGCAAAGACAAAAGAAAGATACATGGCCGGGATCAAAGATTCAGAGACAAAAAATGTTGAGACAGCAACAGGAAGCAACGATGAAATGTTCGAACTGGGACCAGCCCAAACCGCACAAGAGAAGAGGTCTGGGCGGCCCCCTGAGGGCCGCCCGTACGTACGGTCTCCCTCTCTCTCTCCGCGGGATTGGCCTCACAGTCTCTAGTAGGTGAGACTGCCAATCCACGTCAATAGTTGGCACCCTGAGGGCCGCCCAAGGCTCCAATTGACTCCGAATTTTGTCCGAAACTGATCTGAATCATCTAAAAGGTACCCCACCTGTCCAATCATGAATTACTGCAACCAAAGTAGGTCTAATTAAGTCAAAGAGAAGAAAAATCGATCAAGAGGGGCCCACAAGCAATCTGAGCCATTCAAAGACTAGATCATCATGATCCAAACAATGGAAAAGCTTGCATAGGTCATCAAATAGCAACATCAAGGGTTTGATTGTCAAGAAAGAGGGCCAGAATCCAAGATCTAATCATCAAGTGGGCCCACATGGCTAAAAAGAACAATCTGAACCGTTCAAGTCATCATCCACACTATGGGAATCCTTCTTAGCTGCACAAAGTATCAAGGATAGGTGTTCTAAAGCAAAGCTGAAATCCGAAAGGGCCCACATGGCCAAATTCAAGCAATGCAGACCACTCAAATCACAATCAGCCCCGTAAGAAGCCAAACAAAGCAAGGCAAGTATGCCCAACCATAAAAGTTTTGGTCCGAAGACCTTAAACTACATCGGGATCAAGATCCCGAGGGATTTTTAATAAAAAATGGGCATCGATCTCGACCATCAAATTCAGAATCAATGACTCAGAACACTTTTCAAAATTACAAAAATATATTACCAGTCTCGCTCTTAAGTTTGGGTCCGAAGACCTTAAACTACGTTGGAATCAAGATCCCGAGAGATTTTCAATAAAAACCGGTATTAGTCTTGATCGTTCGAATCAAGATCCGATGACTCCGGACATTTTTCTAAAAATAAAAAAAAATGTCTATGCATTTCCAGCCCTCGCTTGTAAAGTTCGGGTCTGAAGACCTTAAATTACGTTGGGATCAAGATTCCGATGGACTTTTT
Organism: Liriodendron chinense; assembly: GCA_003013855.2. Classification (NCBI taxonomy): domain Eukaryota; kingdom Viridiplantae; phylum Streptophyta; class Magnoliopsida; order Magnoliales; family Magnoliaceae; genus Liriodendron; species Liriodendron chinense. The sequence goes on along the minus strand of PVNU02001917.1, from coordinate 168,008 downwards.
AAATAAAAATCGATAGCAGTCTGGATCATTCGAATTAAGATCCGCTGACACCGATCATTTTCCAAAAAATAAAAAAATTGTGTTTGCCTTGTTCTGTACAGTTTTGTGGTCCGAAGACCTTAAACTACGCCGGGATCAACATCCCGAGAGACTTTTTAATAAAAACCGTCATTCGATGTCAACCGATCAAGGAAGGGGTCAGATGGACCGGATCTTTTCAAAATCACAAAAAGAATGCATTTTCAGCCTGTACATATTTTTTGTCTGAAGACCTAAAACTACACTGGGATTAACTTCTAGGGGGTTTTCTTTCCTAACCTGTCCCAGACATGGCTGACACTTGATCGTATGGGTGTCTGGAATCTTCTAAACAGGTAAAGGCTGAGGCAGGCGGAACCCCGTAATCCTGTTCGTGTTGAACGCACCGTGATAGACAACCTTGATTTGGAAGTCACTATTGAATTTGACGGATGTTCCCTGTTCCTAAAACTCATGAAGGGGATTAAGGCAGTTGGGAGGTGAAGCGCACCCTCACAGAATTGTGAGCAACATAAGGCCCCAAACTGGATTGACAAAGGGAAATGTGAGGATGTGGCTCATTCTATGGCCGAAGGAGTCCGTCAGACGATACGTGGTCTATGTGCATTGCACATGAGGAACCAGCAACTTTGTGGGTATGTTGACTGAAAACCCTCAATTTTCCTCATCCGAAGATGTAAAACTACGGCACTTAACTGTGTGAGACTCGTCTTGCTCGCTGACGTAAAATGGATCGGGTACCTTACCAGCAGTAGAAGATGGAAGCGGATGAAAATTCCACACATTTCCCTGCATTTCAGAAAAATAAAAAAAATACCAAAACATTGCAAAATATTTTCAAAAATCATAAAATATTTCCCTTGCTTTCAATAATACCGATCTTTACTCGGACAAAATATTTTCAAAATCACAAAAATATTTCTTTTGTCTTCAATAAACAATCTCCATACTAACTATTCAGGTAAAGATCATGACTACATATTTGCAAAAATCACAAAAAATTGTCACTATCCCCAGCACTGCACTTGTCTCGAACCCCGCTCACTTCACAGTTTGGGATGACGGATCCGATCGCCCGCAAATTGGAATCTTGACCAAAACTGGCGACCAAGCACCGTCTCAATTGCATCCATTCACAGAAGAACATCTTGAAGTCTGATAACATTCTTCATCCATTCCCATTAACAAAGAAACAGCATCTTCGGACGATGGACTTGATCGACCACGGGTTGGGATCTTGACCAACCCGCTAACCAAACATCCGCATTGAAAAGAAAATCTCCAGCAGAGTCGTCATTCTGTGGACCTTCGCCGTTCCGCGCACGCACCCCTTCTTCTTTTCCGAAAGGAAAGGGAGAACGTTCGGGAGCGCGGAATGGCAAGGGTCCATAGCTTGTCAGGTCGAACCCTCTTATCGTGTCCATAACTGGACTTGTGATGGAAAAACAAATATATATATATATATATATATATATATATATATATATATATATATATATATATATATATATATGATTGTATTGTTATTATTGCTTGGTAGAGTCCACTAGTCGATGGGATCCACCATACCTGAATTGTTCGTGACCTAGACTAATAACAGATAGACTAATCATGCATGCATAGCATGCAGACGTCATTAAGCCTAATGATTGTGAGCACATATCGGGGTATTGAAAAGAATGCAGGTACCCGAAGTATTTTCGCTGGTGGCTAGCCATTTAAATCTTTCTTTCTTTCTTTTTTCTCCTTCTTCTTCTTTAACTCGCTGTCCACAATAAAGCCGGCATATAAACAATTTGGATACTTGAAACATGACATTGGATTCAATAATTATATTTATATTTAAACTACACGAGTACCGATGGGGTACTATTAACAAGTGTTTTTAAACCATTGTAATGGTGGCCCACTCAATTATTGGATTGGGTTTATAACAGGCTGGGCCAGGCCATTTATCATTAGCCTTGGCCAAGCCAGCCCTAGCATTGGGCCTATTAGTCTCAGGCATAGCCCTTGGGCCAAGTTTAAGGGCCCAATTAAATTTGGCCCTACAGGGTTGGGCTAGGCAACCCGACTCATCACCACCCACAGTATATATAAATTCATCCACATTTCGTATGTATTCAATAATTGGGCTGGGCTAGGCACACCTTTAGCCCCATACCCATTCTTAAAACCAAGTACGGTTATGCTAGGTTGGGTCAAGTCGAACCAGACCAAATCACAACTAAATGGTTGGTTTGGTCAAGCTTCGCCTTGATGAATTTTATGTGCATGGGTTGTGTCACACCACAAGGTAATGGTCTGCAAGTCAGTTTAGGTCCCAGAATTCTTGCCCTGATCAGGCTTACCAGGCCCCACCCAACTCAAACCGGACTCATTGCTACCCCAGGTGAAGGTATTAGCTAGGGTCGGTCCTAGGCTCCTTTTCCTAGACGAGTTTTGTGCCTTCTTCCTTTCTCTTTTTTTAACCTTCTCTTCCTTTTCCTTGAGACTTCTCTACTAGTATTTTTATGCTTTTCAAGCTTTCCTTTGGGTTAACGACAAGAGAGTCCATCTTTTTTTACTTTTTAAAAATAAATAAATAAAATGGAATACCCATTAAATTGACTCGGAGTCTATGCATGTCACATTCATGTCTGTCATTGTCTCCAACTCAGTCTCTGCCCCCAAAAATATGTAATATTATGCACGGCTGCACACTGATTCACATGGACAATGGATAATCTTAATCATTAGACTTGTGGCCTGAAGATACACAATTAAGAACATGAACACAATGGCTCACCCGAAGAACCCAAAAAAAAATAAAATTATATCAATGATCTTCCAATGTCATAGATTTTTTGGGGCGTGGTCCATCCATGATGAGTTGCAATGGACCAATGGTCTGGATTATCAAACCATGGATTCCACTTGTGAGAATCGACAACTGCTTGTAACATGCAAAGACAAGTTCTCAGTAGATATCATACAACGATGCCTCCTTTCTTTGCATTGTTTCTAATTGATTAATTCTATTATAGGCGGTGCTCTCCTCCCTTTTTGATTTAAACAACCAAAAAAAAAATAAAAAAAATTTGCAAAGTAGCCACAAAGACAAGGGCTCAAAAGAAGAAGCAACGGTCCACATTCAACGTAAGACATTCAAAACAATTGAATAGCTAGAGATTTATGATAATACAAATTTCAGACTATATATCTTCATGGTATATATGTTCCATCAGACCACCAGTCGGCAGGCACACAAACATGTACATGCACACAGATATCAGTGTACGCACATCTGCCATATGTTCGGTGTAGACAGGACTTTTCCACCTCCCAAGCGTGCACACAACGGAATGAAGTTGAAGCAATTTCCAAGAAATTTCAAGAAAGTGAAAAGATTCCAACTCTCTCTCTCTCTCTCTCACTCAGAGATTATAGATAAGGGGTGGAGGGCTTAGGTGTTGTTTGGTAAACTAAAAAATTAACCTTGAAAATTAATTTAAGCACTGAAAACTTAAAGTGTTGAATTTAAGTACTTATAAGAATTGAAAAATCTATTTGGTAATTTATCTGAAAACTACCATTGAAAACTTATCACGGCCACAAAAGTTTCGGATCAAGCTAATATTTGTGTTTTCTCTTAATCCAGGTCTTTGTGTTCTTATGAACAGGGTTGATGGTAAATAAACATCATGGTGGGCCCTAGTAAGGTTTCAATGGTGGGCATCATTGTCCCCATTGCTTTCAGTGGTGTGGTCGACCTGAGGTTTGGACCTGTCTTATTTTTGGGCTCATGCCTTAAAATCATCTCTCCAAATGGATAAACTATGTAAATATAATTCATACATTATGTTGGGGCTTATAGAATTTGGTGTCTTCAAGTACTTGCGTGGGATGGTTTCATGGATGGGAAAGTAGACAAAGAAGGGTAATTTTGTCATTTTTAAATGTTAATAGGGATACTTTTTCAATTTTTATCTAAAAATTTAAAAAGAAACCACTTATCGCATTCAGTTATAAGCTTTAAGTCAAGTTGGCATGACTTAAAATAATCAACTTAATTTAAGTGATTTTTTCAATTAAGCACTTAAATTATTTTAGTTACCAAACGATCTAAATTACTAAAATCACTGAAATATCGTTTTTCAGTGATAAGTCGTGGAATTAAGGTGCTGTTTGGTAAACTGAAAAATTAAGCCCGAAAATTAATTTAAGGACTGAAAACTTAAAGTGCTGAATTTAAGTACTTATAAGAACTGAAAAATCTATTTGGTAATTTATCTGAAAACTACCATTGAAAACTTATCACGGCCACAAAAGTTTCGGATCAAGCTAATATTTGTGTTTTCCCTTAATCTAGGTCTTTGTGTTCTTATGAACAGGGTTGATGGTAAATAAACATCATGGTGGGCCCTAGTAAGGTTTCAATGGTGGGCATCATTGTCCCCATTGCTTTCAGTGGTGTGGTCGACCTGAGGTTTGGACCTGTCTTATTTTTGGGCTCATGCCTTAAAATCATCTCTCCAAATGGATAAACTATGTAGATATAATTCATACATTATGTTGGGGCTTATAGAATTTGGTGTCTTCAAGTACTTGCGTGGGATGGTTTCATGGATGGAAAAGTAAACAAAGAAGGGTAATTTTGTCATTTTTAAATGTTAATAGGGATACTTTTTTAAATTTTTATCTAAAAATTTAAAGAGAAACCACTTACCGCATTCAGCTATAAGCTTTAAGTCAAGTTGGCATGACTTAAAATAATCCACTTAATTTAAGTGATTTTTTCAATTAAGCACTTAAATTATTTTAGTTAATATTTCAGAAATAATTTAAGTGCTTAATTGAAAAATCACTTAAATTAAGTGGATTATTTTAAGTCATGCCAACTTGACTTAAAGCTTATAGCTGAATGCGGTAAGTGGTTTCTCTTTAAATTTTTAGATAAAAATTGAAAAAAGTATCCCTATTAACATTTAAAAATGACAAAATTACCCTTCTTTGTTTACTTTTCCATCCATGAAACCATCCCACGCAAGTACCTGAAGACACCAAATTCTATAAGCCCCAACATAATGTATGAATTATATTTACATAGTTTATCCATTTGGAGAGATGATTTTAAGGCATGAGCCCAAAAATAAGACAGGTCCAAACCTCAGGTCGACCACACCACTGAAAGCAATGGGGACAATGATGCCCACCATTGAAACCTTACTAGGGCCCACCATGATGTTTATTTACCATCAACCCTATTCATAAGAACACAAAGACTTGGATTAAGGGAAAACACAAATATTAGCTTGATCCGAAACTTTTGTGGCCGTGATAAGTTTTCAATGGTAGTTTTCAGATAAATTACCAAATAGATTTTTCAATTCTTATAAGTACTTAAATTCAACACTTTAAGTTTTCAGTGCTTAAATTAATTTTCAAGCTTAATTTTTCAGTTTACCAAACAGCACCTTAGGCTCCATTCATTCAAATCTATTGTATAAAAAGGAAGAGATGGGTACAAAAGGTTGTATGCTTTTGTGCATCCTCTTACTTTCCATTCTTCTCATCCCGACTGAGATATCAGCTCAGCAGCTGCTCCAGCAACATTCCCATACTCGTGAGTATCATGTTGCACATATTCTTTTATTATCTCTTATTAGTTCCATAGTTCATAGCAATCCCCACCACACATGTGGCACGTGTTCTTACCTTGAATGATCATAAATGGGCCAAAGCCAAGAACAATAAAAACAAAACAAAAGCAGTGATCAGATGATCCTAACCACTTAAATCAGGACTGACTGCTGCCCACTTCTTTTAATCATCCATTTATCGGCTACAAGTGAGTACCTGGGACCACCCCATATATAACAATGTTGGGCTATGGTGCATCCACATGGTGGCCTTAGATATCAATGGTCCATCCTCCATACACACATCACAACGGTGCCTTAGAGTCCAATCCATTGTTAATTTCTATGCTCAAAATATTAGCTCCAAGTAATTGAGTTTTTCTCTTCTTTCAGCGGAAATGAAGAAAGCCGACTTGCACCTTAATGCTGAGCATGGCAAAGGGATTGGTTATGCTGCTCTCAGTCCAAGTTACCCCGGCAGGCCCTATTACCGCGGCAGGCCCTATACACGTCCATGCAAAGGAAATTACATTTGCCGGCCGCCAAGTCCTTAATACAAAGAGTATCAGATAACCATATGTACGTCTTTAAGCTAGCTGAGTTTGGTTACACCAAATACCATAAAATTTCACAATATTTCATGATTAATCAGTCTAGCTTGGCAACTAAACTCAGCCTTAAGCAAATGGTTATTATTTCGAGTATAAAACAAGTTAGTTACATGGGGTTTTTGGATTGATGTAGTCAAGTAATTGAGTTGTTGCTTTGAAAATATAGTGATTTTATTATTAGCATGGGTTATTGGGATGAGGCCTGCCCGATAAGTGGGCCTTTGATCATACGTATACTTTATACATGAAATATAAGTTGCAATCTTTTTCATGCTTGGCCTCGATTTCTCTGTCTTCTTCATTTCTTTCTTTTTGATTGAGTGAAGGTGAGATCTTTTATTTAGGGTAAAATTGTCAGTGGATACATTATAATTTTTGGAGCTACTTAATTTCAGAGACTTGGCCATGACCGGCCATAAATGGGCCAGGCCTCAATAATAATTGTTGAAAGTTGGGCCCAGTCCCAGCCTTTTACTTGGCAGGCTAGAAATTTTGGCCCAGGTCGGACAAAGCCTGATGTTAAGACCATCTGATCATGGTGATTCTGAGAGACCTCCAAGTATGCGCACTGTCCCATGTATAGAAGTGGATTGCGTCCTACCCCCACCCGTCTCTAGCTGGAAACGGGCAGATCTGAGTGGGGGCCCACCGTGATGTATCCGTATCTGTTTATCCATGTTGTTCCATCCCTTTTCTCAGATCATTTTAAGTTATATGAGTGTAAAAAAGAGGCAGATCCAACACTCAAGTGGACCACAACATAAACATTGAATGATAGAAGGAAAATGGCCAATGCTCTACATGTAACATACATGTGTGGGCCACATGAGTAGTGGACCGGGCCATTTATTTGGCAAAGCAAGGTTCCGTGAGGGGAAAAGGAGGTTCTCCACCTGATGAATAAACCAGATCACCATGGTCAGGAGTCACATGGTTTTTAAGACTGAGGACGAGTCAGATGCCACTTGTCCGAGTTGAGTTGGACTTGGTCAGACTCGATCCGCATAGACACCATGAGTCAAGCCAACGATTTAACCCTGAGCCATGAAAAGGTGGGCGTCTTGATGAAGATTAGCTGCAACAAAACCAGGATCGCACAATAATCAGGCAGGCTAAACTCTTAAAATCAATATACAGCTGATGGTTTGATTGAAATATTTTTGTGGTCCACCTGATGAATGGATTATTAATCTAGATTTCCTACCGGGCAGGATGGTCCACCCTTTTTCCCACCAGATCGGATGTCCCACTGTGGTGACCCATAATGTGGTATTTGTCATGATAGACTATTATGCGTGAGAAGCTCGGGACTTGCAAAGGACCAGAGACAGACCAGAGGATTACCGGTACAGACAAATGGGACCCATGCTTTTGTAATCCAGACCATTGTTACGTTGTATCCAAGGATCTAAAAATCTTTGACTCGATCAACTTGAAACTCATCCAAGTCAACATGTTAACTCAGTCAACTCGATGCAACTTGCCCCGACTCAAGCCGAGTCCCTTGCCTTGTCAAAGGCCTTTTAAAGAGCAGACGGTTGGGTGTCAAAAGTGCGCCACTGGCAGAGTTGATACTGCTCTCAGCCAGCAAGTTGCACAGTTGTCCACTGTTAAGGGTCACTTCAATGCTTGTAAATATTAAGTTGTGACCTCTTTACACTTTTAATGCGGCCCATATTGCCTGCAAGCCCAACCTCAGGTGGTTAGGTGGGCCCACCCTGATGTTTTTGAGAAATCAACCCTGTCCATCTGTTTTTCCAGCTTATATTAGGATGTGAACATAAAAAATGAGGCAGATCAAAAACTCAAGTGGACCACAAGACATGAAACAACAGGGAATTGAGAGTCTACCATTAAAACGTTCATGGGCTATAGAATTTCTGGATCAGGCTAATATTTTTGTGTTTCAATTCATCCTAGTGGAAATGACCTTATGAACAGTTTGGATATCAAATAAATATCATGGTAGAGCATGAAAAGGTTTTAATAACAGGCATTTCCCTCCCAACTCTTTCATGTGGTTTGGCACAATTGAGTTTTGGATCGGCCTCATTTTGAGCTCATGTCCTATGATGAGCAGGCAAAACGGATGGATGAGTTGGGTTTCTCAATCACATCACACTGTGCCCTACCTACCTTCCGAACACAAGAACTTCTGCTGTTGGGGTCATAGGCAATCCGCATCCCTTCTAAAGAGTTTTGACTAATAAATTCTTTACCTTCCATCATGTTAGCTAAGCGAGAAGATTTTATCAGGCAAATTGTTTATTATGTTTGATCTAATAATAGGGTTTGGTGTAATTCCAATTACAACCTTCGAATTGCATATTAGGGTTTGATGTAATATATGTCATTGAGTTGAGCCCATTGTAATAAAGCATTGGTTTATTCCTTAGCTAAACTAATTATCAGATGGGCTAAAAAAGTGGGCTCAACTAATTAAAATGAGAGTTAGTTGCCACAAAACTAAGGTACAATGTAACGCCCCAAATCTCAGAAGTCGAGCATGACCTCGACTCTTGAAATTTCGGGTGTCACTATGCTTATGCGGAAGCGTGATTAATGCATCTATGATTGATAGTATCAAGACGCATGTTTAAAACTAAATAAACATTAAAGTAAGGACAGAAGATAAATGCATACCTGGTCTATCATTTACAATTTACATCATCATCCAAAATAAGGGGGCCCACACAACAGGAAGCTCCAAAATACAAGTCCAAAAGAATTGAGCCATTATACATCTAGCCATCAAACGGCCCCAAAACACCAACTAAAAGATGCCATTACATCTTATTCTCAGCCATTCAAGAATTGAAAGTAACTGACGTCTTCTACAAAGTCTTCTGACTCATCCTGAAAGACGTCATCATCCAGAGTACCTGTTTCTACATTAGAGTCTGGTTGGTGTTTTCAAAACACCACCCAGGATTAAGGGAGTGAGTAATCAACTCAATGCTACTATAATTCTAAGTTCAACAATTTATCAAGCATTCAGGCATAGGTAATGAGCAAACAAAACATACAAGAATCCTAAACTAGTTGTATTAATGCATGAATGTTATGAATTCGCACACAATGCATGTCCCGGGCAGTCACAACAGAATCGAAATTGATACATTAGTCCTTCCAATTATAACTCATATACACATAATGCAAGTATGAAGGCTATCATCAACGCCCTGGCCTTTCGAACAGTCAGACAGTCATTGAGATTGCCGATGACATATATGCATGTTTAGTTCAGCCTTTATTAATATAAATTTCGTTCAGCAAGATTGGTGATGCTGAATTACTAATGTCATACAGTAGGTCCTGAATAGGACCACCTGGCTCCCGACGGTGCGATTGTCTATCATCGCCAGTAGCCCAAGAATCACTTCTCCAACTTTCAATATATTTAGAATAAAAGAACATTCTATTCAAATAAGTACATCAGTTATTTCAAATTTATCCAAAACAGACCGGCGTCCTCACAATAGCTTATGGTCACTACGGGGAGGCTCAATGCCACAGCGTAGGCCGATGGCACGAACACGGTGTCCCATACCACCATGCCCGGCCCAAGGAGATTTAGTAGGGTCGTGTCGCACATACATTTATAATTGGACAACTTCATTTAATGACATTAGTATTTCAGATTTTGGGAGAGTCATTCAAGATAACCTATCTACCACATAACATTTCTTAGCTTTGGATTTGTCCGTTTGATACTGGGAAAACATTGACCAAACCGGCATTGGGCACAGATGACCCGTGTAGTCCAGACTACTATCGATCGATCAAGTTCATCCGATCAACCAGCCAACCCTGAATATCCAATCCAACTAGGATACCCACATTAATCGATTGGCCTCTTCACCCATGACAAACAGTACATGTGCGATAACATAAAATTTTGCATATCATATACAAATTTCATCATCTCAACAAATTCCACAAATCAGTTATAACAGTTGAGTCATTTACCCATTTCATCGAACACTAAAGCCATGAAACAAACATGCATGTTGTATAATGATACTGAGATAAACAATCAGATATAGAAATCCAAAGTCCTACACTATGACTGCAAGAATCATTGTCTAATACCCTTTAGGAATGATAAATAAAAGATTTGAAGTATAGCCCGCACCTTAAGGTCTAGGGTTCTTCGTTCGTCCAACGGTCTAGGGTTAGGGCTGAGGAGAATCGACTATTCCTATAAGAAACAAGGTTAGGATGAGATTTTCTGTCTCAAACCTAAAAGAGCTTAGAATTTAAAGGTTTAATTCGAATCTTACCTCCAAGTGCAACAGGAATCACTCTAAGGACGGAATCCAAAAGCTACAGCAACATCCTACTTCAAGAGGAAAGGAAGAAGGACATCTTCAATCTCCTTTCTTCTTCTTCTCTCAATTTCTCTCTCTTTCTCTCTCTTCCTCTCCTTCAATTTCTCTCTCTTTCTCTGTCTTCCTCTCCTTCAATTTCTCTCTCTTTCTCTCTCTTCCTCTCCCTCTCCCAGACCTAAATTCCCAATTCGATTTGGGGAGAAATCTCAGCAATGGCTTTATATAAAAGAGGGAAATTAATCCAAATGGCCTTACAAAAATTAATTGTTAGTTTTATGAGCCAGGTAAAGTAAGTATTTTATACATATAGCCCTCTAGCAGGCTATTTGGAGCAAGAGCCATAAATTTTACAGAATGTTAACAGTTCCAACTCCACAACTCACGGATGGTTCAAAAGGACATACATGACTTATGTTAGAGAAGGTTCAAAAGGATATACATAACTTATGTTAGGTAAGATGCTTATGAAGACCCACCTAACCCAAATGTTAACACCCCGGCCCAAGACATGGATTGTTTGGGTGACTTACGAAGCTAACGATCTAGTCCAATTTGTACTAACTAATCTTCCTTTTCTATATTAGAAAATCCAATTAACTGAGATGTACGGTCATCCGTATGCTATTATCTGTACGAAAATTTATGGGACGTTACAATCTACCCCCCTTAAAGAAATTTCGCCCACGAAATTGTACCTTTTCGTATTCTTCTAATATCTGTGGGTAGTTCTTGCGTACTTCAGCTTCCGTTTCCCATGATGCTTCTTCCTCTGTATGGTGAGTCCACAGCACTTTTACCAAAGGAATGATTTTGTTCCTTAACACTTGTTCTTTCCGATCTAGAACCCGAGTCGGTCGCAAAACATAGGTATCACTTTCGTTCAACTCCACCTCCTCCCATCTGATTATGTGCGTCGGGTCAGGCACATACTTTTTCAACATTGATACATGGAACACATTGTGCACACCAGCGAGAGGAGTAGGTAGTACGAGACGATATGCAACCGCACCAACTCGATCCAATATCTGAAATGGGCCGATGAATCGTGGCGCAAGCTTTCCTCTCCTTCCAAAACGTAGTAATCCCTTCATCGGAGATACTTTCAGAAATACATGATCATCCTTCTCGAATATTAAATCTCGCCTTCGTTTATCCGCATAACTCTTTTAATGACTCTGCGCTGTTAAAAGACGTTGTCTAATTACGTCAATCTTTTCGGAAGTCTGCTGAACTAATTCTGGCCCAATGAGGCTTCTTTCACCAACTTCCACCCAACAATTTGGAGATTGACACGATCGTCCATAAAGAGCTTCATAAGGCGCCATTCCTATACTGGCTTGAAAACTATTGTTATAAGCGAATTCGGCAAATGGAAGGCATTCATCCCAACTGTCCTTAAAATCTAACGCACATGCCCGTAACATGTCTTCCAGAATTTGGTTTACCCGCTCGGTCTGCCCGTCCGTTTGAGGATGAAAAGTTATGCTATATTTTAACTTTGCACCCATTGCCTGTTAAATCTTTGTCCAAAATATTGATGTGAATCGAGTATCCCTATCAGACACGATCTCTAAAGGCACCCCATGTAGACATACAATCTCTTTAATGTATAACTTTGCCAGGTCCTCTGTCGACGTAGTTATCCGAATGGGTAGAAAGTAGGCTGATTTCGTTAACCGGTCAACTATCACCCAAATTGAGTCATGACCTTTCTTCATCTTTGGCAGACCGGATATGAAATCCATAGATATGAAGTCCCATTTCCATTCGACGATTAGCATGGACTGTAGAAGTCCTGGAGGTCGTCGATGTTTTGATTTGACTTGCTGACATGTGAGGCATCTCGAAACATAGTCAACGATTTCTCTTTTCATATTATCCCACCAAAATGAGCACTTCATGTCTTGATACATCTTCGTACTTCCTAGATGTATCGAAAGTTTCGATCGGTGAGCATCATCTAAGGCTTCTTGTTTTATTTCATAAGAGTCCGGGAGACACAAACGTCCCCTAAATCGCAAACCATCCTTCGAATCAACGTACCATTCGCTGCTTTCTCCTCGGTCAATCTTTTCTCTTATCGCAATCAACTTAGGGTCATGTTTTTTAGCCATGATTATTCGGCTAACTAGGTCATGTTCTGCTCGTGCGTGGGACATTCGCAAATCTAAGTCCGTGAGGGTGAGCATCCCACTAAACTCATTCACAAACGTGAGCATATCCCATTCCCTTAACATGAGTGGGGCGATAAAGGCCTGAGCCTTCTTACGGCTCAACGCGTCTGCTACTAAATTTACCTTCCCGGGATGATAGGATACCTCAAAATTGAAGTCTTTAAGTGTCTCCATCCACCTGCGCTGTCTCATATTCAAGTCCCGTTGTGTGAAAATGTACTTCAGGCTTTTGTGATCACAAAATAACTCGAACTCTTCACCATACAAATAGTGTCGCCATAACTTAAGTACGAAAATCACTGCCGCCAACTCCAAATTGTGAGCAGGGTAGTTCTCTTCGTGCTTTTTTAATTTCCGTGAGGCATAGGCAACCACCTTACCAAACTGCATCAACACACATCCCAAACCAATTTGTGACGCATCAGTATAGATCGTGTACTTGACTCCTTGCTCAGGCAATACCAGCACATGAGCCGAAGTTAATTTGTCCTTCAACTCTTGAAAAGCTGTTTCAGCTCTTTCATTCCATACGAAGGGCACATCTTTTCGCGTGAGTTGAGACAGAGGCTTCGCAATTCTGGAGAAATCTTTAATGAATCGTTTGTAATAACCGGTTAGTCCAAGAAAACTACGGACCTATGTAACAGAAGCGAGCTGCTCCCACATTTGTACCATCGCAACCTTAGAAAGGTCTGTTGATATACCTTCACCAGAGACAACGTGCCCAAGAAAATTTACCTCTTGTTTTCAAAAATCACATTTCTCATACTTAGCATATAACTGATGCTGTCTCAAAGTTTCCAGAATGGCCCTCAGATGTTCCTCATGCTCATCTCGAGTTTTGGAATAAACCAGTATATCGTCTATGAATACGATAACAAACCGATATAAATAGGGCCGGAATACTCTGTTCATAAGATCCATAAATACTGCAGGAGCATCCAAAGGACATCACTAAAAACTCATAATGCCCAAAATTTGTTTTAAAAGCTGTTTTCGGAACGTCTTCAGGTCTTACTCTCAATTGGTGGTAACCAGATCGTAAATCGATCTTTGAAAAACACTTGGCACCACATAATTGATCGAACAAGTTATCTATTCTAGGAAGAGGATATTTATTTCTGACTGTGACTTGATTCAACTTTCGATAATCAATACATAGTCGCAACGATCCATCTTTCCTCTTAACGAATAAAACTGGAGCACCCCAAGGCGAGACACTCGGGCGGATAAATCCTAAATTTAGAAGTCCATCTATCTGACTCCTCAATTCTTCCATGTCACATGGGGGCATGCGATATACCGGTTGCGAACATGGCATTGTACCAGGGATAAGATCGATAGTAAAATCGATCTCTCTCTGAGGAGGTAATCCAGGTATGGGCTGAAACACATCCTCAAAGTCCCTTACCAAAATGGTATCAAGAAATTCCGATTGTTTCATTCCTTCCTTCCTAACGGCATATAAGTTGATACGGCTCTAAAAACTAATCTGCATTGAAAATGTGAAAGTCGACTCTCCTGCAATATGTACGGTGACAGTCTTGGGATAGTTGCGTGATCTGCCCCAGAGGTTGAATGGACATCTGTTTCGACCACGTGATCGTGTGTTGTGGGTGGCTGCTCATAGTTATGTCCCTGACCCACATCAACATTTGGATTCTCTGCCCCACTAGAGGCAACTTGGCCAGGAACTTCCATCAAGCCACCATGTGGGCGTCGAACAAAGGTGTGGCTACTTTTAGGCGGCATGTCCTGTAGTTTGGACATATAATACGCAATTAAAGGCAACTCAACATCACATATGACACAATTACCTTTCAATAATATCTATGTGCCAGAATAAGTAAGAGAAATAGTTACAAACCAAAAGTTGGAATAATTTCATTCATATTCAACATTTCTCCTACATTGCTCCATAGAAACTTTCTCCATTACAACCAAAAGAAAATAAAACTAATTCTTAAACCCCTAAACAGACTATTTCATACCACAACTACTATCAAACCAGCAAACACATTACTCCTATGTCCCGGATCTACTGATCCTGAGAGTCGGGCGAAAGTGGTGGTGCACCTTCTCCTTGCAGACAACTAAAAATACTCTTCATCATTCGATACATCTTAGTCACTTTCTTTTCCAAGTGTTTTTGTGGCTCTTCAACTCTAGTTAGCCCTTCTTGCATGCTATCTAGGCGTTCTGTTATGTTCAAGGGGGCTAAAAATTCTTCCTCAATGTCCTCATCATTCCCTACTTTTGTTTCCTGATGCTCTTCTTCTCTGTCAACCTGTTCTGAAGGAGGTTCATTTGGGTCTATAGATCCAATCTTGATTGGACCGATAACAGTTCGTGGCTCGAATTGCACATGCGGCCCACTGCGAAGACCAAAATGTCGGGATATCTTACACACCAAACGACTGAATGCTAGCGACTTGGTATGATTAGAAGGAGCTGCGGCTATCAGGATGTGACGAATAACCATTGACGGAAAACATATACTTTTCTCTTTTCCCACACGATAAAGGACTTCAAGCATATATTGGGACACTTCAGTACGATTCCCAACTCGTGGGTACAGATTTGAAATAAAGATACGGTGGAGTAATCTGAATTCCAAAAGCATTTTCGATGCCTTCAAACAACTATTCTTTTGTTCCCACAACTTAAGTTCACCACAAACGAAGGTAGTCCTCTCATCTCTGAACATCCGCCGCTTGGAATCATTTTCAAGGATAACAACCTTGCCTTTCGGCACACCTGAAACGCTTTCTACCACATCCACATCAACATGCAACAATCTATCACCAATCATAACATCAAACCCCAATGGCTGTTGACAAGGATTTCGAATAGATGAGTAGAAACTTCTTACCATTTCTGTATCAGCACTACTGTATGGAGTGAGGACAGGATCCCAACCAACTTCCAACAGGCCAGCAAGCATAGGATTCTCAGGAATCATCTTCTTATCCACGAATCCTTCAAAACACACAGGACGACTTGCAAATCTCCCCATGCTCACGAGTGAGGTTTGCTCAGGTACCAACTCTCTCGATGCCGCTGGTAATTCGCGAGAGGTAGACGGACCCCCTCGGCCTCGCTTTGGGGCCTTCTTGCCTCGAGTAGATGCAAGAATAGGAGCAGACACAACAACATCATCTGCTCGTTTGGAGCGACGCTCCCGTTGTGGTGCCTCCCCCGTAGTGGCACGTTTCTTTGCCATGAGTACAACCCCACACCGATTCACAATCCACATAAACAACACAAGAACAAGAAAGAAGCCTGTCTTAACAACCTTAGCTTAAACCCTTCCTTTGAGGTAGAAGAAAATTCAATCCCCAAATGGGTTTGAGAAATTTCTAGAAGCTCTTGAAATCTAACAAGCCATGAAGAAGATGCCCTTGAAAAGAAGGAGCTTCAACTAGAGGTTAAAGCCTTGATAATAAATGTGATAGCAACTGAAAAGGATTAAGAGAAATTTGAAAGCTAGGGTTGCTGGATGAAGGAGAAAGAGAAATAAAGAAAGAAAATCTGAAACAAAGAAACCAAAAATACCATAAATTTGGTGGGTTCCTGCAATCGTCTTCCAAATCACACCTTTCTTAGCCAAGCCACCATTCTCTTTCAAACTTCCTCCATTGCTTGGAGGACAAGGGGTTTAAGAGCTAGGGTATTATGTTGAAGAGGAGAGGAAAACAGGGAGCAAGGTTTTATGAAAACAGAATTGGGTTTAGGGCTTTCTAAACGAGTTGCCCCCCTTTATACACCTCAATCCGGTCAGCCGGTTTTACAGCCGGTTGACCGGTTGCCACTGTCCAACCGGTTGTGTCACACAACCTCCTAATTAAATCCGGCCAGTCGGATGCAAGCCAGCATCAACCGGTCACTGAAATCCGGTCAAACCCGGCTATAACCGGTCGGCCGGATCCCCCTGACTCACCCTCTTCCTGAAAGAAATCCCAAACCTCCACCCATTTGCTGACTCTCCAGCAGTAGCCGGTCGGCCGGATACCCCCAGCCGGTCGGCCGGTTCTCTCTGGGTGGTCTCCTCAAAATCCCAACACCAAATCCCAACACAACTCCCCCCTGTCCAGCGTCAACTGGTCGGCCGGTTGCCCTGGTCGGTCAGCCGATCCTCCCTGAATGACCTTCCACTCACAATTCCGATGCAACCTCCCTTCTCTACCACTGTATAACATCTTCTGGTTGGCCGGTCGTCCATAGCCGGTCGGCCGGTCATCTCTGGCCATTCCTTGTCCAAAACACCACAAAGGGCCCCTCCTTGGCCAGCGCCAACCGGTCAGCCAATTGTCCGACCGGTCAGCCGGTCTCTGCTGGCCCTTTTTCTATTTTTTACCATTTCTCTCTCTCTAAACTCACTCTACTCTCTCTCTCTCTCAACTCATTCTACTTTCTCTCTCTTTCTCCAACTCAAACACTAGTGGCCCACCAAAATTTCTTCCATCTCTATGGAAGAGAAAAACAAAAAAATAGTCACTTGTACCAAATGGTTATGGGCCACCAATCTGTCTAAAATCCATCGTTCAAAAGTACATTTCTACTCTCCATCTCTCAACTTATCAAGCCCAAAACGTAATTTCCAAATCCTAGAACCTTAGCACCTCATTTGGAACCTTATGTTATTACAACTAGAATCCTAAAATCCTAAAAAAAAAAAAAAAAAATTCTTAATACTACAAACCTATATGAATAATACAGAATCATAAATGCATTAATTACACTTATATGAATAATACACAATAAAACCTAAGGCTCCACGGTTATGATCCTCAAAGTCCAAACTACATCGGCGTAAAGGGTTAGTTAAGTCCATAACTCACAGTCCAGTTTAGCTCTAAACTCACGCTCTGATACCAACTATGTAACACCCCAAATTTCAAAAGTCGAGCATGACCTCAACTCTTGAGATTTCGGGTGTCACTATGCTTATGCGGAAGCGTGATTAATGCATTTATGATTGATAGTATCAAGACGCAAGTTTAAAACTAAATAAACATTAAAGTAGGGACAGAAGATAAATGCATACCTGGTCTATCATTTTCAATTTACATCATCATCCAAAATAAGGGGGCCCACACAACAGGAAGCCCCAAAATACAAGTCCAAAAGAATTGGGCCATTATACGTCTAGCCATCAAACGGCCCCAAAACACCAACTAAAAGATGCCATTGCATCTTATTCTCGGCCATCCGAGAATTAAAAGTAACTGACGTCTTCTACAAAGTCTTCTAACTTATCCTGAAACACGTCATCATCCAGAGTACCCGTTTCTATATTAAGTCTGGTTGGTGTTTTCAAAACACCACCCAGGATTAAGGGGGTGAGTAATCAACTCAATGCTACTATAATTCTAAGTTCAACAATTTATCAAGCATTCAGGCATAGGTAATGAGCAAACAAAACATACAAGAATCCTAGACTAGTTGTATTAATTCATGAATGTTATGAATTCGCACACAATGCATGTCCCGGGCAGTCACAACAGAATCGAAATTGATACACTAGTCCTTCCAACTATAACTCATATAAACATAATGCAAGTATGAAGGCTATCACCAATGCCCTGGCCTTTCGAACAGTCAGGCAGTCACTGAGATTGCCGATGACATGTATGCATGTTTAGTTCGGCCTTTATTAATATAAATTTCATTCAGCAAGATTGGTGATGCTGAATTACTAATGTTATACAGTAGGTCCTGAACAGGACCACCTGGCTCCCAACAGTGCGATTGTCTATCATCGCCAGTAGCCCACGAATCCCTTCTCCAACTTCCAATACATTTAGAATAAAAGAACATTCTATTCAAATAAGTACATCAGCTATTTCAGATTTACCCAAAACAGACCGGCGTCCTCACAATAACTTATGGTCACTATGGGGAGGCTCAATGCCACAACGTAGGCCGACGGCACGAACACGGTGTCCCATACCACCATGCCCGGCCCAAGGAGATTTAGTAGGGTCGTGTTGCACATACATATATAATTGGACAACTTCATCTAATGACATTAGTATTTCAGATTCTGGGAGAGTCATTCAAGATAACCTATCTACCACATAACATTTCTTGGCTTTGGATTTGTCCGTTTGATGCAGGGAGAACATTGACCAAACTGGCATTGGGCACAGATGACCCGTGTATTCCAGACTACTATCGATCGATCAAGTTCACCCTATCAACCAGCCAACCCTGAATATCCAATCCAACTAGGATACCCACATTAATCGATTGGCCCCTTCACCCATGACAAACAATACATGTGCGATAACATAAAGTTATGCATATCATATACAAATTCCATCATCTCAACAAATTCCACAAATCAGTTATAACAGTTGAGTCATTTACCTATTTCATCGAACACTAAAGCCATGAAACACACATGCATGTTGTATAATGATACTGAGATAAACAATCAGATATAGAAATCCAAAGTCCTACACTATGACTGCAAGAATCATTGTCTAATACCCTTTAGGAATGATAAATAAAAGATTTGAAGTATAGCCCGCACCTTAAGGTCTAGGGTTCCTCGTTCGTCCAACGGTCTATGGTTAGGGCTGAGGAGAATCGACTATTCCTATAAGAAACAAGGTTAGGATGAGATTTTCTGTCTCAAACCTAAAAGAGTTTGGAATTTAAAGGTTTAATTCGAATCTTACCTCCAAGTGCAACATGAATCGCTCTAAGGACGGAATCAACAAACTACAATAACATCCTACTTCAAGAGGAAAGGAAGAAGGACATCTTCAATCTCCTTTCTTCTTCTTCTCTCTCTTTCCCAAAATTTCTCTCTTTCTCTCTCTTCCTCTCCCTCTCCCAGACCTAAATTCCCAATTCGATTTGGGACGAAATCTCAGCAATGGCTTTATATAAAAGAGGAAAATTAATCCAAATGGCCTTACAATAATTAGTTGTTAGTTTTATGACCCAAGTAAGTATTTTATATATATAGCCCTCCAGCAGGCTATTTGGAGCAAGAGCCATAAATTTTACAGAATGTTAACAGTTCCAACTCCACAACTCATGGATGGTTCAAAAGGACATACATGACTTATGTTAGAGAAGGTTCAAAAGGATCTACATAACTTATGTTAGGTAAGATGCTTATGAAGACCCACCTAACCCAAATGTTAACACCCCGGCCAAAGACATGGATTGTTTGGGCGACTTACGAAGCTAACGATCTAGTCCAATTTGTACTAGCTAATCTTTCTTTTCCAGATTAGAAAATCCAATTAACTGAGATGTACGGTCATCCGTACGCTATTATCTGTACGAAAATTTACGGGACGTTACATACAAGGAGGGAGAAATATATGTCATTGAGTTGAGTCCATCGTAATGAAGCCTTGCTTTAATCCATAGCTAAACTAATTATTAGATGGGCCAAAACATTTTGACTTTTGGAAAGTAGGGTGCAAGTACCTCTAATAAAGACAATTTTTATGTATAAAAAAATGTAAACAGCAAAGCTATAAGCTAAAATTCAAATTTTTGAAGGAAACTAAAGTGGGGATTTTTCGGTAAACCATTCACACCTTGTAAATACTTTACACCCCTTTTCTTCTTATCCAAACACTAGACCCGAACTCAACCTAGCCTGAATTTTATTAGTTGGGTGTACATCTGATACAAGTGCATGAAACAATGAGCAGAAGATCACCATTGTCCTCCCGTATGCAAAACTTTGAATCCACAAGGTTGTTCATGAATCCACAAGAAAAAAAAAATAATAAATTCAGAATTATATTTAGAGATGATGCTAAGACCCCCGATTACATGACTTATAAAAAGAAAGAAAGATAGAAAAAAAAAAAAAAAAAAGCATAGCCATAATCATTTAAAAGCTATGTGAAATAGCAAATTTGTTCTATATATAGCAACCATAATTTGTTTAGAAGTTATCCAAAATAACAAAACTATTCTAAAGTTACGGATGATTTACCATCCACACTTCAAATGGCAATTTCTCCTTATCTAGGATTAATTTCTTCGAACCGCATGCAGTTGGGGCCAGTTATGGCATGTCCTATGTAGGACTAGGGCGGGATCTGATGGACTATTTCTGCTTAGTCCAGCCGTACTAAGAATGTATTTGTGACCCCTCTATATCAAAATCCAAAATTCAGACCCAATTTTAAAATGGGTAATGTCCCTTGACCTGACCTGTGCAAACAGACTCGTTGTCCTGGTCAGATGCAGCATTCCTATAACCCAGATTTACAAGAATCCTCTGTAACCGTCAGTTCTATATAGCCCAGCCAGATATCTATATTACAATATGTGTCGCCCTTGCTAACCCAGCTGGAAGACCCCTACGTGTTTCAACAGCAGGTCTTTGGTTCGAGTGCTAAGGAGATACACTAACCCCACTATAAAACATCACCGTGCATCTCCACTATGTCCTATGGTGTGGCTTTTAATGGTGAGTGTTCAATGAGCACGGTGTGGTTTTTAATGGTGAGTGTTCAATGAGCACTGTTTCCGTGTGCTCCCGGTGGTGTTGTCTATTAAAATTTTTATCTGCTACATTTTTGGGACTGCACTAAAATAAGCTGTAAAAATAGATGGACCGCATGTATATATGATGAACACAATGAGGTGGCCCCGACGGTCAGGGTCTCACCCACATCCTGGTTCCAGGGTCACAGCCAGGTCCAGCTCGGGCAATTACTCATTGGTCAGGTCCTCATTGGACAAGGTCATGAGTCACTGAATTCCAGTTTGCGCGCATTGGCCAGTTACCCTGCCACTGTCCAATGGTTGGTGATCGGTGCTCTGTGGGCCCCACATATGTATTTCATCCATGTCACCCATCCTTTTTTTCATATCATTTTATGATATAAGCCCAAAAATGAGGTAGATCCAAATCTCAAGTGGACCACATCACAGGAAACAGTGTTGATTGAACGCTCACCATTAAAAACTTCTTTGGCAAACTTCTTGGGGGCCAAAGAAGTTTTAGATCAAGCTGATATTTGTTTTTTTCCTTTCATCCAGGTCTGTATGACCTAATCAACAGCTTGTATGTCAAATAAACATTAAAGTGGGCCATAAGAGGATTTTAATGATGGACATTCAATGACTACTGTTTTCCTATGGTGTAGTCCACCTGGGATTTACATCCGCCTCATTTTTAGTATCAAGCCCTAAAATAATCCGGAAAATTGGATGGATGCGCGCATTAAACACATACATCATGGTGGGGCACATAGAGCACCGAACACTAGTCACCTGGCTAGTGGCAGGGTCACTGGCCAAACCCGGTTGAGTTACCGCTGCGTCCTCATTGGATTGACAGGCTAGATTTTTATGACTTGGGGTCAAAGCTCTTATCTAAAAATAAGGTAAGACACTGGAGTTTTGTTACGTAGGCCTCAAAAACATGTGTGGTGACCTAAAATTCAAACAAGCTTGCTTGGTAGGTGGGACACACATGCACGCCAAACAAGGTCAGAAATCCTCAATACCAGTTTTAGCTAGCACAAAAAAAGACCCTAGTTAGTGGGGTCCACTTTGTTGTGCACGTAAACCCACTCCATCCATCAGGTCCTCTGCACGATTGTAGGACCTATGGAAAAATCTCAACGAGATCCTCAACTCAAGTGGGCCACACATCATGGAACACTGGGGAGGGGATGCCAACTATAGGTTTGTGTACGGGGCACCATGTTGTGTGTTTTAATCAAACCCATTAATCAGGTATCCATCATCAGAATGAAGTGAACAAAAAATCATCTTGATCCTTTGATCATATATCAAAGGTGGATCTTTTGCACGTACAATTATGCTTTTATTGCTACCCGTCCGTTTTGTATAGAGATGTGGAACGTACAGCTCGACCCTCCGGCCCATAGGAACCATGTGATAAATGGCATGCATATGTTCCACATTAGCACATGTGTGGCAATTGTGTTTGGCACTAACAGATAGGTCCCTGCAACTATCATTCGCCCTTGATGAATGGTCCAGATGGAATCAACATGGGTCGGTAGTATAATCTTAAATTATCTAGTCATTGATCGTATACTTTTCTTCTGTTAAGTCTTGCCAGGCGCGGATTAGCTACTGAACTTGACAGTAACCTGACTCGCAACTGAAGTGACGTCACCACATTCTGTGGGCCCACTATAATGTTTGTGTTGTACCCACACCATCCATCCATTAATTTGGAGAGATCATTTTAGGTCATGAGCCAAAGAATGAGGCAGATTGAAAAGTTTAATTGGACCCCACCATAGAAAACAGTGGGGACTGAACACTTGGCCCTACAGGGTTGGTCTAGGCAACCCGGATCATCACCACCCTTAGTATAAATACATCCACATGATGTTTGTATATTTCTTATGTAATCAATAATTGGGCTGGGCTGGGCTAGGCACACCTATAGCCCCATATGCGTTCTTAAAACCAAGTACGTTTCGGCTAGCTCGGGTCAAGTTGAAACAGACCGAATTACAATTACATGGTTGCTTTGGTCACGCTTAGGCTTGATGAATTTTATGTGGGTTTTGTCACACCACAGGGTAATGGGCTGCAAGTATTCCTTTTCTTTGATACCTCTTCTTGTTCAATTTTATTGTTTTCAAGCTTTGCCTTGGGCAAATGATAAAAGAGTTTATCTTTTTTTACTTTTTAAAAATTAATAAATAAAACTGTCTCATCACTTTTGGAAAACGCGTTTAATTGACTTGGAGTCTATGCATGTCACATTCGGGTTTGTCATTGACTCAAGACTCAGACAGTCTCTTTCCCAAAATATATGTAATATTATCCACAGCTACACACTGACACAGACGGACAATGGATAATCTTATTCGTTAGGCTTGTGGCCTAAAGATACGCAATTAAGAACATGAATACAATGGCCCACCCAATGAACCCAAAAAAAAAAAAAAAAAGATTTGTCAATGATCTTCCAATGTGATAGATTTTTTGGGGCATGGTCCATCCATGATGAGTTGTTACGGACCAATAGTCTGAATTATCAGACCACGGATTCCACTTGTGAGAATCAACAACTGCTTGTAACTAGCAATGACAAGCTCCCGGTAGATATCATTCAACGATGCCTCCTTTCTTTGCATTGTTTCTAATTGATTAATAATGTTATAGGCGGTGCTCTCCTCCCTTTTTGTTTAAAAAAAAAGAATGCAGAGTAGCCACAAAGACAATGGCTCAAAAGAAGCAGCAGCGGTCCACATTCAAACAATTGAATAGCTAGAGATTTATGATAATACAAATTTCAGACTATATATCTTCATGGTATATATGTTCCATCAGACCATCAGTCGGCAGGCACACAAACATGTGCGTGCACACAGATATCGGTGTACACACATCTGCGATATGTTCGGTGTAGACAGGACTTTTCCACCTCCCAAGCGTGTATACAACGGAATGAAGTTGAAGCAATTTCCAAGAAAATTCAAGAAACTGAAGCGATTCCAAGTCTCTCTCTCTCTCTCTCTCTCTCTCTCTCTCACAGAGATTATAAATAAGGGATGGAGGGCTTAGGCTCCATTCATTCAAATCCATTATATACAAAGGAAGAGATGGGTACAAAAGGTAGTATGCTTTTGTGTATCCTCTTACTTTCCATTCTTCTCATCCCAACTGAGATATCAGCTCGGCAGCTGCTCCAGCAACATTCCCATACTCGTGAGTATCATGTTGCACATATTCTTTTATTATCTCTTATTAGTTTCATAGTTCATAGCAATCCCCACCACACATGTGGCACGTGTTCTTACCTTGAATGATCATAAATGGGCCAGAGCCAAGAACAATAAAAACAAAACAAAAGCATGATCAGATGATCCTAACCACTTAAATCAGGACTGACCGCTGCCCACTTCTTTTAACCATCCATTTATAGGCTACAAGTGAGTACTTGGGACCACCCCATAAATAACAATGGTGGGCTATGGTGCATCCACATGGTGGCCTTAGATATCAATGGTCCAACCTCCATACACATCACAACGGTGCCTTAGAGTCCAATCCATGGTTATTTTCTATGCTCAAAATATTAGCTCCAAGTAATTGAGTTATTCTTTTCTTTCAGCAGAAATGAAGAAGGCCGATGTGCACCTCAATGCTGAGCATGGCAAAGGGATTGGTTTTGCTGCTCTCAGACCAAGTTACCCCGGCAGGCCCTATTACCGCGGCAGGCCTTATACACGTCCATGCAAAGGAAATTACAATTGCCGACCACCAAGTCCTTAATACCACGAGTATCAGATAACCGTATGTAGGTGTTTAAGCTGAGTTTGGTTGCACCAAATACCATAAAATTTCACAATATTTCATGATTAATCAGTCTAGCTTGGCAACTAAACTCAGCCTTAAGCAAATGGTTATTATTATAAGTATAAAACAAGTTAGTTACAATGGGGTGTTTGGATTGATGTAGTCAAGTAATTGAGTTGTTGCTTTGAAAATATAGTGCTTTTATTATTAGCATGGGTTATTGGTATGATCATGCGTATACTTTATACATGAAATATAAGTTGCAATCTTTTTAATGCTTGGCCTCGATTTCTTTTGTCTTCTTCTTTTCTTTCTTTTTTATTTAGTGAAGGTGAGATCTTTTATTTGGGGTAAAATTATCAGTGGATACATTATAATTTTTGGAGCTACTTAATTTCAGAGACTTGGCCAAGAAGGCGATAAATGGGCCAGGCCTCAATAATAATTGTTGAAAGTTGGGCCCAGTCCCAACCTTTTACTTGGCAGGCTAGAAATTTTGGCCCAGGTCGGACAAAGCCCGATGTTAAGACCATCTGATCATGGTGATTCTGAGAGACCTCCAAGTATGGGCACTGTCCCATGTATAGAAGCGGATTGCGTCCTACCCCCACCCGTCTCTAGCTGGGAACGGGCAGATCTGTGTGGGGGCCCACCGTGATGTGTCCGTATCTGTTTATCCATGTTGCCCATCCCTTTTCTCAGATCATTTTAAGGTATATGAGTGTAAAAAAGAGGCAGATCCAACACTCAAGTGGACCACATCATAAACATTGAATGATAGAAGGAAAATGGCCAATGCTCTACATGTAACATACATGTGTGGGCCACATGAGTAGTGGACCGGCCCATTTATTTGGCAAAGCAAGGTTCCGTGAGGGGAAAGGAAAGTTCTCCACCTGATGAATAAACCAGATCACCATGGTCAGGAGTCACATGGTTTTTAAGACTGAGGACGAGTCAGATGCCACTTGTCCGAGTTGAGTCAGACTTGGTCAGACTCGATCCGGATAGACACTATGAGTCAAGCCAACGATTTAACCCTGAGCCATGAAAATGTGGGCATCTGGATGAAGATTAGCTGCAACAAAACCAGGATCGCACATTAATCAGGCAGGCTAAACTCTTAAAATCAATGTACAGCTGATGGTTTGATTGAAATATTTTTGTGGTCCACCTGATGAATGGATTATTAATCTAGATTTCCTACCAGGCGGGATGGTCCTCCCTTTTCCCACTAGATCGGATGTCCCACTGTGGTGACCCATAATGTGGTATTTGTCATGATAGACTATTATGCGTGAGAAGCTCGGGACTTGCAAAGGACCAGAGACAGACCAAAGGGTTACCGGTACTGACAAATGGGACCCATGCTTTTGTAATCCAGACCATTGTTACGTTGTATCCTAGGATCTAAAAATCTTTGACTCGATCAACTTGAAACTCATCCAAGTCAACATGTTAACTCAGTCAACTCGATGCAACTTCCCCCCGACTCAAGCCGAGTCCCTTGCCTTGTCAAAGGCCTTATTAAAGAGCAGACGGTTCGGTGTCAATAGTGCGCCGCTGGCAGAGTTGATTATGCTTTCAGCCAGCAAGTTGCACAGTAGTCCACTGTTAAGGGTCACTTCAATGCTTGTAAATATTAAGTTGTGACCTCTTTGCGCTTTTAATGCGGCCCATATTGCCTGCAAGCCCAACCTCCGGAGGTTAGGTGGGCCCACCTGATGTTTTTGAGAAATCAACCCTGTCCATCTGTTTTTCCAGCTTATATTAGGATGTGAACATAAAAATGAGGCAGATCAAAAACTCAAGTGGACCACAAGACATGAAACAACAGGGAATTGAGAGTCTACCATTAAAACGTTCATGGGCTATAGAATTTCTGGATTAGGCTAATATTTTTGTGTTTCAATTCATACTAGTAGAAATGACCGTATGAACAGTTTGGATATCAAATAAATATCATGGTAGAGCATGAAAAGGTTTTAATAACAGGCATTTCCCTCCCAACTCTTTCATGTGGTTTGGCACAATTGAGTTTTGGATCGGCCACATTTTGGGTTCATGTCCTATGATGAGCAGGCAAAATGAATGGATGAGTTGGGTTTCTCAATCACATCACAGTGTGCCTTACCTACCTTCCGACCACAAGAACTTCCTGTTGTTGGGGTCATAGGCAATCCCCATACCTTCTAAAGAGTTTTGACTAATAAATTGTTTACCTTCCATCATGTTAGCTAAGTGAGAAGATTTTATCAGGCAAATTGTTTATTATGTTTGATCTAATATTAGGGTTTGGTGTAATTCCAATTACAACCTTCGAATTGCATATTAGGGTTTGATGTAATACATGTCATTGAGTTGAGCCCATCGTAATAAAGCATTGGTTTATTCCTTAGCTAAACTAATTATCAAATGGGCTAAATAAGTGGGCCCAACTAATTGAAATGAGAGTTAGTTGCCACAAAACTAAGGTATAAGGAGGGAGAAATATATGTCATTGAGTTGAGTCCATCGTAGTAAAGCCTTGCTTTAATCCATAGCTAAACTAATTATTAGATGGGCCAAAACATTTTCAGTTTTGGAAAGTGGGGTGCAAGTACCTCTAATAAAGACAATTTTTATATATAAAAAAAAATGTAAACAGCAAAGCTATAAGCTAAAATTCAAATTTTTGAAGGAAACTAAAGTGGGGATTTTTCGGTAAACCATTCACACCTTGTAAATACTTTACACCCCTTTTTTTCTTATCCAAACACTAGAGCCGAACTCAACCTAACCTGAATTTAATTAGTTGGGTGTACATCTGATACAAGTGCGTGAAACAATGAGAAGAAGATTACCATTGTCCTCCAGTAGGCAAAACTTTGAATCCACAAGGTAGTTCATGAATCCACAAGAAAAAAAATTGATAAATTCAGAATTATATTTAGAGATGATGCTAAGTCTCTGGGTTACATGACTTATAAAAAGAAAAAGAAAAAAAAGCATAGCCATAATCATTTAAAAGCTACCCGAAATAGCAATCCTCTTCTGTAGCAACCATAATTTGTTTAGAAGTTATCCAAAATAACAAAACTATTCTAAAGCTACGATGATTTACCATCCACACTTCAAATGACAATTTCTCCTTATCTAGGATTAATTTTTTCCAACTGGATGCAGTTGGGGTCAGTTATGGCATGTCCTATGTAGGACTAGGGCTGGATCTGATGGACTATTTCTGCTTCCGTCCGGGCTTCTTTTAGTCCAGCCGTAGTAAGAATGTATTTGTGACCCCTCTATATCAAAATCCAAAATTCAGACCCAATTTTAAAATGGGTAAAGTCCCTTGACTTGACCTGTGCAAACAGACTCGTTGTCCTGGTCAGATGCAGCATTCCTATAACCCAGATTTACAAGAATCTTCTGTAACCGTCAGCTCTCTATAGCCTAGCGAGATGTCTATATTACAATATGTGTCTCCCTTGCTAACCCAGCTGGAAGACCCCTACGTGTTTCAACAGCAGGTCTTTGGTTCGAGTGCCAAGGAGATACACTAACCCCACTATAAACATCACCGTGCATCTCCACTATGTCCTATGGTGTGGTTTTTAATGGTGAGTGTCCAATGAGCACTGTTTCCAAGTGCTCCCGGTGGTGTGGTCTATTGAAATTTTTCTCTACTACATTTTTGGGACCGCGCTAAAATAAGTGGTAAAAATAGATGGACGGCATGGATATATGATGAACACAATGAGGTGACCCCGAAAGTCAGGGTCTCACCCACATCTTGGTTCCAGGGTCGCAGCCAAGTCGTGCTCGGGCAATTACTCATTGGTCAGGTCCTCACTGGACAAGGTCATGAGTAACTGAATTCCAGTTAAAGCGCATTGGCCAGTTACCCTGCCACTATCCAATGCATGGTTGGTGATCAGTGCTCTGTGGGCCCCACATATGTGTTTCATCTATGTCACCCATCCTTTTTTTCATATCATTTTATATCCAAAAATGAGGTTGATCCAAATCTCAAGTCGACCACGTCACAGGAAACAGTGTTGGTTGAACGCTCACCATTAAAAACTTCTTGGGGGCGAAAGAAATTTTAGATCAAGCTGATATTTGTTTTTTCCTTTCATCCAGGTCTGTATGACCTAATCAACAGCTTGTATGTCAAATAAACATTAAAGTGGGCCATAAGAGGATTTTAATGATGGACATTCAATGACAACTGTTTTCCTATGGTGTAGTCCACCTGGGATTTACATCTGCCTCATTTTTAGTATCAAGCCCTAAAATAATCGGGAAAAATGGGTCGATGCACGCATTAAACACATACATCATGGTGGGGCACATAGAGCACCGAACACTAGTCACCTGGCTAGTGGCAGGGTCACTGGCCAAACCCGTCTGTCCCAGTTACAGCTGCGTCCTCATTGAATTGACCCTCAATGAGGCTAGATTTTTATGACTTTGTGGTCAAGGCTCTTATCGAAAACTAAGGTAAGACACTGGAGTTTTGTCACGGGGTCTCAAAAACATGTGTGGTGACCTAAAATTCAAACAAGCTTGCTTGGCAGGTGGGCCACACATGCACCCCAAACAAGGTCAGAAATCCTCAATACTAGTTTTAGCTAGCACAAAAAAAAACCCAAGCTAGTGGGGTCCACTTTGTTGTGCATGTAAACCCACTCCATCCATCAGGTCCTCTGCACGATTGTAAGACCTATGGCAAAATCTCAACGAGATCCTCAACTCAAGTGGGCCACACATCATGGAACACTAGGGGAGGGGATGCCAACTATAGGTTTGTGTATGGGCCACCATGGTGTGTGTTTTAATCAAACCCATTAATGGTCCCTGAAACTATCATTCACCTTTGATGAATGGTCCAGATGGCATCAACATGGGTCGGTAGTATAATCTTAAATTATCTAGTCATTGATTGTATACTTTTCTTCTGTTAAGTCTTGCCGGGCACGGATTAGCTACTGAACTTGACACTAGCCTGACTCGCTACTGAAGTGACATCACCACATTTTGTGGGCCCCACCATAATATATGTGTTGTCCCCACACCGTCCGTCCATTAATTTGGAGAGATCATTTTAGGTCATGAGCCAAAGAATGAGGCAGATCGAAAAGTTCAATTGGACCCCACCACAGAAAACAGTGGGACCGAAAACTTGGCCCTACAGGGTTGGTCTAGCCAACCCGGATCATCACCACCCTTAGTATAAATACATCCACAGGATGTTTGTATATTTCGTATGTATTCAATAATTGGGCTGGGCTAGGCACACCTTTAGCCCCACATGCATTCTTAAAACCAAGTACGGTTCTGCTAGCTCGGGTCAAGTCGAAACCGACCGAATTACAATTACGTGGTTGGTTTGGTCACGCTTAGGCTTGATGAATTTTATTTGGGTTGTGTCACATCACCGGGTAATGGGCTGCAACTCTTCCTTTTCTTTGATACTTCTCTCCTTGTTCAATTTTATTGTTTTCAAGATTTGCCTTGGGTAAATGATAAAAGAGTTCATCTTTTCTTTCTTTTTAAAAATTAATAAATAAAACAGTCTCATCAATACGCGTTAAATTGACTTGGAGTCTATGCATGTCACATTCGGGTTTGTCATTGGCTCAGACTCAGAGTCAGTCTCTGCCCCAAAAAATATGTAATATTATCTGCAGCTACACACTGACACAGACGGACAATGGATAATCTTAATCGTTAGACTTGTGGCCTGAAGATACGCAATTAAGAACATGAGTACAATGGCCCAACCAACAAACCCAAAAAAAAAAAAAAAAAAGATTTGTCAATGATCTTCCAATGTGATAGACTTTTTGGGGCATGGTCCATCCATGATGAGTTGTTACGGACCAATAGTCTGGATTATCAGACCACGGATTCCACTTGTGAGAATCAACAACTGCTTGTAACTAGCAATGACAAGCTCTCGGTAGATATCATTCAAGGATGCCTCCTTTCTTTGCATTGTTTCTAATTGATTAATAATATTATAGGCGGTGCTCTCCTCCCTTTTTGTTTAAAAAAAAAAAAATGCCTGGTAGCCACAAAGACAATGGCTCAAAAGAAGAAGCAGCGGTCCACATTCAACATAAGACATTCAAACAATTGAATAGCTAGAGATTTATGATAATACAAATTTCAGACTATATATCTTCATGGTATATATGTTCCATCAGACCATCAGTCGGCAGGCACACAAACATGTGCGTGCACACAGATATTGGTGTACACACATCTGCCATATGTTCGGTGTAGACAGGACTTTTCCACCTCCCAAGCGTGTATACAACGGAATGAAGTTCAAGGGGGGGAGGGCTTAGGCTCCATTCATTCAAATCCATTAAATACAAAGGAAGAGATGGGTACAAAAGGTTGTATGCTTTTGTGTATCCTCTTACTATCCATTCTTCTCATCCCGACTGAGATATCAGCTCGGCAGCTGCTCCAGCAACATTCCCATACTCGTGAGTATCATGTTGCACATATTCTTTTATTATCTCTTATTAGTTCCATAGTTCATAGCAATCCCCACCACACATGTGCACGTGTTCTTACCTTGAATGATCATAAATGGGCCAGAGCCAAGAACAATAAAAACAAAACAAAAGCATGATCAGATGATCCTAACCACTTAAATCAGGACTGACCACTGCCCACTTCTTTTAACCATCCATTTATAGGCTACAAGTGAGTACTTGGGACCACCCCATAAATAACAATGTTGGGCTATGGTGCATCCACATGGTGGCCTTAGATATCACTGGTCCAACCTGCATACACACATCACCACAGTGCCTTAGTGACCAATCCATGGTTAATTTCTATGCTCAAAATATTAGCTCCAAGTAATTGAGTTTTTCTTTTCTTTCAGCGGAAATGAAGAAGGCCGAAGAGCACCTCGATGCTGAGCATAGCAAAGGGATTGGTTATGGCGCTCTCAAACCAAACCCTGGCAGGCCAATTAACCCCGGCATGCCCTATACACGTCCATGCAGAGGAAATTACAATTGCCAACCGCCAAGTCCTTAATATGGAGAGTATCAGATAACCATATGTGTTTAAGCCGAGTTTGGTCACACCAAATACTTTATACATGAATAAGTTGTACTTGAATCTTTATGATGTTCAGACTCAATTTCTTCTCTCTTCTTCTTTTCTTTCCTTTTGATGTTCCACTGATGCAGTTTTCACGAGTTTGCCTTTGAAAAGTGGACTTAAGGGGCCTGTTTGGATGTAATTGCAATCCAAAGGTCCTTTTTGTTTTTATAAGATTGCAATCCAAACAGTAACAAAGTCTAAAGAAAAGAATTTTTTTAAGGACTTTTCTTTGACAAAATAAATATCTACAAAGGGCTTGAGTTCCATGGTCCTGTTGCAAGTTTACCTCTGATGTTTGGTACTACACATCCAAGCCTTTCATCAAGTGAAGCCCACCCCAAATAGGCCTTTTTCCTCAGGTTGGTCTACTCATCAGGTGACCACATGCTGTTATAGACAAAATAATGAAGATCAGCTCAGCTATTAAAGATTGTACACGGGCGCCCATTCTACTCTCGAGATCATCTGATCGAGAGTCGCAGATCGGGAAAGTACGGAAGTACCCATCAGACTCTCGAGATCATCTGATCGAGAGTCGCTGATCGGGTAAGTGTAGGGTGCCCATTCGACTCTTGAGGTCACAAGCTCGAGAGTCGTAGGATGGATAAATATGGAGCACCTATTCGCAAGGCTTCGAGCTCCCTTAGTCGATAGTCAGATAAAGCGAAGCAAAGATTCCTTTCCTGAATAGCGAGCAGACCTTCTCACAAGTCGTTGAAAGGAGTTACGTCAAAATGAGCGAGCACTTGGACTCGCGACCAGGTTCCAACATGCGAACAGCTTTTCTGCGGTTACACCTCTTAACCTTCAGTACCAGCACCTGATTTCTGTCGAGCAGCTTGTCCAATCCCTCTGCGATGCCAGGCAGGGCTACACCCAGTTCGGTGGTTTCCGTCTCATCGGCGTCTCCTTCCTTTTCGCTGGCTATGACTCCAACTACGATTTTCAGCTCTACATGAGGGATCAACGCTATTACTACGCCTACCGGCAGCCCGTATAGGTCGGTTTTTGGGCTTATCTTCTCGGGTGGTTCCGGATATCAAGGGATTGCCATCAAGGGACTTGATTGCCGAAATAGGTTAGTGGGTTGGATCTCGTCTCCAAAGATGAGGATCTTATCCCATGAAATCAGCAAGATCTCAATATCGTACACGAGAGCAGCGGGATCTCGATATCTTGCGTAACAGATTGAACCGCTTCAGATCTATATAAAGGGACGACTCCATTAAGAGAAAGGTACGCACACTATTCGATCTCTGTCCCGTTTTGCCTGGCTATTCTTCTTGCTTTGGCCTGACTTAAGCATCGGAGGGCTAACGGCTGGACCCCAACCACCCTTAGTTGTTGTTTGCCTTCTTTCAGGTTTGGCAGAAGTCTCTGTTGGAGAGAAGGCGAACGTTCGGAGGATCCTATCACAAAATCTGACATAAACAGTTTGGCGCCGTCTGTGGGATCGACTTGATCGTCAAAATCAATCGTTCTAACCATCGATCAAAATCCTTCGGCGATGCCTCCTAAAAAGGTTGTTCATCCTTCAACTTCAAGGCAGGCACCACCTCCGCCTGATGAGACGGAATCCGTACCTGCTCTTCCACCCACCTCGTCGAACATCCCTCAAGGAGCCCCGACTGTGCCATCACCAAACCCACTATTGGAAGCTTCTAAAAATCAAGACGATGTCCTACGTTTCCTCGGAAACACTCTCCTAACTCTAAACGCCGGAGTTCAAGCGCTGTCAAATCGGCTTGATCAGCATTTCCCCGAACCTCAGAGACAAGCCTCCGAAGGGTTACCACCGCAGCCCATACCAGTGGCATCTAGACATTCTATGGATGAACCACAGGTCCCACCACTTGGCAGCCATCCCCCTGTACCGTCTCCACATTCTATACATTCTAGTTCGTCTCGACAACCTCAACCGCAGGGCTCCACCGCCTCACATCAAGCTATACCCTACCATGGGAAGGAGATCTCAAAAGAATCCATGATCGATTTGATGTCATGGAACAGCGATACCAGGCAAATCGGCCATCTGCCGTCATGGCGGCGATACATCAATCCGAGTCCCCCTTCACCAGCGAGGTTATGGAAGCCCCGTTACCTAGAAAGTATCGAACGCCTGTTATCACCCTGTATACAGGTATTGGTGACCCTCTTGAACATCTGGAAACATACAGGTCCCTCATGGAGTTGGAGGGACATGGTTCAGAAATCATGTGTAGGGCTTTTCCCTTAACATTGAAGGAAGCAGCTCGTACATGGTTTCGGGGGTTAAAGCCTCGTTCCATCAGTTCCTTTTCCCAGTTATCGAAAATATTCCTTTCTCAGTTCATGGGAAGCATTCGCATTAAGAAGCCAGCCTCCCATCTGATGAATCTGAGACAGCAGCATGGGGAGACAATAAAGGAGTTCACAGTACGGTTCACTGCCGAGGCCGTCCAAACTGAGGGTTACACTGAAGAAAAGGGTCTTACAGCCCTCATTGCCGGAATAACGAGCGAGAAATTCAGGTTTGCCTTAGATAAAAGCCCTCCGAAAACTATGGCAGAGTTCCAAGCCAAAGCTTAGAAATATATCAATGCAGAAGAAGTCGCATTGACACGCCATGGAGTACAGAGTAAGAAACGCAAGCCAGAAAGAACCTCTTCTACAGATAAAAAATATCGTCGTGATCAGCGCGATCGTTCTCCCAAGAAGCCTTACTCTGGTAAATACCATAACTACACCCCTCTTAATCAGTCTCATGAAAAAGTTCTAATGGAGATTAAACACAAGCCATATGTAAAGTGGCCCGCAAAGATCAAATCCGATCCTGAGAAGAGGGATAAGAGCAAGTTCTGTTACTTCCACAAAGATCACGGGCATAGGACCCAGGACTGCATCTCTCTACGTGACCATATCGAAGCCCTTATTCGAAAAGGCCATCTTCAGGATTATGTTGCTCGTAAAAATCGATCACCAGAAAGGACGAAGACCTCATCTCGCCAAAAGGAACCGCCTCATCATCAAACTGACCAAGAGGACGCTGAGCCCACGGGGGAAATCCGCACCATCGTCGGAGGACCAGCTTGTGGGGGTGACTCTCAAGCTTCAAGAAAAGCATACGCTCGAAAGGCGTCCAAAGAACCCCAGCAGATCTATTGGCTGGAACAGTCGTCTAGCTCGTCAAAAACCAGCCATCCTCCAATTTCCTTCACTCTCGAAGATGCAACGGGAATTCACTTCCCTCACGAAGATTCCATCGTAGTCACATTGAAGGTATCAAATTATCTGACACATCGAATTATGGTGGATACAGGTAGCTCAGCTGATATTCTATACTTGGAAGCTTTCAACAAAATGGCACTTGCCAGAAGCCTTCTCAAGCCAGTATCAACCCCCCCCCCCCCCCCCCCCCCCCCCCCGTCGGCTTCGGAGGTGAGGTAGTAACACCTGAAGGAAGCATCGATCTTCCAGTTACTTTCGGAGAAAGTCCAGCAAAGACCACCGTCTTCATAAACTTCCTCGTAGTGGATCGAAAATCAGCGTATAACGCCATTTTGGGGCGGCCATCTCTAACTAAGGTCGGGGCAGCCTTGCACCCTTCGTATTTATGTGTCAAATTTCCTACCCCAAATGGTATCGGGGTCGTGCGAGGAAGTCAGCAGGAGGCACTGTCTTGCTACCAGATTGCCCTCCAAGATCGAAAGAAGGCTCAAGCAGTACCCGTCATGGAGATAGCACAAGGTTCACCCAACTTTCCCTCCAACACCTCGTTGGATCCGAGAGAGAGTGCTCTTAAGTCGGGAACTCCAGGGGAACATACAGTGGCGATTCACTTAGCCAAAGACGACTTATCCAGGGTCGTATACATTAGGTCCTCTTTAACCAGCGTCCACCGTGAAGATCTGGTCCTTTTCCTTACTGAATATCAGGACGTGTTCGCTTGGTCTCATAAAGATATGCCAGGCATCGACCCCAATGTCATCGCACATCGTCTCAATATCGACCCAAAGCATAAACCCGTACACCAGCGTCGACGTGCCTTCACTGCAGAAAGGCAAATGGCGATCAAAGCTGAGGTCGAGAAGCTACTTACGGTCAATTTCATAAAAGAAGTTGATTACCCAGAGTGGGTCGCGAACGTAGTTCTCGTCCGAAAAGCTAATGGCAAGTGGATAATGTGCATCGATTATTCAGATCTGAACAAAGCATGCCCCAAAGATAGTTTTCCAACGCCACGGATAGACCAGCTGGTCGATTCAACAGCTGGACACGCTCTGCTCAGTTTTATGGATGCTTACTCTGGTTATAACCAGATTATGATGCAACCACCCGATAGCCAGCATACTGCCTTCATCACTGATCGAGGACTATATTGCTACCAGGTAATGCCGTTCGGTCTTAAAAATGCAGAAGCCACTTATCAACGTCTTGTCAACAAAATATTCGCTGCTCAAATCGGTAGGAATATGAAGGTTTATGTTGATGATATGCTCGTGAAAAGCGCCATAGAAGATGATCACATTTCTGATCTTCGAGAAGCCTTCGACCTTATGAGGAAGTATCAAATGAAACTAAACCCAGAAAAATGTGCGTTTGGAGTGTCTGCAGGAAAGTTTCTTGGGTTCATGATCGGCCAGCGCGGAATCGAGGCAAATCCTGAGAAGATAAAAGCATTGATAGAGATGAAATCCCCCACCACTCTGAAGGATGTCCAGCGTCTGGCTGGTCGCATCGCATCATTGAACAGGTTCATCTCGCGAGCATTTGACAAGTGCTTACCATTCTTCAAACTCCTTCGTACAACGGCCTAGTCTGATTGGAAATGGACTTCACAATGTGAGGAAGCTTTTCAACAATTGAAGCTATACATGAGCACACCTCCCATTTTATCTAAACCTATAGCACACGAGCAACTCATTCTTTATTTATCTGTGTCCGCTACGGCCGTTAGCGCCGCATTAATAAGAGAAGATTCAGGGGTGCAAAGGCCCGTTTATTATGTTAGTCGAGCAATGGTTGATGCAGAAACTCGGTATTCTGATATGGAGAAACTGGCCCTAGCTTTAGTCACGGTAGCTCGAAAACTGCGACCATATTTTTAAGCCCACGCTATTTTAGTACCAACGAATCACCCGCTACGACAAGTCCTTCAAAAACCTGAGGCTTCCGGACGATTAACTAAATGGGCGGTCGAGATCAGTGAGCACGATATTTCATTCTGTCCTAGGACCGCAGTAAAGGGCCAGGCCGTGGCTGACTTCATCGCCGAATTCACATACTCCTCCGAAGATAATACTATGACCAGCGACCAGCCTCCTTGGTCACTCTTCGTGGACGGGTCGTCGCGGGCCACTGGTAGCGGAGCGGGCCTGATTTTAGTGGCTCCCGACGGGTCACATTTTCAATATGCTCTGCGCTTCGAAACTCGCGTCTCAAATAATGAAGCAGAATATGAGGCCCTGATCGTTGGCCTTGAACTGGCCATTGTCCTTGCAGTTCAAAATCTGTTAATCCATAGCGACTCCCAGCTCATTGTCAAACAAGTTCTTGGTGAATTCGAAGCAAAAGAAGAAAGAATGGCCTTGTACAAGTCTCGTGTCCTCATCCTGCTCGCCAAACTGAAGACTTATGAAATAACCCATATTCCTCGCGAGAAGAACCAACTTGCCGATTCTTTGGCAAAGCTCGCCTCTGCACCAGAATCTGAGTTATCGCATTCGATCCCTATCGAGCACCGTCAGGTCCTGCGTATCGACCAAGCGATTCTCGAGCATGTAATATCGATACAATCATCTCCATGTTGGATGGATCCTATCATCCTCTATCTCAGAGACGGACACCTACCAGAGGACAAGAAAGCTGCAAGGCAAATTCGTCTTCGGGCTGCCAAGTATACTTTGCAAGACGGTATATTGTTGCGCAAAAGCTTTTCCTTGCCTTATTTGAGGTGTCTTCATCCAAAAGAAGTACTTCGTGTTCTAGACGAAGTACACCAGGGGGCATGTGGTAACCATCCCAGGGGGCGATCCCTAGCGTATAAAGCGATGAGGCAAGGATATTATTGGCCCACTATGAAAGCAGACGCCATCGAATTTTTTAAAAAATGCGACAAGTGTCAACGATATCTACCTATACCTCATGTACCGTCCGAGCGGATGACCCCAGTTGATAGCCCCTGGCCTTTTGCTCAGTGGGGGATCGATATCATCGGGCCCTTACCCATGGGAAAGGGACAAAATAGGTTCGCGATCGTGGCGGTTGATTATTTCACCAAATGGGCCGAGGCAGAACCATTAGCCAAGATTACTGAGAAACAAACTACTAAGTTTATATGGAGAAATATCATATGCTGTTTCGGACTTGCTCATACTATAATTACCGATAACGGAACGCAGTTCGACAACGCAGCCTTTGATGAATTTTGCGAAAAATGGAAGATACGTAATCTCCGCACTTCTCCATATCATCCTCAGGCGAATGGGCAGGTCGAGGCAGTGAATAAGATCATAAAGCATCATTTAAAGACCAAGCTAGGTGAATGTAAAGGGGTGTGGCCAGAACTTCTGCCAGAGGTATTATGGGCCTATAGAACCATGGCTTGTACATCAACAGGTGAAACTCCTTTCTCCTTAGCATTTGGTGTTGACGCAGTGATACCAGTGGAAATTCAAGTGCCCTCGTATCGAATCGAGCAGTATGACCCCGCAAGTAATCAGGAAAACCTCCGACTTCATCTCGATCTCTTGGAAGAGCGAAGAAAGGCTTCCCAAGTACGAATGGCGGCATATCAACAACGTATTGCTCGTTATCGAAATGCGAAGGTTCGGCCTAGATCCTTCCAGCTCGGAGATTTGGTCCTAAGCAAAATCTTGGAGTTCCCGCTCGTTCGCTGGATCCAAATTGGGAAGGCCCATATCGGGTTATTAGGATTGTGCGACCTGGTACTTACTATCTTGAAGACATGCAAGGAATCGCCCTTGGCACGTGGAGCATTTGCTACGATACTACCCCTAGATTCTATGTAGTTCATTACAACATTTTATGAATAAAGTGAAAGATATCTTTTGGTCGCTACTCCATTTACATGGACCTGAATAGCCCTGAAGAGAGTGCATACCATCTCTTGGCCAATTGCCTACCCTTGGTAGGATTGAAATCGTTACTAGTTGGTTGCTTCTCCATTCTATGGATTAAAGATAGCCCCGAAGAGGGCATGCGTGCTCTCTTGACCAACCTTCTGCCCTTAGTAGAATCAAAATCTCAATTGATAGATCAGTCTATCTC
This sequence comes from Liriodendron chinense, assembly GCA_003013855.2. NCBI lineage: Eukaryota > Viridiplantae > Streptophyta > Magnoliopsida > Magnoliales > Magnoliaceae > Liriodendron > Liriodendron chinense. Next base: position 128,571 of record PVNU02001917.1, on the reverse strand, counting down.
CACGAGGGCATGGTCGCTACGACCCCCCGGATTGAGCACATTCTCTCAATCGATAGATCAGTCTATCTCCACGAGGACATGGTCACTACGACCCCCCGGATTGAGCGCATTCTTGCAATCCGGGTTGAGCATAACTCATTGCAACAAGGCATTCAGTACATGAAAAGAAAGTAAACAAAAACGAGAAGGCATTCATTGCGTGAGTAAACGAGGACAATACTTCCAAAAATATTTTTTCATTGATGATAAATGTTTACAATATCTATTCACGAATACAAGAGAGGAAAACAAAGAAAATCAATCCCTTGGAGGAGGAGCTGTGCTCTCAACTTCAGGGCCCATTTCTGGAGCCCCTTCAGCCTGAGTGGCTTCAGTCACCTCGTTCTCAGCAGCAGCTTGCTCTTCGGCAGCTATGATAGTCGCGACTCGACCAAACTCCCCCATATCAAAGGATGGGATCATTTGTTGCACTACTCTTAGCGCAAAGTCGCGACCAGCATCATACGACTTGTACCTTTCGTCGTCATATAGCTGCGAAGTCCGGAACTCGGAAACCGCCCGAGGACCTTCCTCCGAGAGCATTTTTACAAGGGCGACTCTCTCCTCGTCCCAGTGGATCGAGTCGTCCTTAAGCTGTGCAAGAGCGGTGCGCTCCTTGGTCAGGTTGTCATATGCCTCCTTGAGCTGCGACCTGACCTCCGCGAACTGCTCCTCCAACGAGATCTTGTCTTGGCGGAAGATCTCTCTCTCTCTCTCTCAGCCTTCTCCTTCAAACCCGTGAGCTTCACGAAGTCTGAGTCCAAGGCCTGATACCTGTCGGTCAGGACTTGGATTTTCTCGATGAGGATCTTTTTCTCCTCATCTCTCTTCGCGATCACCGCCTCACGGGCCTTGAGCAGTTGATATCTTCCTTGAACTGCCTTCTCCAAGGCAGTCCTCTTCCCCTCAGCTTCATCTATTGTGCGACGGGCGGCAACGATATCACGCCTCGTTCGCAGGATAAGATTTAGGCCCTGCAAAAGTGATGAAAAATGTGAGAAAGAATTCTGGAACGTAGTAACAGATTAAAGCAGGCCTTGACAAGGTCTTACCTGAACCATCCTTACCCCCGCTTCGAGGAAAAGGTTCTCAGGGCTTGGCTCGGGAAGAGAGCCGAAGGCATGAGGAGGGACATTCTCAAATAAAAATTTACATACTGGATGGAGGTGGCGGGGAATAGAGTACGTCCCGCTCCCTGACGGTTGGGCAACGACCAACCCGGCCTGCTCGCGAGGTGGAGGCATTGACTCGCGAGCAGGTCCCTGCTCGGCAGCAGGGACCAATTCACGAGCAGGAGTCGGCTCTTGAGGCTCTACCTGCTCTCGAGCCTCTTCAGCTGGGGGGCAGCCGGACCCCACCCCATCCGGGGAGTTGTCAGCAATGTTAATCACTGGCGGTCCAGGTGCGACCACCAGTGAGGGAATAGTGGGCCCAGCAGGGGCCCCCGCCATGCTCGCGGGAAGGGCAGGCTGATCGCTGCCCGTGCGGATGGAAGATTGAGAAGGTTCGGCAGGGGTTCTCTTCTGCCTCTTGGAGCTCGTGCCCTTCAGTCGGGGCAGCAGGCCTCTCTTCTCTCCAGCCTTCGTCATCTCAACCTCTCTTCTGGATATGAGGCCCGCTGCTGCAAGTCGCGAAGGAGACAAGCAAGCCTCGATGTGCCTATCTCCGACAGGCACCTTGTACACTTTGACAATCTTCTCGTTGATCCCTCCCTTCAAATTTGGTTTTCTCAAGGCCGGGATACCTGCGAGCACAAACAGGGATCAAACGAAGCAAAACCCTAAAAACATAACTGGAGAAACTGCACAATGCGGGATTGTGCCTACCTTCACAGAAAAATCGGGTCACTCCTGGACCCCTGGAGGAGGCAGACTCCCAATTCCCGGAAGCATAGAACCACCGCTTCCTCCAGCCGGGATAGTTCGAGGAGGGCTTCCCCAACACGAAGTTATCCCGGTGCCAATAACACAGATAATACCAGCCTTCGCTGGAGGGAGCTTTCTTCAGACGAAACATACGGAGGAACTCCTCCGCCGTGAGTTCCCCGTTGCCAGCCTGAGCCCAAAGGGCAAAGGAGCCCAAAACTACCCTCCACCCGTTCACGATGAGTTGCCCGGGGGCAATCTTGTAACACCGGAATACATCGCGGATGAAGGGATGGAGGGGAAGGCGTACCCCCAGGATAAGCTGGTACTCATAAAATGCTACGCATCCTGGGGGGGAATCTGGTGTTTCTCCACCTCCGGGCAAGCGGAGAGTGACTGAGTCGGGGATCAGGTATCTCTCCCGTAACTCAGCCAGCCGGTCCTCCGATAAAACGGAAGGATATCCGGCTGCTGTGTATCTCCCTGCCGGAACCCTCGCACTGCTGGAGGCAGAGGATTCCGGAGTGGCATCACCAAGAGGGACAGTGGTCTCGTCAGAGTTCTCAGCCATGAGAAGATAAAAACAAAAGAAGGAGAAAAAAAAAGGAAGTATACCAAAAACAGAAAGGAAAAGGAGCACCGGAGGAAGAAGAATGGAAAGAAAAGACTGCAAGTTCCTTTCGAAAAATCTTCTGTAGAAAATCAAAGAAATGGCGGACTCCGTATATTTATAGGCAATCATTCCGCCGTATTTGATGGCACGTGGCAGTCTCTCCTTTGGCGCAGCGCTCGAGCAGGCACGCCTATTAACTCCTCAAACACGTGGCAAGCGCCCCTTCATTTTCCATCTGCGAAAAGGCTGCGGAAAGCTGGCGCTCATTAATTCCAGCCCATCATGTGAGGTTCCGTTCTCGATGAAAGCAGCGCGCGGTTACGTGTGATAGTGAGCTAAGTCCTTCCCTTAAAAAATTCTTGGCGGCAAGGACTTGGGGGGCATCTGTTATAGACAAAATAATGAAGATCAGCTCAGCTATTAAAGATTGTACACGGGCGCCCATTCTACTCTCGAGATCATCTGATCGAGAGTCGCAGATCGGGAAAGTACGGAAGTACCCATCAGACTCTCGAGATCATCTGATCGAGAGTCGCTGATCGGGTAAGTGTAGGGTGCCCATTCGACTCTTGAGGTCACAAGCTCGAGAGTCGTAGGATGGATAAATACGGAGCGCCTATTCGCAAGGCTTCGAGCTCCCTTAGTCGATGGTCAGATAAAGCGAAGCAAAGATTCCTTTCCTGAATAGCGAGCAGACCTTCTCACAAGTCGTTGAAAGGAGTTACGTCAAAATGAGCGAGCACTTGGACTCGCGACCAGGTTCCAACATGCGAACATCTTTTCTGCGGTTACACCTCTTAACCTTCAGTACCAGCACCTGATTCCTGTCGAGCAGCTTGTCCAATCCCTCTGCGATGCCAGGCAGGGCTACACCCAGTTCGGTGGTTTCCGTCTCATCGGCGTCTCCTTCCTTTTCGCTTGCTATGACTCCAACTACGGTTTCCAGCTTTACATGAGGGATCAGCGCTATTACTACGCCTACCGGCAGCCCGTATAGGTCGGTTTTTGGGCTTATCTTCTCGGGTGGTTCCGGATATCAAGGGATTGCCATCAAGGGACTTGATTGCCGAAATAGGTTAGTGGGTTGGATCTCGTCTCCAAAGATGAGGATCTTATCCCACGAAATCAGCAAGATCTCAGTATCGTACACGAGATCAGCGGGATCTCGATATCTTGCGTAACAGATTGAACCGCTTCAGATCTATATAAAGGGACGACTCCATTAAGAGAAAGGTACGCACACTATTCGATCTCTGTCCCGTTTTGCCTGGCTATTCTTCTTGCTTTGGCCTGACTTAAGCATCGGAGGGCTAACGGCTGGACCCCAGCCACCCTTAGTTGCTGTCTGCCTTCTTTCAGGTTTGGCGGAAGTCTCTGTTGGAGAGAAGGCGAACGTCCGGAGGATCCTATCACAAAATCTGACATAAACACAAGCATACAAGAATATTGACTGGTAGAATGAAAATGGCCAGTGCTCTACATGCAACATATATGTGTGGGCCACATGAATAGTGGACGGGCTCATTTATTTGGTAAAGCAAGGTCCCCTAAGGGAGAAAGTGATGCAGGGGATGTGGTGAGGTCGATCACTGTCTTCTTCACAGAATAATTACTTTAAATCCACAAGGCTTCCGGGACTACTCAAATGAAATTTCAACTCTTTAATAAAGGTACTCAAACCTAGAACAGAGTTTTAAACTTATACTCCAACTCAAACACCTTAAAAACGTGACTTACTATAAATAGACGATATCTATTCCTACTAAACTTTGCGGTTTCCGACCAAAATTAGTAAGTGTACAATATGACCCAACCATGTTATTCTCCTAACTTTTCTCAAACCTTTTCATGTTGGGCGCGACTTCTGCAACTTAAAAGGATGAAAAGTTATATTCAAACTAAGACCAACTATTTATAGTAAAAGCTAAATTAAACTAGACTTTTGACCATCGATCTGATGGAATCTCGCAAATCTGATATGGGCGACCCGGCGTAGTGGGGTTGGTTGGCTTAAGAAAGTTTTCCTACCTAGAATCATATATAATATGTCGAAAAACTCATCCTAATTTGCGAGATACGACTAATTTAAGGTTCTAACGATCCAGATTGTTTTCGCCTCTAATCAGGCTTTCTCTACTCTATCTATGCTAGGAATGTGCCAGATCCTCGTCTACGATCAGGAGGTTCTCCACCTGCTGAATAAACCGGACCATGGTCAGGAGGTATATCCTCAAGTACTTGGAGCCTACCTGCTGCAGCTCACATGCATGTGGTTGGGTTGGGTCATGATCAAAGCCATCTATTATGTTCATCCTATCATGTAAACACCCTAGACCAAAATTTGGGTTAGTGTTATCAGCAGGTGGCCCACCTGATGATCCTAGTGGCCAAATTATGTGGGTCCTGGGTTACCTGGATTTACTGTGGAAGCCCACTTCTTGGGTAGCTACAAAGATTCGAATCGTTCTTGCAGTATGGCCTATACATGTGGTGGTCCACTATCATTCGCCCTGCTCAACCAACTGGTTCACCATGTGTTGTACTAAAATTAATTCATACTGGTTCCAGGCTTAATTGTGAATTAGTCAATTCTATTTTAGGCATGACCCATCCTATAGCCCAGCCCATTGACACTCTAGTTGGTTAATAGGCTTAGTTTTTAAGACACCAACAAGTCGGATGTAACCTGTTGCAGCTGAGTCGGATTTGGTCAGAGACCTGATCTGGATCGATGCCATGAGTCATGCCAACGATGTACCCCTGACTCCATTGAGTAGCGACTCGACTCAGAACCTGACTTGTCGGTCCGAGTCGCCAAGTGATCTATATAACCATGTTGGTATGATCCGTGCTAAATGTTATCATCTAAGATAGGAAGCACTTGATTTGCGTAAACAGAGCGAATATGAACAGAAGTCCCTATTTTCATCTATGGGACCTTGTTATAGACAGCCCACGGCACCAAAATTCCCACAGTTAGATGATGATATCCTAGCCATTGATTGGAGGTATTTTGCTCATTGAAAGTCGATGGCTGGTTAGACATTTTCCTAGTGACTAATCCCACTTCATAAAAGTTGTACGTCCAATCAGTGGCTAGGATTACCAGTCCCACATGAATTTTTTACAGTTTTTAGGTACCAACAAATGAACGGTGCTTGATCCCCGACTCGCACATTAGCAACGTTTTTATTTCCCCTGGCACATCATTTGTTATAACATCTGAGCCGTGGATGAAGATCATTTGTGACAAAACCAGGTCCAGACATTAATTAGGCAGGCTAATTACTTCTTAAAATCAATGTACAGCTGATGGTTTGACTGAAATATTTTGTGGTCCACCTGATGAATGGATTATCTAGTTTTCTCACCAAATCGGATGCCCCACTGCGGTGACCCATAACGTGCTATTTGTCATGAAAGACTATTATGCATGAGAATCTGGGGACTTGCAAAGGACTGGATACAGACCATAAGGTTACCGGTACTGATACGTGGGATTCATGCTTTTGTAGTCTAGACCATTATTACGTTGTATCCACAGATCTAAAAAAGTCTTTGGCTCGACTTGAAACTCATCCAAGTCAACTTGTTAACTCAGTCGACTTGAAACAACTCGCCCTGACTCAAGCCAAGTCACTCACTTTGTAAAAAGCCTTTTAAAGAGCAGACGGTTGGCTGTCAAAAGTGCCCATCTGGCCAACGTGATAATGCTCTCAGCTTTCGGGGTCGCTTCATTGCTTGTAAATATTAAGTTATAACCTCTTTACACTTCTAATGTGACCCATATTGCCTACGAGAGTGGGGCCGACCCTGATGTTTGTGAGAAATTCACCCCGTTCATCTGTTTTTCTAACTCATATTAGGACATGAACCCAAAAATAAGGCATATCCAAAAGTCAAGTGGGCCACACGACATGGAACAATGAGGGATTGAACATCCACCATTGAAATGTTCATGGAGCTATATAATTTCTGGATGGGGCTAATATTTTTGTCTTTCAGATCATCCTAGTGGAAATGACCCTATGAACAGTTTTGATGTCAAATAAATAGCATGGTGGACCATGAAAAGGTTTCAATGATAGGCATTTCCCTCCCTACTTTTTCTTGTCATGTCGCTCACTTGAGTTTTCGATGGATGAGGTGGGTTTATCACAAATATCATGAGGTGCCCCACCTAGCTTCCAACTATAAGAACTTTATGCTGACAGGGGTCATAGGCACTCGCATCCCCTCTAAACAATTTTGACTGATAAATTGTTCACATTCTAGCTATCATGTTAACTTAGGGCCTCTTTGTTAAATCTGAATTCTAAGGCTTGAATTTGAATCTAAAGCTGAAGTTTTAACTTGTTTGGTAACTATTGTTGAAGTCCGAAAATTAAGCATTGAATCTGAAACAATCTATTTATTAACAATTAACAAACGTTTGAAATAATTGACATTTATTAATTTGACACATCTGTCCCTATCTTCTATTTAGTCCCTTTAAATTGAATACGGCATGGGCCCAAAAATGAAGTAGATCCTAATCTCTAGTAGACCACGCTATAGGAATTGGTGGTTATTGAACACCCACCAATAACACTCTTCCAAATCCAACTCCGACCTTGAGTCTACATGTGAAGTACTCACCGTGGATAGATACACATGGATATAAATCCTTTAATATGTGTTATAATCAAATTGTCCTTCCATTTTGCAATATCATTTTTCAATAGCAGGCATTCAATAGATCTGCCTCATTTAATCCCCACCGTTTCCTGTGGTGTAGTCCTGATGAGCATTTAATCTGCCTCTGCTCATGCCCTAAAATGATCTTTTCAAAATGGACAGACTGCTTAGATAAAAGACATATATCATGATGGCCCTACAGAGTCCCTGGCAAAACTAGGTCCTTGTGGGGGTAGTACCCAATCACCACCAGATTTGACTGCTAACAAAAGACATATTTCTCTTTATGGTATAGCCTGCCTACTAAGCAACAATTTTTAATGTGTGAAACTTTTGTGGGCCCATTATGATGTATGTATCATTATCCACACTATCCATCCATTTTTCCACACCACTTTAAGGCATAAGAAAAAAAACAAGGTAAATCTAAGGCTCAAGTGGACCATTCTACAGGTAATAGTGGGAATTGAACACCTACCATTGAAAACTTCTTAGGGCCACCGAAGGCTCTGATCAATCTGATAGCCAAGTCCATGTGACCTAATCAACAAGTTGGATGCTAAATAAATATTACAGTGGGGCCTAGGAAGTTTTTTATGGTGGGCGTTCAATTACCACTATTTTCTTGTGTAGTCCATTTGAGATTTGGATCTGTCTCACTTTTCGGTTCATGCCATAAAATGATATGGAAAAATAGATGGACGGCGTAGATAAAACACATACATTATGGTGGGGCCCACAGAGCACTGTCCAGTAGCCACCTCGCTACTCTGACGTCAGAAGGCAATCAGCATCGGGATCGAGAGGGGATTAGGTGTTACCCCTACCATGGGGCCCACCTTGATGATGTGTCGCATAGCCACTCCATCCATTCATTTCTCCAGTTCACTTTAGGGCATGGTCCCAACAATAAAGCAGATCTAGATCTCAGGTGGACCACCCTACATGAAATAGTGGTGCTTGAGTGCCTCACCATTAAAAATTCTAAAAGGCCCATAGTAAGGTTTTCATAATGTTTATTTTCCATCCAACCGGTTGATACTGTTAAGAAGACCTGGGTGAAGGGAAAATACAAAGATAAGGTTGATCCCAAACTTTTGTGTTCCATAGAAAGTTTTTAATTGTGAAACAATGGTTTAATCCACCTGAGATTTGGATCTTCTTGAGGTTTGGGATCGTGTCCTAAACTAAGATGGAAAAATAGATGAACGATGTGGATACACAAAAAATACATCAAGGTGGGGCCCACACGGTAAGTTTAACTAGGGTTGGTCATGAGCCGAGTCAGCTCGAGAAACTCGATCGACTCGACTCGAAAAAGCTCGCCTCGGCTCTACTCGACTCAGTAGAACAAGTCAAGCCAAGCTTCATTTAGGAGCTCGAGTCAAAAATCGACTCAAGTTCGACCATTAGGTCACTCGACTCGACTCGACTCGAAACTTAACTCGATTCAAGCTTGACTCGGCTCGAGCTCGTCTCGACTCGTTTCGTATAGATATTTGTTAAAAAAAACATAATCTTCTTATTTCTTGGTTCTTTCTCCCCCCTCCCCCCACACACATTGAGGTCCAAGCTTAAGACATATAAAACCCTCACACATTAGGGGGGTTTCTTAATCCTACTATTTTATCCAGGTAAGAACATTCCTTGCTGAGCATACATGATGGATTGAGTAATTTCAAGTACAAAATTGGTGAGCACATAGTGGTTGTGTGTTTTACACGCTACACAAACACAGGTGCTACGGTGAGACCACACACCATACATATCTACAAAACAAGGGCTATGGTAAGACCAAACACCATACGAGGCTATTGATTGCAATTTTATGAGGGAGGTGCTGCATCTGATCCATGAATCAGCTGAACCTCATCATGAAGATGGTCCACACAATAATCAGGGCAGTCCATTCATGTGGTGAGCTATGCATGTATTGTGTTAATTATGGTTCAGAAAATATTACTAGTGGTCTGCATCCAACGCATGTGTGACCTGGCCAAAGAAAAAACTGATCAGAGCTAGGTCATTTTAATGGTGGGGTCCCACCTGTAGAAATACTATTCTCCCCTAATATATGTATGACTTCTTGAACTTAATGTTGTTGACTTTTAATTTGTATTTTGTAGTAAAAAATATAATAAATTGAGGTGGGAGCAAGCTTGACTCAACTTGAGGTAAGCTCGCCTGGACTCGATCCACTAGCTCGCCTCGAAAGTTTTAGCAAACAAGGCAAGCTCCAATGGTAAGCTCAAGGGTGAGCTCGAGCTCGAGCTCGAACTCAAGGAGAGCACAAACGAGTCAAGCCAAGCTTGGCCCACCTCGACTCAACTTGACTCGACTCGATGAACAGCCCTAAGTTTAACACCCACTAAGGTGTTATCTGGGAAACAGAATCCACTCACGTCAAGATCAGGCAGTGATTGGGTACTACCCTTAGAGCTGTACACAAGTCAAGCTAGCTCGGTTAGCTCACTCGATTAGGCTTAAAACAGCTCAATTTGGCTTGATTCAAAAGAGGGCTTCGAACCAAGCCAAGCCATTTTGCCCTGCTCGAAATGAATTTTGAGCCAAACGCGAGCTGGGCCTCGCTCGATTCGGTTCGTGGCTCGAAATTTGGCATGTTCGTAGCTCGATTTGGCTCGCTCGGCTCAGCTCAATTTTATATATAATATTATAAATATTTATATATATATTATTTTTAAAAAAAATAAAAAGAGTAAAAACCCTAATCCCTCTCTATTCATTTGCCTAACTTGAGCACTCTCCTCCCATACTAAACCCTACCCTAACCATCAACGTTGCTTGGAACTTCAGCCGTGGTTCGGCAGGTAGGAAAGCCTGGGCGAAATGGGTGTGGCACCCCAAAATGCCACCAAAAGTTTCAATTTCTGCATGGAAGCTTCTGCACAGGGTTGTTCCAGTGGATGACAGGGTGCAAAGAAAAGGGATCTAGCTTGCTTCGTCTTGTGTATACTGCAAAGTGAACCGGAGGCTGGAAAGGGAAGATGTGGATCATCTATTTGGTGCGGGCACTACAAGAAATTAGGTTTTTACCGACAAAATAATTCATCGGTTTTGAATAATATTTCGTCGGGAAATATTATTACCAACGAAATTATTCGCGGCTAATATCGTCACAAAAAGGGCGTGGCTAAAGACTTTTCTCAACGAAAAATCAGTTCGTCGACAATAATAAAAGAATTACGACGATTAAAATCATTGGGAAAACATTTCATTTTTTGTGGGAGAAAAAAGCATTTCGTTGGTAAATACAGTTTTTACCGACGACATTTTTCGTAGCAAAAAATATTACCTACAAAATTTTTCGTAGGTAAAAATTTTTACCTATAAAAAAATTGGTAGGTAAAAACTATTACCTACGAATTATTTCATCGGTAAAAGTTTTTGCTCCTATTTACCTACGAAATGTTTCGTCGGTAAAAGGTAAAAATTTTACAACAAATTGTTTCCAACGAATTGTTTCGTTGGTAAAACTTTTTGCTCCTCTATTAATTACGAAATATTTCATCGATAATAGTCTTCCCTTTCCCGATTCTATTTGTTTTCAAACTTCAGGAAAAAATTCCTGATATATACCTATAAATAAACCTATTATAATACATTTTCATCATATTCACATCCACAAACATACGAACAAACACAAACCACACCATCCATACACAAATAATCCATTCCACATCCACATATAACCCACATTCATCCACGCACAAATACATATAAGTTTAACATTCGTACATAAAATAAAAAAAATCACGAAGATGAAGGCGGAGGTGGCGGGGCATCGGTGTCAAAGCGTGCAGCGAGAGCCTGAAACATCTCCTTCAATCAATCGCTCATGCTCCACCCGCAACTCCTCGATCTTCCTCTCCTGCTCCTCCCGTTGCCTCTCCTCCTCATCTCTCCACATCTGCTCCTCCTCCTCCCTACGCCTCTGCTCCTCCTCCCTCTGCCTCTCCAGCTGCTCTTTAATCTCATCAACGACGACCCGTAGCTACTAAACCTCTCTCTGCGATATCAGCTCGATGTAGAGTGCTCTTACTAACTACTGATCGGCTGGAGCCAGCTCTAATGGGTGCCATGAGCTTGACACCATGGCCAAGCCCACGCACATATCCAGAATGGGTGCCAAGCACCTCGCTCAGGATTTCTGGCTCACTCGGCTGACTACCATCGGGAGTGGGCTAACTGCGTATGGTGTCCATCGCCGCCTGTAATGAAAACATATGAAATTTCATAACAAATGACACGAATAACATTATTATCAATCAATGCAATTAAATTTTATAAAGTAAAGATTTTTACCCAATGCTCACTGGCTCTAGGATGAACCCAAGATCCCGTCGCCTGCCGACAGTGAGTCCCTCTGTATAGGTCTACTGGTCCAGGCTCCTGCCGGTGGCGGAATCTCGCTACGCAATCGAAAGGAAAGTAGACTTATTATAAATGCATGAAAATAATATATCAACTTAATAATCATCAATAATTTCTTACCATGTCGTAACGATGTCGTACAAATGACTTTGAACCAGCTACATGGTTCACTTATAACTTTTCCATATTCGTAGAATTTATTCTACTCCTTTTCTGAACACATTATTTAGAATACATTGTTATTAATTGTGAATTTAATTGTTACCTTAAGATATCATAAATATGTAAATATTACCTAAAAAGCCTCCGACGAAAATCTCTCGCAGTTTATCCGCCAGTCGTCTATAATCACGTGCGACGGTGCGGAAATACGGCCTCATCGTACGTCCTGCACCACTTGTACTGTTGGTGTAACTCTCCACGGTACTCCTTGAACCACTCCCTGATCATGTCATCGACGACGTGGGAAATGTAAGGAACATTCAAATACAAGACAAATTTATCCTGCAGTTTCGTAAATAATAGATTAAGGCAATAACCTTATTAAGAAAATCGCTTAACCGTAATTAAACTTTTATAAAAGAAAATTTCAATTTACTAAAATTTACCTGAAAGTGCTGACAGATGAGCTGCCGCACATCATCTGTCACGTCTGTCCAACGGGGGGTGGTGGCGGGGATCAGAAATCGGCATAGGACACCGACCTCAGCCATAAACAATCTGGCATTGTCCCCAACAGGTCTAAGGCAGTCCTGTGGGAACTCTACCGCCACCCTACCCTCACGCGTAAGTCCCTCTAAAACTAACCCACGCGTGGGTCCACGTCCTCGTCGGCTGGTCGAAGATGCTGTCTCAAAAAGAAATATGTAAGTAACAACATAAACAGAAATGACTAAATAAATATATGTCTAAACTTATATGCAGTGCCCCATGTATGCTTAACCGAAGGATCAGACACCTGTGATACACCATGCGACGTCAATATTGTTTTCATCGCATCACGGGTGGAAGGGATAGATCCAGTGCTCAAACGACCTGATCTCTCACCTGGTGCCATGACTGAATATGTCCGAAATACAAACTTATAAATTTAAACAATGTCAATGCAAGTTTATGAACATCAATATAATAAATACATTAAACTTTACAGTCCAAGTAGTGTTCATGGTAGAATGAATTTGTGCTTACGCTTAGAGAGATGATTAAAATATGATTAGACCATTACACTATAATGTAAGCAGAATACAATAAAACCGTAAACAGAATATAAAAGTTGAAAATTCCATTACACATTATCATTCTATATTAAATACATATATTTCATTGTAATACGAAACAACTTCGGATCAACTATTCAAAGTACTCCCTGAGTAAGTTATCGTACTCTACAGAAGTATATGTCAAGCTGTATGAAGCACTCGACATTGTTACAGCTAACATGCCAGTCACAATAGGAAAAATCTGATCTCTCGGGACTCCGTTCAGATGTGCAAGTGACAATGTCTCATCTTTCATACGAAGTTTCCCGCGGTTATATTCCTCCATCAAGTCTGAAATTTCTTTGAGATTATATAATCTTTCATCTGAGTCATCGTCAATATATTCATCTCTACATTTATCGACCAGACCGGGTATCTCTCTGGCCCTACCAGAAAAATATAGGGTCGGAAAGTCCATCCGCAACAGCTGATAAAGTATGTTGTGTGCTTCCGCTACACTCCGATTTGTGGAGGACATGATCAGAAAGTGACTCAACTACAAATGTGGATTATAAACAAGTCAATTCAAGAAATAAATCATGACTTGTAAAACATATATACATGTAATAATCAAATTATTCGAATTGAAAAATGACATGTAGATCTTTTGTACATTTAATAATCATCATCTGTATCATTATCGCTCAGGACTCTTTCTTCTTCACCATCACTATCGCTGATCAGTATTTCATCTTCATCGTCTGCAACGTTATCATCAATGAAAGCGTTATCATCTCTAACAATTTCATGTATGATGGAGGCATTAACATGATCAAGTGGCACATCGCCTCTATTCAATTGCACCATATCAATATTAACATTTAGATCATTCCTTCTATCCCAAGATGGCATGTCTTCTTGATATGCTTGTTTAATCGACGATGTTCCATTTCTCCCTCCATCGCTATCTTCAACGTCTAGTTCGAGAACGTCAAATATATTCCTAGGCTTTACTTTCTACACCACATGCCAAGAGCCGCCTAACTTGGTGTCAGCGAGGTAGAATACTTGTTCGGCTTCGCTGGCTATGATAAATGGGTCATCCTTAAACCACTTTCGAGATAAATTTATACTCGCAAATTAGTCGTCAGTCTGTATTCCCAACTTATTTTCAATGTCCCACCAATCGCATTTAAATAAGTACACCCGCTTTCTCATACAATAACTTAGCTCAATAATATCCGTTAAAACGCCATAAAAGTCAATTTCTACCTCCTCATACGTTCCCTTCACAACCACCCCACTATTTTGTGTGGTCCTATACTTCTCACGCTCTTCGGTGTGGAACCGAATCCCGTTTACAATACAACCTGTATATCTAGATACACGTCTATCAGAGCCACACACCAGTGAGTAGAGTGCATCAGACGCATCCGCAGAGTTGCTAGCGCGCAATGTCTTCATCTATTATCACGTACAGAATATAAATGTTTATGGATTTGAGATTAAGTGTAAATATTATGCAATACAACAAAATTGTATGTGTGGTGAGATAGAAGGTGAATTAATCTTACATGTTTTGTGAACTATTCGGGAAATTGATCCTGATGCATTCGATCATAATTTGTAGGGTATTAGGACTTCATCTCCTCGATGTGTTCGCTATACATAATTGGCACGTCATCAGCAAAAAATTTTAAGATCATCGTATGTAGATATACAATTATCGATTGAAGACTTACTCTAAGTACGACTTTATTTCTTCACAATTATGCAACACGTACCACCACGCCTTTGTTTGATCCCCAATGTCCATATCTTGAAACGTCGGCGATCCTAAAGGACAGACGTTATGTGCGAATACAGATATGAGTCTTTGTTCATGCTCCTACCCTTCATCGACATTTCGATCTTCTTGGTTGAATCTAGTTTCTATGTCACGAAGATACATGGAGCAAAATGTCAGGTACTCATTATCAATGTACGCCTCAGCAATAGATCCCTCTGGACGTGCCTTATTCCTCACATATCGTTTTAATGTGTGAAGGTATCCATACACAAAATCACTATGTTATACATATGAAAACATGAATATATGTTGTTTATGGAATGAATAAAAATTTTAATAGGTTCTATCACCTTTCGATCGGATACATCCAACGATATTGTACTGGGCCTGCAAGCTTCGCTTCGTGCGGTAAGTGAATCGCTAGGTGTACCATGACATCAAAAAACGCAGGTGGAAATATTCTTTCAAGTTTGCAAAGGATTACGACAATGTCCTTCTCCAGTCGTTTAATAACCTCTACATTCAAAGATTTTGAACACAAATCCTTAAAGAATATCCCCAACTCAATCAGCGCAGTACTGACATCCTTGCTAAGGAATCCACGAATCGCAACCGGTAGTAGATGTTGTAGAAGGACGTGACAGTCATGACTTTTTATTCCTGTTACCTTATAATCCATAATGTTTACGCACCGAGAGATATTCGAGGCATACCCATCGGGAAACTTCACCGATCTCAACCATTCATATAAACGTTTTTTCTCTAGTTTTGTCAATGTGTAGCAGGCTACTGATATAGAATATGAATTTTCATGTGGTTGCAAGTGCAACTCTTTCCTTAAACCCATTTCTTGTAGATCCAATTGAGCCTTAAAACTATCTTTTGTTTTCTTCTCTATGTTCATCAATGTTCCAAAGACATTGTCACATTTATTCTTCTCAATATGCATGACATGCAAGTTGTGTCACAATTTCAGATTACTCCAATAGGGCAACTAAAAAAAATACTCTTCTTCCTCCAGTTATACTCCAATACTGTACGTTTTCTCTTCTTTAAGTGTGGTGCCTTACCAAATCTAACTTTTTCAATGTTACTCAGTTGTTGTATCACATCTTCTCTAGATAGTTCTTTCGGTGATGGCCTATGATCTTGTTTGCCATCAAAGATCATCGTCTTCCTGCGCCAACTATGATCCCTCGGAAGGAAGCGACGATGGCCCATATAACACGTTTTTTTACCATGCTTCAATGACAATGAACAAGTCTCAGTACTACATGTAGGACAAGCTAACTTGCCCTTCGTGCTCCACCCAGACAAATTCTCATACGCAGGGAAGTCATTTATTGTTCATAAGACCGCTGCATACAATCGAAATGCCTGTTCTGCAAAAGTGTCATACGTCTAGACACCTTGACTCCACAATTCGTTTAACTCATCTACTAACTGTTGCAAATACACATCAATGTCATTCCCCGGTGACCTAGGTCCAGGAATAAGCAATGATATCATGAAAAATGACTCCTTCATACACAACCAAGGAGGTAAATTGTAGGGTATAAGTATCACTGGCCACATACTGTACGAGCTACTCATATTACCAAATGGATTAAAACCATCACTTGCAAGACCTAGCCAAACATTGCGAGAATCCTCTGCAAACCAGTCATATTGCTTGTCAAAATTTTGTCAGTCTTCAGAGTCAGCAGGGTGTCTCAATGTATTATCATCATGAACGCGTTTCTCCTTATGCCACCTCATATCTTCAGCCGTCTTGCTCGACGTAAACAATCTTTGTAATCTGAGTTTTAATGGAAAGTACCTTAATACATTTTGTGAAATTTTCTTATGCTTGGTTTCATCATATTTCCACTTAGACTCTCCACATTCTGGACACTCTTCAACATTTTCATGTTCTTTCCAATACAATACGCAATCATTTATACATGCATGTATGAGGATGTAACAAAGGCCCAAGTCTCGCATTAAGGATTTTGCCTCATAATGAGACTTAGGCAATGTCTCACCGTCCGGTAATACTTCTTTCAACAAGCCAAGTAACATGTCGAACGATTTGTTACTTCAATGATTTATTATCTTCAAATGAAATAACCTTGTAAGAAAATTCAACTTGGAGAAGTTCCCACACTCTGGATAGATTGAACGTTGCGCATCCCTCAACAACCTACTAAACTTTTCTGATTCGACATCACTCATAGGAAGAATATCCTGGATACTACTTGTCGCTGTAAAATCAGTATCCGCAATTGTTCCCCTTAACACATCTCCTATGATATCTTGTATTTCATCAACGTCTTCATCATCGTCATTAGGCACAATTGGGACAACAAGGACTTTAGTGGCCTCAACTCTTTGGTGGAAGTCTTCACCATGATGGATCCATCAAGTGTAACCCTGGTCAATCCCAACTATGAAAAAATCATCTTCTACTTTGTCTAAAGTCTTGTGGACCATGTTCTTGCATTTTCAACGTGGACACCTAATTCTATTACCTGAATCTGCCCGATATCGTGAAAATTTCATGAACTCTTTAACACCTTATTTATACTCTGGGCCAAACCGATTCTTCGCTCACATCCAACTCGTATCCATATCTACAATGCAAAGATTAGAGTCAATTTACGTTTAAGTTAAGTGAATTGAGTTTAGGCGTAGGTTTAGGAATTCGGGTTCGGGATTGGATTTAAGTTTAGGTTGTCAAGTTTAGGGTTAGGTTTAGGTTAGAGTTGTAATTTAGGAATAGGTGTAGGTTTAGGTTAGGTGAATTGAGTTTAGGATTAGGTTTAGGCGTAGGTTTAGGAATTCGGGTTCGGGATCGGGTTTAGGTTTAGGTTTTCGAGTTTAGGTTTAGGTTTAGGTTAGAGTTGTAGATTTAGGAATAGGAGTAGGTTTAGGTTAGGTGAATTGATTTTAGGTTTGGGTTTAGGTGTAGCTTTAGGAATTCGGGTTCGGGATCGGGTTTAGGTCTAGGAATTTGAGTTTAGGTTTAGGTTTAGGTTAGAGTTGTAGATGTAGGAATTGGTGTAGGTTTAGGTTAGGTGAATTGAGTTAAGGTTTAGGTTTAGGCCTAGGTTTAGGAATTCAAGTTCGGGATCGGGTTTAGGTTTAGGTTTTCGAGTTTAGGTTTAGTTTTAGGTAAGAGTTGTAGATTTAGGAATAGGTGTAGGTTTAGGTTAGGTGAATTGAGTTTAGGTTTAGGTGTAGCTTTAAAAATTCAGGTTCGGGATCGGGTTTAGGTTTAGGTTTTCGAGTTTAGGTTTAGGTTTAGGTTAGAGTTGTAGATTTAGGAATAGGTATAGGTTTAGGTTAGGTGAATTGAGTTAGGTTTAGGTTTAGGCGTAGCTTTAGGAATTCGGGTTCGGGATCAGGTTTAGGTTTAGGAATTCGAGTTTAGGTTAGGTGAATCGAGTTAGGAATAGGTGTAGGTTTAGGTTAAGTGAATTGAGTTTAGGTTTAGGTTTAGGCCTGTTTAGAATTTCAGGTTCGGGATCGGGTTTAGGTTTAGGTTTTCGAGTTTAGGTTTAGGTTTAGGTTGGAGTTGTATATTTAGGAATAGGTGTAGGTTTAGGTTAGATGAATTGAGTTTAAGTTTAGTTTAGGCATAGCTTTAGGAATTCGGGTTCGGGATCAAGTTTAGGTTTAGGTTTTCGAGTTTAGGTTTAGGTTTAGGTTAGAGTTGTAGATTTAGGAATAGGCATAGGTTTAGGTTAGGTGAATTGAGTTTAGGTTTTGGTTTCGGCGTAGCCTTAGAAATTCAGGTTCGGGATCGAGTTTAGGTTTAGGAATTCGAGTTTAGGTTTAGGTTTAGGTTAGGTGAATTGAGTTAGGAATAGGTGTAGGTTTAGGTTTAGTGAATTGAGTTCAGGTTTAGGTTTAGGCTTAGGTTTAGGATTTCAGGTTCGGGATCGGGTTTAGGTTTAAGTTTTCGAGTTTAGGTTTAGGTTTAGGTTAGAGTTGTAGATTTAGGAATAGGTGTAGGTTTAAGTTAGGTGAATTGAGTTTAGGTTTATGTTTAAGCATAGCTTTAGGAATTTGGGTTCGGGATAGAGATTGGGTTTAGGAATTCGAGTTTAGGTTTAGGTTTAGGTTAGGTGAATTGAGTTAGGAATAGTGTAGGTTTAGGTTAAGTGAATTGAGTTTATGTTTAGGTTTACGCCTATGTTTACGATTTCGGGTTCGGGATCGGGTTTAGGTTTAGGTTTTTGAGTTTAGGTTTAGGTTTAGGTTAGAATTGTAGATTTAGGAATAGGTGTAGATTTAGGTTAGGTGAATTGCGTCTAGGTTTAGGTTTAGGCGTAGCTTGAGGAATTCGGGTTCGGGATCAGGTTTAGGTTTAGGATTAGGAATTCGAGTTTAGGTTTAGGTTTAGGTTAGGTGAATTGAGTTAGGAATAGGTGTAGGTTTAGATTAAGTGAATTGAGTTTAGGTTTAGGTTTAGGCTTAGGCCTAGGTTTAGGATTTCGGGTTTGGGATTGGGTTTAGGTTTAGGTTTTCGAGTTTAGGTTTAGGTTTAGGTTATAGTTGTAAATTTAGGAATAGGTGTAGGTTTAGGTTAGGTGAATTGAGTTTAGGTTTAGGTTTAGGCGTAGCTTTAGGAATTCGAGTTCGGGATCGGGTTTAGGATTAGGAATTCGAGTTTAGGTTTAGGTTTAGGTTAGGTGAATTTTGTTAGGAATAGGTGTAGGTTTAGGTTAAATGAATTGAGTTTAGGTTTAAGTTTAGCCTGAGGTTTAGGATTTCGGGTTCGGGATCGGGTTTAGGTTTAGGTTTTCAAGTTTAAGTTTAGGTTTAGGTTTAAGTTAGAGTTGTAGATTTAAGAATATGTGTAGGTTTAGGTTAGGTGAATTGAGTTAGGAATAGGTGTAGGTCTAGGTTAAGTGAATTAAGTTTACGTTTAGGTTTAGTCCTAGGTTTAGGATTTCGGGTTCGGGATCGGGTTTAGGTTTAGGTTTTCAAGTTTAGGTTTAGGTTTAGGTAAGAGTTGTAGATTTAGGAATAGGTGTAGGTTTAGGTTAGGTGAATTGAGTTAGGAATAGGTGTAGGTTTAGGTTAAGTGAATTGAGTTTAAGTTTAGGTTTAGGCCTAGGTTTAGGATTTCGGGTTCGGGATCGGGTTCAGGTTTAGGTTTCCAAGTTTAGGTTTAAGTTTAGGTTAGAGTTGTAGATTTACGAATAGGTGTAGGTTAGGTGAATTGAGTTAGGAATAGGTGTAGGTTTAGGTTAAGTGCATTGAGTTTAGGTTTAGGTTTAGGCCTAAGTTTAGGATTTCGGGTTTGGGATCGGGTTTAGATTTAGGTTTTTAAGTTTAGGTTTAGGTTTAGGTTAGAGTTGTAGATTTAGGAATAGGTGTAGGTTTAGGTTAGGTGAATTGAGTTTAGGATTAGGTTTAGGCGTAGGTTTAGGAATTCGAGTTTATGATCGGGTTTAGGTTTAGGTTTTCGAGTTTAGGTTTAGGTTTAGGTTAGAGTTGTAGATTTAGAAATAGGTGTAGGTTTAGGTTAGGTGAATTGAGTTTAGTATTAGGTTTGGGCGTAGGTTTAGGAATTTGAGTTCGGGATTGGGTTTAGATTTAAGTTTTCGAGTTTAGGTTTAGGTTAGAGTTGTAGATTTAGGAATATGTGTAGGTTTAGGTTAGGTGAATTGAGTTTAAGATTAAGTTTAGGCATAGGTTTAGGAATTCGGGTTCGGGATCGGGTTTAGGTTTAGATTTTCGAGTTTAGGTTTAGGTTAGAGTGGTATATTTAGGAATAGGTGTAGGTTTAAGTTAGGTGAATTGAGTTTAGGCATAGGTTTAGGAATTCGGGTTCGGGATCGGGTTTTGGTTTAGATTTTCGAGTTTAGGTTTAGGTTTAGGTTAGAGTTGTGGATTATTAATAGGTATAGGTTTAGGTTAGGTGAATTGAGTTTTGGATTAGGTTTAGGCCTAGGTTTAGGAATTCGGGTTCAGGATCGGGTTTAAGTTTAGGTTTTCGAGTTTAAGTTTAGGTTTAGGTTACAGTTGTAGATTTAGGAATAAGTGTAGGTTTAGGTTAGGTAAATTGAGTTTAGGATTAGGTTTAAGCGTAGGTTTAGGAATTCGGGTTCAAGATCGGGTTTAAGTTTAGGTTTTCGACTTTAAGTTTAGGTTTAGGTTAGAGTTGTAGATTTAGGAATAGGTGTAGGCTTAGGTTCGGTGAATTGAGTTTAGGTTTAGGTTTAGGCGTAGCTTTAGGAATTCGGGTTTGGGATCGGGTTTAGGTTTAGGTTTTTAAGTTGAGGTTTAGGTTTAGGTTAGTGTTGTAGATTTAGGAATAGGTGTAGGTTTAGGTTAAGTGAATTGAGTTTAGGTTTAGATTTAGGCATGGGTTTAGGAAATCTGGTTGGGGATCGGGTTTAGGTTTAGGATTTTGAGATTAGGTTTAGGTTTAGGCCTAGGTTTATGATTTAGGGATTTGGATTCAGGTTCGGGTTCGGGAACATGTTTCGGCTTAGGTTTTCAACTTTAGGTTTAGGATTATGGGTTTAGGCTTAGGTGTAGGTTTAGGTTTGAGGATTTGAGATTAGGTTTAGGTTTAGGGTTTAGGGATTTAGGTTAGGGTTATAGGTTTTGGATTTGTTTGATCTTATCAACATGTTTTTTCAAATGTAAATAAACATTATAGTGGGCCCTTCAAAGTTTTTAATGCTGGCATTCAATCACCATTGTTTTCCTGTGGTGTGATCCACGCTTGATTTGAGGATGTGCCTCAATTTGGGACATCCTCTAAAATAAGCTGCTGCAAATGCAGATGGACGACGTAGATGTACAACACATAGATCGAGTTGGGTCCCACAGTCAAGGCCTAACCCACTAAGTTAGTTACGCCTAAAATCGGATTACATCCTGAGTTACTCAGTACGCTCAGTTGGGCACACTGTAAATATATGTAGTTTATCTACACCGTCCATCTGCTTTTCCAGATCATTTAAGGGGTTGATACCAAAATTGAATCATATTCAAAACTCATGTGGACCATACCACAAGAAATAGTGGGAAGAATGAGGTAGATCCAAAGCTCAAGTGGACCTCGAAAATAATTTGGGCCACAAAAGATTTTGATCAAGCTGATATTTGTGTTATCCCTCTTTTGGTTTAGGTCTGAGTGAACTTACCAACAGGTTGGATCTCAAATAACCATCATGGTCGGTCCTAGGAAGGAATCAATGGTCGGGGGCACTGTCCCCACCATGATGTTTAGTTTTAGGTTTTAGTTTTAGGTTTAGGGTTTAGGGTTTATGGTGTAGGTCTTGGAGACTCAACCAACTCACAAATAGCTCCGACGCACATCCGGGTCTGCTCCACATAAAGACAGGCCTGTCCAAATGGCCAGGCCACCCATATTTCTATCCGTAGGAAATGGACAGCTTCATTATGGTCATGTAGACACCCCACCTTCGGCTACACTATTGGTAGAGATAGCTGGATGAATGGAGGACCATACCCCCAAACCCCAAGTCCAAACTCAGCCAAACTCACCCTTGCAAGCCCCAATCCATATCCCAATTTAAGCCTGAACCCAGTCAACCCAGTCCTAAACATCAGCCTGAAAAACCCCCCATAAGAAAAGCCAGCCAAAAAATCCTAAAAAAAGTCAAACTCACTGAGTCAACCCACTAAGTCAGCCCGCTGAGTTAACCCGCTGAGTCAACCCACCGAGTCAAAACACCGAGTCAACCCGTCGAGTCAACCCGCCGAGTCAAATCACCGAATCGACCCGCTGAGTCAACTCACTGAGTCGACCCACCGAGCCAAACAGCAGCCCCGAGAAACGACCGTACCGCACGCTGAAAATCGAGGAGTGACCGTACAAGCGGCCCACAGCGGGACGCCCAAAAATATTTACACAATCTGCCACTGCCCGCTACTATAAATACCCCCCACCCCTTCTCATTTCAACACAACAATAGCCCAGTCCAGCGACCCGTCCGTCTGAGTTCTTCTCCACCCTTTAGCCCATTCTTCCACCAGGGAGAGCCCGAGTGAGGAGAGCCTAGCCCTGGTCCAACCCAGCCTGACCATTGGTCCAAGTCTCCCAAGCCATACAAGTCTTGATCCAGCCACTTGAAGCCAACCCTTGTGACACCTCCGTCCATCTAGCTGTTCCTTTCTAGCATCATCTCATTTGCATCTAGCATAAGTGCAACATTTACTTTTCTTCCAACCCCCCTACTTCACTATAAAGCACCTTGATTATTCAAACATACTGCATACGTCTTATATTAAGCACCTGTCAGTTCGAGCGTATGCTCTGGGCTTGCCTGTTATTGGAACCTGCCCATCAGAAACTCTTACTGTTTAGACTTGCATTCATGCTTCACTCTAAAGCACCTTGATTATTCAAACACACTGAATACGTCTTATATTAAGCACCTGTCAGTTCGAGCGTATGCTCTGGGCTTGCCTGTTATTAGAACCTGCCCATCAGAAACTCTTACTGTTCAGACCCGCATTCATGCATCATGTCATCAATGAGAATGTACGAGGGTTAAAACAAACTTTCAAGTATTAGTTCGATTCTGTGAAGTAGAGACCGTACTTCGATACAGGCAGTGTGTAGGGTGCTTAACCTCTTCCCACCTTGTAACCGTGATCCCTTACCTTGAATCTCTGGCCGCAGATCAAAAGGAGTCATTTTAGAGGAAGGAATCTTCGGATCCTCTTCTCTAACGTTTCTACGGGATCTAGCCGACTGTAGATTCGAAGTAATTGGCTAGTGGCGACTCTGGTCTTATATAAACTCATTTAAACACATCCAGCTTAAACACGACTACCAAACAAAGCCCTCGAGAACGAGGCAAGCCAGTGGCACAAACGACGATTCGCACTCATGCATCCTCCTCTCCTTCTTTTCCTGAAAGGGGAAGGGACGAGAACGTCGTGTGGGAGCGCGGAAACGGCGAGGGTCCACAGAATGGCGACTCCACTGGGGATGAGCTAGTCCCACTAGTCGTGATCCGACTTGAAAAACAGAATCCTTCCCATACTTGAAAGTCACTAATCCTCATACAATCTCATCTGCATAGCATTCTACCCAAAACCAGAAAAAAATAGAAAATCCTAAAACCCAAAAAGAGTAGAGTATAGTCCTCACCATTGCGCCTCCACGGGCTCAACGTGTTCGGAAACAACTCCCCTTCCGCAGCATAATCCGCACTCGGGCTCAGCAAGCCATGTCCGAGCACGAAGAAGAAACTCATCTCTTCCCCGCTCTTGAGATGACCGAAGCGCAACCTCCAGCGCAACAGCCAATCGAGAATACGCCAATCATACAAGAATTGGCACAAGGAATGAGAGCAATGCAAGAAATGCTCTTGCAATTCATGCAAGCACAAGCCACCGCAGCAGCCAACAATCAGGTTGGCCCAGTTCAGCAATCTCAGTAGCCATGCCGGATCCTTCCGGCCTTCAGTTCAAACCAAGCACAACCATCGGAGTCTGCCCAAGACTACCGACAGCAGCCATCTCAGCCCTTCGCTATGGGGCATCCTCCTCAGTACCTTCCTGCAACGACAGGGCCATCTCAGAGCACTCCAGTCGCAGGGACTTCCAGTCAGCTTCCAGTCAATCTTGCAAACAACAATCTCAGTAGATCTCAGCATGTCCCCGCCGATGGGACCCCTTTTCAATTTCAGCACATCCCCGCCGATGGGATTTCAATTCAATTTCCAGCAACAGGGACAGCACTGGTGAATGCCCACAATGGGGGTCAGTGTCAAGCCCACATCAATCAGCGGACAGTGGCGAATACCCAACAAGGGGGTCACTTCCCAGCATCTCAGCCTCCTGCAAATAGGAGCACTTTTCAATTCCAGCACATCGCCGCCGATGGGATTCCAGTTAATTTCCAGCAATCTTCAATTCAGCAAACTCCAGTTAATTTCCAGCAAGTTCCAGTTCAACCTTCAGTACAGTCTCCAATTCAATTACAATCCTCTCAAGCACAAGTTCATCAGAATCTAGTTCAGTCATCAAATCAATTTCAGCAACCCGCGGTTGCTTTTCAGCAAACCCATAGGGTCGAAGACATCGACCACTATGCTAAAGAAGAACGTGCCTTACTCCAAGAGGCACCAGTCGCTCGAACGGATCACTCAGGACTGGACGAGTTGCGGGAGCAGTTCCAGATCTTGCAAACTCAGCTTCAGCGACAGCAAGGAATCGACCTACCTTCAACCAAGTTCAGAGACTTGTGTCCTTTCCCAGACGCTCAAGTACCTCAAAACTTTGAGGTACCAAAATTCAAAAGATACGATAGCAGCGGTTGTCCCACAGCACATCTCAAGGCCTTCTGTGGAGAGCTGAGTGCAATCTCAGGAAATGAAGGGGCCCTCATTCGCTTGTTCCAAAAATCCCTGAAGGGCGACGCCCTAGATTGGTACACCTCATTGAACTGTCATCGCATCAGGACTTGGGAACAACTCTCCCAAGCTTTCGTCGACAGATTCGCATACAATCTCAACATGGCACCCAGAAGAGCCGACCTCGCGGCTCTCAGGCAAAGGAGTGATGAAACACTATCTGCCTACGTGGGACGTTGGCGAGCTATGGCAGCCAGAATGCGAACACCTATCGACGACGAAGAACAAATCTCCATGATTGTTCATTCAACATATCCGGGCATATCTGGATATCTCATCTCGCATCCATATGCGAATTTCTCACAGTTACTCCGTGCTGGAGAGCAAGTTGAAGCAGGAATCCGTGCCGGGACAATCTCCCCATGGCCTCATCAAGCCACTCCAGTCAAGAGGAATAGAGTGGAAGGAAGACCCATCGAATATGGGAATGGAAACCGCAGCGGTTCTCCTCCCCGCTCGACAGAGGTAAACAATATCAACACCACTGTTCAGGGTAATCAAAATGTTCCCCCACAGGGACATCAACAGCATCAGCAGAATCAGGTTCAGCACCAACCTTAGAGGTATCAACCACGACCGAATCCTCAACCACAACTACAACAACCCCGATAGCAGCAGCAGTTCAGAGGGATTGGTCAATACTCATACCAGAATAGGCAGAATTATAGGGAGCCCCGGAAGTTCACTCCACTCACTCAACCACTTAGTCAAGTCATGACTATGCTGGTACAGAAGCAGTTACTCACTCTTATGGCACCCAGGCCTCCTCCTCATCCTTTGCCTCCAAACTACCAAAAAAATGAGTACTGTGCCTACCATCAAGGGCGTGGCCACATCACTGATCGATGCTTTACTTTGAAGAATGCCATACAAGATCTGATTGACGACCAAAAGATCGTCATCTCGGTCCCTGGAACTCCTGTAGAAGCTTCCACCAACATTCTTCAGAATCCTCTGCCTCAACATCCGACGGATCCCAGTTCATCTCGAGGCCCCACAGTCAACAGCATAGAAGAAGAAGAACGCCTCGATCGCTTCTTCTCCCCCATCCAATCCATTAATGCCTACACTTATGGGCCGACAAATCCTCCTCCAATCTTGCAAGGGGCAAGTCCCTTTCTTCCTTCAATCTCCGAGCCAGTAGTACTCGAAGGAACACTTCCATACGATGTGCCAGTTGTGCAAGGGGCATCTTACGGCCCCTCATGTTAGGAACCAGTCATTCTGGAAGGAGCACAATCGTACATCGAGCCCACATACGAACCTGTCATCTTGCAAGGGGAAATCCCAGCACAGGAACAATACAATTCGCCATGGAGAAACCATACTCATCAGCAGCAAGAACCCATTGTGTTGGAAGGAGCTCCTCCAGTCGAGCCAGTCATATTGCAAGGGGCAAACCCTGGAGGTATGTCAATCACACTACGACAGCTGAGACGAACAGAGAAACCTCCTACCATATCAAGAGGACTAGTATTCATTCCATGGGAGCCTCCTGCTCCAGGAACGATCAAGCCAGGACCGCAACCTTATATGATCTATGAAGACAAGCCTCGATATTACCCCTTCAGCACAGGCAACAATGTAGTTCTCAAGGCAAAAGCTCCATACGAGGAAGATCTGGTACCCACACCAGCACCGTCGCAAGAACCGGTGGTCATAGAAGGCAAAGGTGAGGAAAATTATAAGGAAGTCCCATGGCACTATCCAGAATGTGCGGAAGTGGGAAACATGAATCCCAATGGGCGTTACATCCGAAGAGATAATCAAAACAGAGGAGATCCCAAAGGCGCTCTTTCAGGCCTCGGCAACAAAAATGAAGCCGCATACGATGTGGCGACTCAGCTTAAGTCAATCCCTGCTCAAATCTCAGTATGGGAGCTACTCTGCACATCTCACATACACAGAGAAATGTTTGCCAAAACCTTGAACGATGCTCACGTCTCCTCCGATACGGGACTAGAGATGATAGCATTGATGATTGGACAGCTCCTGGCTCCGCGTGCCATCACCTTCACTGATAACGAGTTGCCACCAGAAGAACGTGATCATGGGCGATCCCTCAACATAGCCTTACGATAAAAAGACCTCTGCGTCCCACTGGTCCTTCTCGATAATGGCTCAAGCTTAAACGTCTGCCCACTTAAGACTGCGGAATGTCTGGGAATCAATCCTTCTTCATTCTAACCCAACACCATATGCATCAAAGCATTCGACAACACCCGCCGATCAGTGGAAGGGGAGGTCGACATAGAAGTACAGATAGGTCCAGAAATCTCTACCATCACATTCCAAATTCTGGATATATCAGCCTCTTTCAACATGCTGCTCGGACGGCCTTGGCTGCATAAGGTTGGAGCTGTGCCGTCAACCCTGCATCAACGAGTGAAATACATCTGTGGAAATCAAGTGATCTCTATCCATGCAGAGAAGGAGCTCATCATTCCTTCCAATGCTGCTGCCACTGAACCAGACATCCCGGTCATCGATATCCAGCACTCTGAAGAAGACATCCCGTTTCACAGTTTCAAATTCGAGACTGTGAACTCTATTGCCAATCCAGAACCGATAAGGGTGGACCGTGTCTTTTCACCGGCAGAGCTTCTGAGCCTCAAATACCGAATGAAGAATCACTTCAAGTCCAGAAAGGTACCGCTGATATATAACCAACGCAAATGGGGACTCTGATACAGGGCAACCTTCATGGACAAAAGGAAGAAGAAATTTCGGTGCTCACCCATCCAATTCGTCAAGTCAGGAGAACCTTGCAAAGATCCAGGAGGGAATCAACCGACGACACTACACAAAGGCCTCCCGATGAGACTAGTTTGGGCCACGTGGCCCCCCCCCCATTCGATGAGATCAGATTCTCGAACCATCTAAACCTCCAGAGGAAGAAGGAAATGATGAACATGAAGAAGGAAGTCAAATACAGCAGCTTCAGGATCAGGTTACTCTGACACTTGCTCCCAACCAGGGGCACAACTTGCCCATCTCAGCATCAATCAATCAGGGGCACAACCTGCCCGCTTCAATTTCAGCCAGCCAGGGGCACAACTTGCCCATCTCAGCATCAATCAGCAAGGGGCACGACTTGCCCATCTCTGCAGAATCAACATCATCAATCGTCAGCCAGGGGAAGAAGCAGCCCATCCATTGGACCAAGAAAGGGAAGTGGCCAGCCCTGGATTGGTCCGATGTCCAGATTCCGAACTTGTGTCTAGCTGTAGAACCAGACGAACTGCTATGCGAGGTAAGTGATCCGGGGGGGACTGAGTACGACTCAAATCTCGAACCCGACCAGCAAGAGGTCATGGTCATTGGGCCAGACCGTGATTCTTCGCCCAAATCATCAACCCCCACCTCTTCAGGGGAGGAAGTGTGGGGTCCTGAATGGTCATCCGTTCCCCTAACTTTTGAATCAGCCAAAGAGCCATCTGAGGGCTCTGGTTTAAAAAAAAACGCCTGTTTAAGCAGCGACCGGAACTTTGGAACAAGATGGGCACAATCATGGTCTGCAATGCCCACTTGTTCAAAGTCCCATGAATTTCAAAAATCCAAAAAAATCAAAAATTTTCAAAAGCCAAAAACATCTAGCATTTCCATTTCAGAAAAATCTCAAAAACTAAAAAACATTTCTTTTCCTGCATTCAATAGTGTGCCAAGTTCGTCTAAAGAGTCACATGAGTTTGAAGTCGAATCATATGACTTCGACATCGAATTAGACTTCGAGCTCATGGGTCTGGACAAAGCTCGGGACGAGGAAGATGATGATCCGACTCTCGAACTAGAGGATCTCCTCAAAAAGTTCGAATCTAAAGCCAATGTTGTAGCCGATGATTTCGAGACAGTAAACTTAGGGACACCTGAGATCCCTAGGGAAGTACGCATCGAAAAATCGTTGCCACCTGAGATGAAACTGAAAATGATAGAGTTCCTAGCTCCAAGATTGTCCAACTTCGCGTTCTCATATGAAGACATGCCGGGGCTCGATGAAGAGCTCGTTGTACACGATCTGCCAACCAAGGCAGATATGAAGCCAGTGAAACAGAAACTTCGAAGAATGAAGCCAGAATGGGCCCTGAAAGTTCGAGATGAAGTCATCAAGCAATAGAACGCGGGATTTTTGGTAGTCTCCAACTACCCTGAATGGCTCTCCAACATCGTACCAGTACCAAAGAAGGATGGCAAGGTTCGAATGTGCATCGACTTCCGGGATCTCAACAAGGCCAGTCCAAAAGATGACTTCCCTTTGCCACATATCGACACTCTGGTCAACAACACTGCTGGATACAAGGTCTTCTCATTCATGGGCGGGTTCTCTGGTTACAATCAGATCAAGATGGCCGTCGAAGATCGCGAGAAGACATCGTTCATCACTCCCTGTGGAACCTTCTGTTACAGGGTAATGCCGTTCGGTCTGAAGAACGCAGGAGCAACATATCAGCGAGCAATGACAGCACTATTCCACGACATGATGAACAAAGAGCTTGAAGTATATGTGGACGATATGATCGTCAAATCTCGCACAATTGAAGGACACTTTGAAGATCTGAAGAAGTTATTCAACAGATTAGAAAAGTACAAGCTCCTCCTCAACCCTCAGAAATGTGTCTTCGGTGCAATGGGAAGCAAGCTCCTCGGCTTTATGGTGAGCGAGGATGGCATCAGGGTCGACGAGACCAAAACCAGAGCAATCATCGAGATGCCCCCTCCTAAAACAGAGAAAGAAATTCGTGGCTTCCTCGGCAGAATTCAATATATCAGCCGCTTCATCGCACAGCTCATACCTATTTGTGAGCCCATTTTCAAGCTCCTTCGGCAGAACGTTCCAAAAGAATGGAATGATGATTGCCAAGTCGCCTTCGACCGCATCAAGAGATATCTCATGAATCCTCCACTCCTAGTGCCGCCCACTCCTGGACATCCACTGTTGTTATACATCTCGGTAGCAGAAGAAGCCATCTGCTATGTCCTCGGCCAGCACGATGAGACCAGGAAGAAGGAACAAGCAATATATTATTTGAGTCGAAAGTTCACCGACTACGAGACCAGGTATTCCCCGATCGAGAAGACTTGCCTCGCCCT
This sequence comes from Liriodendron chinense, assembly GCA_003013855.2. Classification (NCBI taxonomy): domain Eukaryota; kingdom Viridiplantae; phylum Streptophyta; class Magnoliopsida; order Magnoliales; family Magnoliaceae; genus Liriodendron; species Liriodendron chinense. Next base: position 98,515 of record PVNU02001917.1, on the reverse strand, counting down.
AGTCTGGGCAACTCAGCGACTCCGTCAATACATGATTACATTCCCTATTCTCCTCCTTGCTCACATGGATCCGCTCAAGTACCTATTCGAGAAACCGGCACTCACTGGAAGGATAGTTAAATGGCAGCTACTCCTGTTTGAGTTTGACATCACCTATGTCACTCAGAAGGCAATCAAGGGGCAGGCCCTCGCCGATCATCTTGCTGCTCACTTACTCCTGGATTATCAACCGCTCAAGACATTCTTCCATGATGAAGATCTCTTGCTCATTAAAGAGGAAGAAAAGAAGAAAAAAGATGAGTGGACGTTATTCTTCGACGACGCAGCAAATTCTAAAGGGAGTGGTATTGGAGCGATCCTCTACTCTCCAAATGATGTCCCTATTCCTATCTCAAGGCGCATAGCATTCAAATGCACCAACAACATAGCAGAGTACGAGGCATGCATCGCTGGCTTAAGGGAAGCCATAATCTTGGGCGTCAAGAAGCTGCGAGTATTTGGAGACTCACAGCTTATCATCAATCAGACCAATGGCGAATGGAAAACCAAGGACGAGAAGTTGATACCATATCATGTGTATCTTGAAAATCTGATCGAAGAATTCAAAGAAGTCACCTTCTCATACATGCCTAGAGCCAAGAACCAGTTTGCAGATGCTCTCGCCACACTCGCGTCGATGCTCGAGATACCAAAAGGAGCTTCAGAATGGGAGCTCACAGTCGAAATTCAAGAAGAACCTGCTTTTTGCCTACAAATAGAAGAAGCCGAAGCTATCCCTGACAAACCCTGGTATGCCGACATCAAACAATATCTCGAAACTCTAGAGTATCTGGAGTCAGCAACAGCAACAGATTACCGAACCATCCAGCGTTTGGCCGGCCAGTTCACCATTAGTGGCGAAGTTCTTTACAAGCGATCCTATAATCACATCCTCCTTCGATGCGTCGATGAAACAGAAGCTGCAAAGATCATGGGAGAAATACACAAAGGAATCTGTGGCCCACACATGAACGGGCACATGATGGCAAAGAAGATTCTACGACTCGGCTACTATTGGCTCACCATGGAGACAGACTGCTACCAACAAAGTCAGAAAATGCTTCAAGTGTCAGGAGCATGCGAATCAAATCCATGCCCCCTCATCAGAATTATACAACCTGACCACCCCCTGGCCCTTCTAAATGTGGGGACTCGACATCATCGGCAAGATCAGTCCCAAAGCATCAAACGGTCATGAGTACATACTTGTGGCAATCGACTACTTCACCAAGTGGGTAGAGGCAGCCTCCTACACCACAATTGCAGCATCTCAGGTGATCAAATTCATGAAGAACAACATCATATGCCGGTATGGAATCCCTAATGCTATCATCACAGATAATGGGACCCCGTTTGTCAACAAGAAGATGGATGACTTCCTCAGCAAATTCAAGATCCAACGTCATCGATCAAGCCCCTACCGTCCTCAGATGAATGGTGGGGTAGAAGCCGCAAACAAGACAATCGTTAGGATACTCGAGAAGATGGTCGTGACCTATCGAGATTGGTCGGATATGCTCCCATATGCACTTTGCGCCTATCAAACGTCTATACGATCTGCTACGGGCGTTACTCCTTTCGAGCTTACTTATGGAATAGAGGCAGTTCTGCCAGTCGAGGTGGAATACCATCACTACGAGTGTTACTAGAAAGCGGAGTTGAAGAAGGAGAATGGCAACGGGCCAGATTCGACCAGTTGCAGCTAGCAGATGAAAAGCGCATGCGTGCGCTAAGTCATTCACAGTGCTATCAGAAAAGGATCGCTCGGGCTTACAACAAGAGAGTCCGAAAAAGAAGTTTCAAGGTAGGCGACATGGTCATGAAGAAGATTCTACCGTCGCACCTTCCGAATCCCAGAGGAAAGTTCAAACCCTCGTGGGACGGGCCACTGATCATCAGAGAAGTACTTCCCGGAGGCGCCCTCAGACTCACCAGCATGAGAGGGGTGGATCTTCCTGAGCCAACCAACGCCGACAACGTGAAGATCTTTCACGGGTAAGTTATTCTGACCTTATCAAGAGTTACTTTAATAGAGCTGAAGTCAAGAGGTCGAAGCTAAGACCTCTGAGAAATCATTTCCGTCCACCAACAAGTGTTTCAAATAAAGGGATTCAAAAAAAGAAAAATACAAAAAAAAAAGGGGGATTCAAAAGGAAAAGACAAAAAAAAAAGAGAAAAAGAATACAAAAGAAAAAGAAAAAAAAGAAGAAAAGAGAAAGAAAAAAGGAAACTAAAGCAAGGCACCCAAGAAAAAAAAAATCAGTCCAAGAAGAAACACAGTCATCCTTCCATTCATCTCAGAAGGGTCTTTAGCTAAGACCAACAGCTCTATCATCGTAACTTAGGAAAAGGGCTGAAAGACTGCCGTCAGCCGGCAACGACGGATTCCCGACCTCTAGTGGCCGCAGTTATCCAAAGATCCAGAAAAAAAAAGCAAAAAAGAAAAAAAGAAAATGTGTGCCTAAACAAAGAGGGCGGAGTGAAAACCCGGAAGGGCGCTCCGAGTAAAAACAGTGTGCATACAACGGACTTGGTGAAAACCCGAAAGGGCGCCGAGGGTAAAAACAGCATAGCTGCCAAGGGGCAGGCAAGATCAAACACCCGGGACGTGGTGAAAACCCGAAAGGGCGCCACGGGCAAAAATGACGGGAAAAAGCCAGCTGTAGTGAAAACTCAGAAGAGTGCTAAAGACAAAAATGGCTCAAATGGAAAAAGAAAAAAAATAAAAGTGCAGGTACCAGGAAATCAGACAGTCCAGATCGGTTTGAGTCGTCGCAGTTCAAGAACAAGAAGAAGTACAGTTAGGAACAAAGAGCTCCACAAATTCTGACAATCTCAGGAGGCAACAGTTTCCGTTGCCTACACCTCTAGGGAACCAAAGGATCACACAAGTCAAATCTCGACATCGGTCAAAGCATTGGCCGAGCCCCAGTTCTGATTTCTATATCCCGACATAAAATCCAGACACACTCACAAGACAACTCATGGCACAATAGATTTTCAAACAGTTTTCTCTTTTCAATTAAATGCATCATATTTCTTTTACATATATCATGGCATCTTTTTCAAAAAATACAAAAAATGCATCATCATCAATCATATATGCAAAAAAAAAGAAAAAAAAAAAAGGAATGTGCAAGTGGCCAACAGAATCAATCTCTACCCTCCTCCTCGGCCACATCAGGTAAGTCCTCTGACTCATAATGAAGTAGTCTCGCTCTCAACCTGCTTACCTCCATATGTAAGTAATGCGCCTCATCGCGCTCAAGGGTACGGATCGCTGTCTCCTCATCAGAGAATCTCTGATCAGCAGCCAATCTCCTCGACATCATCTCACAATGATACCGAAGTGCAGAGATCTCAGACAGCAAATGGCCATAAGTGGCCAAAAGGAAGCCAGGATCGATAAACGGGCGCTCCTCAAAGGGTTCATATGAACTAGATGAAGAGTCAGCATCTCCAAGGATATCCTGCTCATCCTCATCAACAGTCTGGTGCCAACAAGGGATACGTCGATACAAAGACTGCTCAACAACCCAGTACTGATATGGGGCGGTCGCCATCAGAAAAGTCCACAGCTCAAAACCGAGCAAATCAGCAGTCAAGCAACTCGCCCAAGATCCATCAACTCGGGTCCTAAAGTCAGAGGATCTAGATGGAAGTGCTCGATGCCCGATACCCGTGAAAGCGAAAAGAGGAACATCCTGCTCGTACCCAAACTGCCGCAGGAATCGAATGGCATGGTAAGAAAAGTAAGATCGAAAGCCTACCAACATCAGAGGAAGGCGGTGTGCATCGCAAAGCACTGGAGGAAGTGAAAGCCAAGATGACTCCCAACGAACATTCCAGTCACGAAGTTCAGCGAACATCCTGCGATACAAGGGCTCGCTCATCCTAGCTGTATGAGGAAGAAACTCCATGATATAACGCACGACGTCAGAGCTAGGAATGCTAGGAAGGGGTACAGGAACGGTCAAAGAAAGACGCTCCCATAGCCAAACCTGATCACAAAAAGGAAAAGAAGTTCAGCTAAAGCCAAGTAATTCCTAACAAAGCAAGAAGAAAAAAGGTGTAGAAAAGATACCTGAAGAAAGGCACAACAGCCGCGAAGGACACAAGTGCGGCCCAGGGCGCAGTCGGTCAGCCAGTTAAACAACTCGGCCAAGATGAGAGAAATGATCCCCTGCCGTCGGATAGCTCGGCTCATCACCTCAAAAAGCAAAGGAGTCTAGGACCTGCGCCATCCCGAGAATAGCACCTCAGCTATCAAACAGAACATTAGTGCGTTCCGAGCAAAGGTAGAATTGGCGACACTCCGAGGACCCGAAAAAAGATCATACAGTAAGTCCAAGGAGAACACTACAGCATCCTGGCAGGCAGCTGCAGGCCGAACAAGATAGGGGATCCCGAACCAGTTCTGCGGTGTGGCAGTCTTCGGCGATGTCTTCGGCGAAAAATACTGAGTATAATCCCAAGGTAGGCCTGTCAAACGTGCAAGCTCCTCCAAAGAGGGTCCCATCTCCATATCGTTGAACGCGAACAAGTTCAACGAAGGAACCCAGTCAATCAAGGCAGCTCCGAGTATCCTCCAATCAATGTCAACTCTAGCCATATGGATCAGACTGCCAAAGCCATAGGACTCCAAATCCCGAATCTCATAAGCTGACAAACTATCAAGCCAAGCAAGCAGCCGTGGTGAGCAAGAAGGACGAGGAAGCAGCTGACAAGTCCTCACTGGTACCCCCTCCAGAACAAAAGGCCCAGAAATCAATGACAGCTCATCGAGGATCGGAAGATCAACGGGCGAAGGAGAAGGAAAAGCTGGAACCTCTGCAGACTCGACAGCCCCTGACCTGCCCTCAGTAACGGCTATGTCTGATATAGTCGCATCACTATCTGAAACTGTCATAACCTCAGCCGCATGAGAAGACTCGCCCACCTCATGAACAGAGTGCGCAAAAGACCGACGATCAGGAGGATGACGATACTCTCCATCAAAAGGGCTACCAGCGAAGATCACACCACACATCGTGGCATCCTGGCCAATCTGACCGTCGTAAAATGCATCTGAACCATTAAGAAGGGTCCCGGCAACCCCGATCGAAGAATCAACGGTCAGATCTGGACCTGCGGCCCCCTCCAGCAGGAGATCATGAATCTAGTCATCACCCTGGCCAATCAAAGGGATCATCGAGGTATCCACACCGTCTATCATCAGGGGGACATCATCAATGATCACATCAAGTCCACCCAAACAAGTGTGCCGCACATCCTGGCCCTCATCAAGAGCATCCAAACCGTCAAAGGTATCATCTGAGCCATCCATCCCATCCAGACATGAGATCAGCCCATCTATGTCCATTATGGTCCCATCACCTCCATCAATCACATCATCCATATGGCCCACATTCAAGGGATGCATAGCCTCACCTATGTCCCATCCTCCCATCTCATCTATGTCAGCCATTTCTCCCACAATCAAAGCCCCATTCAAATCTGGAAGTTCAGCATGGCTGCCATTAATGGGGCCATTCAAAGCTCCACCAACCACCATCCCTAACCCCTCATCAATGCCCCCATTCAATGCACCATCTCTACCATCCATTAAAGAGATTCCACCATCATTAAAGCCTGCACCACCTCCTGAAGTGTGGGACCCACCATGAACAGCCCCCACAGCCCCTAAATCTCCACCATCCATTGCCCAAGAAAGGACGAAGCAAGATGAGGACAAAATGAAGAGAAAAGACAAGGAGAAAAGAAGATTCATGGCTGAAATCGAATGGTCCAGTACAGAGAATGTGGGGACAAGAGCAGGGGACAGAAGAGAATGTCCGAGCACGAGCTAGCCCAGGCCGCACAAGAGGCGAGCCTTGGGCGGCCAGCTCTGGGCCGCCCGTACGGACGCGCTCCCTCTCTCTCCGTGGGATTGGCTCCATGGTTCTTGGTAGGTGAGGCTGACAGTCCACATCAGCAGATGGCACCCTGGGGGCCGCCCAAGGCTCCAATCCCTTCCAGATTTCGATTGAGGTTGATCAAGATCATCTAATTGGTACCCCACCGGTCCAATCACGAAGCACTACGGCCAGAATATGTCTGATCAAGTCAAAGAGAGGGAAAGGTGATCAAGTGGGGGCTACAAGCAATCCAAGACATTCAAAGACTAGATCATCATGATCTAAACCATGGAAGAACCTACATGAGCAATCAAATAGCAAGACCAAAGGCCTGATCATCAAGAAAAATGACTGAGCCCCAAGATTTGATCATCAAGTGGGCCCACAAGGCCAAGTCAAGCGATCTGAGACGTTCAAGTCATCATCCACACCATGAGAAGCCTTCTTAGCGTCACAAATCATCAAAAAGATGTGCTCCAAAGTAAAGCCGAGATCATCAAATGGGCCCACAGGGCCAAATCAAGCAATCTGAACCGTTCAAGTCATCATCCATGCAATTAAGAAGGCTCATCTTCCACAAATCATTAAAGACTGAGTCAGAAATCAAAGCATCCAATCGTCATCAAGTAATCTGAGAAGAATTAAGATTGTGTATTCATTCAGAAGATTTTGATACAAAAGTGGGTAAAAGCAAAAAGAAGAAGGTCATCCATCAAGTAAGCTTAATACAAAAGCAGGCTACAAGTCACCAACATAGTCGTCATCATCCCTCCTCTCATCCCGCTCTCGACGGTAAAGATCCATCAAAGGAGCTGTCACTGAGCCTCCAGCATATCTGCGACGGCCCCCTGGAACATAGAGCGAAGGAAGCAGAGGCCCCTGGCCGTACAGCAAATACCACTCATCATAGTCACGATCCGGGATCGTGAAACGAAATCCGGGCTGGCCCGAAAGAGCATCAACCATCTCGCCAGCAGGAATCCGAGCAGCCGGAGGAGGTGCAAAACAAGGGACCCGAGCCACCCCAGTGACTTGTCGAAGCAACCTCTCACCCAGATACCACTGAAAAGATTCAGCGTCGGAAAGCATGATACGGAGACATGAAGCGTCATATGCCTCCACACGCTGAGGGGTGTAATAGAGAGGGAAGCTGGCATACGGCATCCGAGCGAGCTACAGCAAATGAGGTCACCACGATCAATTACAGTGCAGCACGAGGGGTAGGGAAAGCAAGATACTTACGTCATCAACGGTCAACCCGTCTATTCTCAGCGCGCCAATTGTCCCCAGAAACTCGGGAGTTCCGCTGATGATTCTGTTGGTGCCAGTACATGTGGCGATACAAAGAGGGTTCAACATCGTCCCTCATCCTCGGCGCGAGATGGGGAAAATGGTCATAAAAGCAAGTCTGGGCAAAGGCACACCTAGAGATCAGAGAGAGAAAGAAGGTAAATGTCTCCAAGAAAGGTGGATGAAGAAATACCTCGACGACAGGCTAGAAACCGGTGTAGGACTGGCTATTCCGACAGGTCTTATCCAGACCTTGGAAAATATGAGTCAGAATAGCCCCGTTCCAATTGTAGGGGTGGTGTAGATCCTCAACCAAGCGAAGAAATTTAGGATCGACCCTCTCATTGGCGTGGCAGAGAAGGAAAGACCCGAAGGCATAAGTGATCATGGCCCGTGCTTTATGGAGGGCCTCTAGCTCGGTAGTGGGGATGACGGAGGCAAAAGTGTTGTAGAACCCTCGCATCTTTACTTGATGGCCTTGGAATTCATCCTCAGGTGGGACATCACCAACAAGCCGTAGCCAGTCAGTGGAAGTGATGGGAGCCAGAGAACTGACTTGGGGAACAACTATCCCATGAAACGGAAAGCCTATTTGCATATAAATGTCCAGGGGAGTTATTCCCCATTCACCACAAGGGAGCTGGAAGTTGTGGGTCTCGTCCCGCCACCTCTCGCAAAGGGCCGCGAGCATCATGCGGTTGGCACTGTTGTTATGAAAACGTAAGGTGAGGAGGCCAGCAAAAGGAGTACCAGCCAATACTCGTTCAAGCAAGGGCTGTGGATCCTTCACCCAGTTGTCCCAGTGATCCCTGGTACCTCGACCCTTGATAGCGGGAAGAGGTTGATGCTCCATAGCAAAGGAACACATGTGGTCCCCTCAGCGGATGATGAAGGCAGGATCATCCTCATCAATCACTCGACGTCCTCTGGTACCGTCCACCATTGAATCCTACAAGCTTGGCAAGGTAAGTCCCTATCCCTTACCCGTTAAAATCCAAATTATCATCCAGGAAACCCATAGCATTGGACTCACACTCAAATGCAAGATCTAAAGTCCAACTCCATGTGTTACCTAGGACATGTGTTGGGCCCATTGGAGAAAGCAAGGCCTACCTTAAAGAAGGTTGCATGGCATGCCTTAGGCAAGGAAAGTCCATCATCCAAGGACACATTTTGGACAACAAATACACTCAAGTGTCATGAGATCAACAAGGGATAAGAATCCTACTTCACATGAGAAGCTCCTCTTCAAAGCCCATATATGGCCAAGGATTGATCCACCTTTTTATGCCAAGGCCATGATCCTCACTTAAGATGTTTCCATCTTTTTACACATGTACATGGACAAGTGGAGAATAGGAGGGAAATGGGCCCCCAAGAGCAACCCAAATGCCTCATCTCAATGGATTGGAGGGAGCACATAGCCCACTTAAAAGCATGAGAACCCATTCATGGGTCAACCATGGGCAACCCTATGTGCCTCATCTTAATGAAAGTGTTGACCATGAGAGTACAACATGGCACTCTACCCACAAACATATGAATCAAAGAAGCTAATGGTAAAAAGTTGATGCACATAGCCCACATGAAGAATCAAAGTTGGAAATGCCCATGTAAGGGCAAGTTTGGGCAACCCATGTGCACCAATTTCTTTACGAAACAAGGGGACCATTTGAGCACAAGAGGGCACGGCTTGATGGGTCACCCAACCATCATGAAAATGGCTAAGAATGATATACATAGCCCACTTAAAGATCAAAATCCAAAATGCCCCAAAGCATGGGACAAAATTGGGCAACTTATGGGTATTATTCTTTCTCACAAATTGAAAGAAAAATCACTCATATTTGAAAATGATGGTGGATGACCCACCAAGCCCCCCAAAGAAAAGTTCAAGGAGCTATGGTTGCATGGATAGCTCACTTGAAGGAGGATCATCCATTTGAGATTGATAACATCTAAGGAAACTCTTGAGGACCACTTTCCTCCCACAAGAAAAAACCATTTGAACTTAGTGAGATTGTTGGAACAACTCACTCATGGGGCTTGTAGATGATCAAGTAACTCAAGTCCTCCATCCATCAAAAGAAAAAGCATGAAAGAAAAAAAAAGCCTACATGGATAAAGTGTGGGGGTGCACACATGATCCAAAGAAATCCAAGCTCCAATGAAGGCTCAAAAGCCCATCCACATGGAAAAACTCCAAGGAACCCGCCACACTTTGTACAAGGATGCACATCATAATCAAGAGATGGTGGAAGACTTGGGCTACTTGTCCATAAAGGCCGAACTAAGAAATCTAGCCCACTTGAGATCCAAGTGAAGAATGGGCTAGTCACCTTGGTCCATACATATGTGAAGAAAGATGGGGTCACCCAAAGTGAGCCCCATGAGCCCAAAACTTGAGATGGGCCCTACCATGCCCATGGGCCCAAATCTTGGAAAGAAGATGGAAAAGAAAAAGAGAGCTCCAAAGGAAATGACAAGAAAGAAAAAGTAAGAGGGAGCCCAAAATGAAGCATTGGGCCCATCAAATACACCAAGGGCCATGACTTCACTTTGAGCCCATTTGATACATATGAAAAGAGGCCCAACTCTCATGAAAAAGATAGAATATTTTGCCATGCACACTTGATGACATGGCAAAATCACCCTTTACATACACATGAAGGGAGTGTGAAAAGAAGAAAAGGAAATGGAAAGCTTGCAATGTCCTTCTCCATGCACCACCTTTGAAATAGATTGGAGATCTAGAAAAAGGTCAAGAACACTTGGGCCCACCTTCACTCCTTTTGGAATAGCTACATGGAAAAAGAAAAGAACCATGAGAAGAGATAATAAAGAAGGAAAAAGACAAGAAAGAGAAAAGGAGTGGTCCATACCTTTACCACTCACCAAAGGACCACCTTGCTGTCCCAAAACTTCTCTAAGGCCCACCACTTGAGAGAAGCAAAGAACCACCAAGAGGAGAGAGAAAACTTTGAGAAAGAGAGAGTATGAGAGAGAGAAGAGAGAGATTGCACGTTGGAAGGGGCAAGGGTGCCCCATGTTATATAGAAAAGGGGGGTGCACCCCTTTACCCAACCCACTGAAGAAACCAGGGGTCAGGGGCGGTCCAGGCGGGGCCCAGGGGGCCGTCCTACTTCCCACCTAGTTGAAACGACCTCTCCTCCTCTCTTCTTGGGAAGAACTCCTCCTTGGGAAGGGTGGTTGCAAGTGAATCTTGTACCTCCATGTAAGAATGAAGTGATGGAAGAGAATGGTGAGAAAAAGGAAGAAATCTGACCAAAATCTCATCTTGTAAGAAATTGGTGGGAAATTGGCTTGATGATGTAGAAAAGTTCCATGGAATTTTCAAGGAAAAGAAAGAAAAAATTGACTTGGTCAAACAGTGATCTCAACCATCCAAAGGCATGACCAAATGATCCAAACCATTCCAAGAAGAATCCCAAGAATCTTCGCCCTTGATTACTGTTTACTTATACATAGTTTGGGTCCGAAGACCTTAAACTACGTCGGGATCAAGATCCCGAGGGACTTTTCAAATAAAAACCGGTAGCAGTCTGGATCGTTCAAATCAAGATCCGCTGACACCGGACATTTTTCAAAAAAAAAAAAAAAAAAATATATATATATATATATATATATATATATATATATATATATATATGTTTTCCCTGTTTTGTACAGTTTTACGGTCCGAAGACCTTAAACTACGTCGGGAACAAAATCCCGAGAGATTTCCAATAAAAACCAGTGTTGATCTTGACCGCTCAAATTAAGATTTAACAGCCTGGAACATTTTTTGAAAAATCACAAAAAAAATGTACTTTCAGCATGTACATAAAGTTTTTTTGGGTCCGAAGACCTTAAACTACGTCGGGATCAACATCCCGAGAGATTTTTAATAAAAATCGGCATTGATCCCAGCCGTTCAAGACAGGATCTGATGACCCGGATCATTTCCAAAATACCAAAAAGATTTTTTTTGAGTTTTCTATAAAAACCAGTATCAATCTCAACCACTTGATTTGAACTCTAGAACCTTTTCAAAAAAATAAAAAAAATAAAAAAATAAAAGATAAAAAAATAAAAAATAAAAATTTCACCATCAATTTCAACTGCACAAATTCATCTCCAGCAGTCCGAAGACCTAAAACTACACTGGGATTAACTTCTTGGGGGCTTTCTTTCCTAACCTGTGCCAGACATGGCTGACACTTGATCGTACGGGTGTCTGGAATCTTTTAAACAGGTAAGGGCTGAGGCAGGCAGAACTCCGCAATCCTGTTCGTGTTGAACGCACCGTGATAGACAACCTTGATTTGGAAGTCGCTGTTGAATCTGACGGATGTTCCCTGTTCCTAAAACTCATGAAGGGGATTAAGGCTGTTGGGAGGTGGAGCGCGCCCTCACGGAATTGTGAGCAACGTAAGGCCCTATACTGGATTAACTAAGGGAAATGTGAGGATGTGGCTCATTTTATGGCCGAAGGAGTCCGTCGGACGATACGAGGTCTATGTGCATTGCACATGAGGAACAGGCAACTTTGTGGGTGTGTTGACTGAAAACCATCAAAATCTCCTCATCCGAAGATGTAAAACTACGGCACTTAATTGTGTGAGACTCGTTTTGCTCGCTGACGTAAAATGGATCGGGTGCTTTACCAGCAGTAGAAGCTGGAAGTGGATGCAAATTCCATACTTTTCCCTGCATTTCATAAAAATCACAAAATACAAAACATTGCAAAATCACCTTTTCAAAAATCACAAAAATATTTCCCTTGCTTCCAAATCAAATATTTGCAAAAATTACAAAAAAATGTCCCTTGCTTTCAAATCAAATATTTGCAAAAATCACAAAAAATATTTCCCTTGCTTTCAAATCAAATATTTACAAAAATCACAAAAAATATTTCCCTTGCTTTCAAATCAAATATTTGCAAAAATCACAAAAAATGATTTCCTTACTTTCAAGCAAAAAATTTTCAAAAAAAAAACACAAAAAATATTTCCTTGGTTTTCAATAACCGATCTCTACCTTGACTACTCAGGTAAAAGATCCGGACCACATATTTACAAAAATCACAAAAATTGTCACTATCCCCCAGCACTACACTTCAGGTGTCTTGAACTCCGCTCGCTTCACAATTTGGGATGACGGATCCAATCGCCCGCAAATTGGAATCTTGACCAAAACTGGCGACCAAACACCGTCTCAATCACATTTATGCCCAGAAGAACATTTTGAAGTCGGATAACATCCTCGTACATTCTCATTAAGCAAAGAAACAGCATCTTGGGACGATGGACCTGATCGACCACGGGTCGGGATCTTGACCAACCCGCTGACCAAACATCCGCATTAAAAAGAAAATCCCCAGGGAAGCACAACCCTGCAAGCAATAATCTCAAAATTCTCTACATCTCCAACAAAAGCAAAATCATCAAACTGAAAGAGAATGAGCCAAAGCCATGCATTCATCATGCATCTCCATGCATCAGCATCCATCGCATTAACCATCATTGTTTACCTGCTTTCAAAATAAAAGTCGGCTAGCCAAAGACCCCACAGGCATCCCTAATGGAGGCACGTGCAGACCAGATTTCCATTTCAAAAAGACAAAAAAATATTCCTATTTGCAAATAAAAACCCCACGGAGTATCACTCCCCAGAGTGGGTATCTTTTCAAAAACCCAAAAATATTTTCCCAGTAGAGCGTTCTGCCTCCAACACACCAGGAAATCTTCCATATCTCTGGGTAGGAGCCAACGCAAAAATCAAATAAGATCCGATGTCTCGCGGTTTCCCCGGAGACCATCGGATCCAATGCACTCAAAGTACGGTCGAACTGAACTCCAGTGTCAGTGCGGTCGTACCACATGCCAAGATACAAAAAGATGAAAGCCAAAAGGCTCGGTCAAAGAAACCATTTGAACAGGTGGAAACGAAGAATTGTAACCCAAGTATCAAAATCAGCAGATTGGGTGGAAAGAGTTCACCCGCACATACCTAGGCGTGGATGCCTGAAGTACCTTGACTGATTCCAAGTCGGCGTAGTAGAATGCCGTAAGACTATCTGACGCAGGGCGTCTAACCACTTTGACAGTCAAGCGAAACAAGTACTCCTGGAGTGATCTGGGAAAACATCAAACATCACACAATCAGTCTCAGGGTTAGCAACCTCGTAAGACTAGCGACGCACAGGCTCTGCTGTACCCTTCCGATGTTAGTACCGATCGGGAATGGAAGGGTTGCGATTGGGTACCCAGGTTGCAGCAAACTGCAGGGACAATCGCAACGTTTTTTCCAAACTCCCGCGGTATGTGCGAGTTATCAATTTTCAGACAATCAACTGACTCAGATACAAAGGATAACAAAGATTCCAGACCACAATCAAGGAAAGAATGAATTGCAAATTAAGCATCGAAACCAGCAAATCAGATGGAAAGAGTCCACCCGCACATACCTAGGCGTGGATGCCTAAAGTACCTTGACTGAGTCCAAGTCGGCGTAGTAGAATCCCGTAAGACTATCTGACGCAGGGCGTCTAACCACTTTGACAGTCAAGCGAAACAAGTACTCCTGGATTGATCTGGGAAAACATCAAACATCACACAATCAGTCTCAGGGTCAGCATCCTCGTAAGACTAGCGACGTAGAGGCTCTGCTGTACCTTTCCGATGTTAGTACCGATCGGGAATGGAAGGGTTGCGATTGGGTACCTAGGTTGTAGCAAACTGCAGGGACAATCGCAACGTTTTCTCCAAACTCCCGCGATATGTGCGAGTGATCGGTTTCCAAACGACCAACTGGTACAGATGCAAAGGCAAATAAAGATTTTAGACTATGATCTATGAATGACCGGGTCAGAAGTGGGGTGTCCACTCGCTTTGGCATTCGGTTGCACGCAACCTCTGCCAAAGAGGGGCATCTGTAGACACCCCACCTTCGGCTACACTGTTGGCAGAGATAGCTGGATGAATGGAGGACCATACACCCAAACCCCAAGTCCAAACTCAGCCAAACTCACCCTTGTAAGCCCCAATCCATAGCCCAATTCAAGCCTGAACCCAGTCAACCCAGTCCTAAACATCAGCCTCAAAAACCCCCATAAGAAAAGCCAGTCAAAAAATCCTAAAAAAAAGTCAAACTCAATGAGTCAACCCACTGAGTCAACCCGCTGAGTCAAAACACCGAGTCAACCTGTCGAGTCAACCCGCCGAGTCAAATCACCGAGTCGACCCGCTGAGTCAACTCACTGAGTCGACCCACCGAGCCAAACAGCAGCCCCGAGAAACGACCGTACTGCTCGCTGGAAATCGAGGAGCGACCGTACAAAAATATTTACACAATCTGCCACTGCCCGCTGCTATAAATACCCCACACCCCTTGTCATTTCAACACAACAACAGCCCAGTCCAGCGACCCGTCCGTCTGAGTTCTTCTCCACCCTTTAGCCCATTCCTCCACCAGGGAGAGCCCGAGTGAGGAGAGCCTAGCCCTAGTCCAGCCCAGCCTGACCACTGGTCCAAGTCTCCCAAGCCATACAAGTCTTGATGCAGCCACTCAAGACTTGTATCTAGCATAAGTGCAACACCTCCGTCCAGCCACACAATCTCCCAACCCTTGTGACACCTCTGTCCATCTAGCTGTTCCTTTCTAGCATCATCTCATTTGCATCTAGCATAAGTGCAACATTTACTTTTCTTCCAACCCCCCTGCTTCACTATAAAGCACCTTGATTATTCAAACACACTGCATACGTCTTTATATTAAGCACCTGTCAGTTCGAGCGTATGCTCTGGGCTTGCCTGTTATTGGAACCTGCCCATCAGAAACTCTTACTGTTCAGACTTGCATTCATGATTCACTCTAAAGCACTTTGATTATTCAAACACACTGCAAACGTCTTATATTAAGCACCTGTCAGTTCGAGCGTATGCTCTGGGCTTGCCTGTTATTGGAACCTGCCCATCAGAAACTCTTACTATTCAGACCCGCATTCATGCATCATGTCATCAATGAGAACGTACGAGGGTTAAAACAGAATTTCAAGTATTAGTTCAATTCTGTGAAGTAGAGACCGTACTTCGGTACGGGCAGTGTGTGGGGTGCTTAACCTCTTCCCACCCTGTAACCGTGATCCCTTACCTTGAATCTCTGGCCGCAGATCAAAAGGAGTCATTTTAGATGAAGGAATCTTCAGATCCTCTTCTCTAACGTTTCTACGGGATCTAGTCGACTGTAGATTCGAAGTAATTGGCTAGTGGCGACTCTGGTCTTATATAAACTCATTTAAACACATCCAACTTAAACACGACTACCAAACAAAGCCCTCGAGAACGAGGCAAGCCAGTGGCACAAACGGCGATTCGCACTCACGCATCCTCCTCTCCTTGTTTTCCTGAAAGGGGAAGGGACGAGAACGTCGTGTGGGAGCGCGGAAACAACGAGGGTCCACAGGTCATAATAACAGTTCCCACCTTCCAGGGACCCCCGCTCAACATCCGTTTGGATCAACCACTCTTAATCACAAGTATCATGTTCATCATCTAATTTGCCACTAAATGATAATATAATATAATCAGTCGCCCATCCGAGAATGGATAAATTGAAATACTATTATTATTTCCATTTAAATGCCCAAGCCTAAATTTCGACAGCATCTCCCCCTATTTCTCCAGATATATTTATCTTACATTTAATTTCCACTTCTAGTATCCACACATTGTATGAATTATTGACAATGGAAATAAACATAAGAAATATATCCAGAGAGAATAGGGAGATACCGCACAAAACTTATGACAGAGCATGTAAATGACAAACAACGAAAACATTCCAATCTATCCAACCTTGGACTATCCAACAGGATAATTTGGCAAATTTCTATACCTCCAAAACACACTTTATCTATGCTCGGCAATATAGAAATCTCCAAATGGGCTAACTGATTCTATTATACTACCATTTGTGGATAAAAAAAAACTACTAATAATAAGCTAAATACGTTCACAACATACATCCACATACATCCTCATAAATCAAGCATGGATAACTCCGACGCACATCCGGGTCTGCTCCATCAATTCTAGATACACAAGCACATGAAAATGGGAGAATCATCAACATCATGAATCAGGTCTAATCACTTACCTAATTAGCTATTTGTAAGCTTGAGAGACTATATTGTGAACAATTAGGTGTGGGGCCCACTATGATGTATTTTCCTTGCATCCATGTCCGTTTCAATAGCTCAATGTAAGTCATGATACAAATCTAACTCTTAGGTGGACCGCACCACAGGAACTAGTGGTGATTGAAAACTCACCATTAAAAACTCCTTCAGGTCCACAAGAATTTTGATACCTAGCTGAAGGGACCACACAAATATATGCTTGATCCAAAACTTTGGGCGCCCCACAAGAAGTGGACATCAACGATGGGCCCCACAAGCAATGGACAGTGACGGTGGGCCCCACAATTAGGTATTTTAGCCATTTTAATTTGTAAATCCTAAATTAGGAATTTCGAATTTAAAATCCCTAATTAAGGAATTAGGGATTTTAATTTCGAAATCCCTAATTAGGGATTTACTAAATCAATGGGCCCCACCAAATAGTGGACAACTAAGGCGGACCCCACATGCAATGGACATCGATGGACAGCGACGGTGGGACCCACATGCAATGGACAGCAATGGACAGTGAGGGTAGGACCCACATGCAATGGATTTTGACAGTGGGCCCCACAATCAACAACGAGAGGAGAGAGAGAGAGAGAGAGAGAGAGAGAGAGAGAGAGAGAAATGAACGCGCTGGGGAGTCGGGCGCAATTAAAACATAAGACTTTTACCGACGAAAATTTTCGTCAGTAATAGTCATTTTAAAATTTATTGTCGACGAAAATTTTCGTCGGTGATACAATTTTCTCCAAATGGCGGGAAATTGAATCAGTATTACCGACGAAAAAGAATCATCGGTAAATCTATCTTTTACCAACGAATTATTTTGTCGGTAAAATTAATAGCTTTTAGCGACGAATTACTTCGTCAGTAATACTTTTCTACCACGTTTTTATCGACAAAATCAAGATTTCGTCGGTAAAAGTGTATGGCGAGAAGGAAATCTGGCGGTGGCGAGAACCTGTTACATCTTTTACCGACAACTTATGTATTTCGTCGAGAAGAATGATTTTTGCCGACGAAAACTATTTCGTCGGCAATACTTTCTTCAGTAAAAATCTGCTTTCTTGTAGTGGGGTGACTTGGCTACAGGGATTTGGAGGTATCTTAGCTCTGTGTTTGAGCTAGTATTCTTTGAGGACCAATCAGTTGTTAACAGGGCAGCGCAGTGGTGGCTTTCTAGCCTTAGAAGGGGACGGGCTATCCTCTATGTGCGGGTTGATTCCAAGCCTAATGTTTTGGGATATTTAGAAGCAAAGGCACTTCTGCCGCTTTGAGGAGTACAAGGTATCTTGCAGTAGGGCAATCTTTAACATCAAATGGTGGTTGAAAATGCTGTAAAACTTCCACCCCATCGCCAAAGACACATTGTCCAGCCGGTTGACCATCCAGGAGTTGGACCTAGAGGCCAACTATCGGGTGGGCAAACCTTTATCGCTATTGAAATGGGAGAGACCCCCAGGTGGTTGAGTCAAAGTAATGTCGATGGCTCAGCACGCGGGAATCTTGGGGCTTCGGAAGGAGGAGGGGTCTGTAGAGGCTCGAGGGGGAGTTCATCTTCCGGTTTGCTAGCGGCTATGGCCTGTGCTCCAATGTGCGATCAGAGCCAAAGGTAATTGTAGAGGGCCTGTCAAAATGTAAGGATAGGGGCTGCTAGAAGATCATTTTGGAGAGCGATTCGAAATTGATGGTGAGTGCACTCAATAGGGATAGGAGCCTGAGTTTTGCTTTTTGTACTAGTGGGCGCCCAAGGTTTTGGCCCTATCCAGGGATGTCGAGATTATTATTTCCTTCGTTACTAGAGAAGCGAATGGCATTGCCGACTCCTTGGCCCATTTGGGCAGTGAATTTAAAGTCAATTGGACCTTCTCCCATGCGGATCTCCTTCCTGCTAGCTCCCGTGGGTTGCTGTTTCTGGACAGAGTTGGGCTTGGGAACTTGAGACAATCCTAAAGGTTTTGGCTTTTTTCCTGTTGCATTCTATGGGTGGTCTCTATAAGGCGATCTATCTCCCTTTGGTCTGCCCCATTTCTCCCATGCTTTTGACTCTTCAAGGTCACCACTTGTTAGTGACTAGCAGATGTGGCTGGTGGTTCGGCCAATTACTGCGTTTCCATCTCTTGTTGTGGATAGCCTAAGCTCAAGATTTGTTGTTCAGCCTTCCCAGTAGGCTTAGGTTTTCTTTGGGTAGGGTAGGAGTTTGTTCTTTAGGGTATAAGATAGGTGGGCCTGTTCCTTTCTGTTCACGGGCCTGCCCGAATGGTGTAGTGTAGGTTGAGATGTTTCTCCTTTCAATGAAAATTCAACTTTCTTAATATATATATAAACACCTTGCTTGAGCGCCCCCTCCTGCCCGTCCAGTTGACAAGTCCAACTGAAAATCCCCCCTCGTCCATCTGGCCACCAAGCATTGTCCGACCTCCAAAGGCATCATCCGACCTCCAGAGGCACTAAAAAAAGCGAAAAAAAGGCTACGGACTAAATTCGTAACTATATATCAATAGCCTATCCCACCAGGCATGCCAGTCCGTAATGGTCCGTATTCGATCCGCAGTAATTGCTGCAGTATCCAAGGTCATTTAGCTATAGGTACGGAGTATATCCTTAGTATTTGATCTCTAGCTACGAATTTAAGCAGTAGCTAGTAAGAATCAATCCGTAGTTGTAGATTTTCAAACCCCTAGTTAGGGCTACGGAGGATGGTTTAGAGCTACGGACTATATCCGTAGCTAATTGTTTATAAAAAAAAAATTAACAACAATGTATCTAGCCATTGCTAGTACATGCCCTGATGTATTAATCCATCTAAGCTAGTACAAATAAAGAGTTCATGGCTTATAAACCCTATCAAATTATCCTCACAAGTATGTGTTCAAGTCTCACTTGCTAAATCCAAATCCATAAATCTTGTTCTCCAAATAACATTGAATGCAATTGATGATATAGAGCTTACCGCCATCTAAACCAGAATTGAAATTGTTTTCCTGATAAGAGTTTTAAGTGCTTCAGTTCTATACCATCTCATTCCATTGTTTCTACTCTCTACTGAACTCTGCATCCACCTGAAATAAGCATTGTGTTAATAATTAACATCATTCAAGGAAAAAATCAATGGCTGTGCATTTAAAGAATGCATCGTCTTTAATAGTAATTGCTGAATTCAAACCAATAATAATCAGGGATAAAGACAACAGTTATGCAAAATAAAAAATAAATTAAATAAATCAGAGCATTGCACATGTAGTGCTCTTCCTGATAAAGAAGACATGCCTCTTTTAGAATACTCTCATATGCCTCAGCAGCCTTTGTAACTACTTCACGGGGGACTTCCCATCCGCATCGAACAGTGCACAACTGCAAAAGGAAATATGAAGCACCAGGGATGCAAGTTAATGTGGTAAATTCACATGAAACAACCTGTAAATAAATGAGATATTAGAGAAGCTAATGAATAAAGGAGAGAAAAGGTTACAAACAGGTAATCATATCATAGATGTTAATAACAAAGGCTCATCAAAAACATTTCAAGCTTGCAACCACAAAGTAAACAAATTTACAAAGAAGATGGCAATCACATTAAACATGTCAAAATCATAATCACTTGATGCAGAACATGAACACGGAATACCTTCTCCCTAACATATCGTGGTAAAGCAATTGATGCCAAATTGCAAACTGTGCGCAGTTTTTATACGACTTGTGCACTCAATAATCTCTGTACACAAATTCAAAGATTTGATGGTCCTCAGATTCTGTTGTAGATGTTTTCCATGTGGTAGATGTATGCTATAGTTACAAAAATGTGATTTATGCGTATTTCCTATGAAGAAAATATAAGAATTGTATTGATTTTTATAAGAATTGTAGCTCTATAGATTGCATAGTAAGCACTGAATTATTGTCGAATAAAAGAAATTCAGCTATGAAATTTTACCGAATTTCCATGGAGATCCAGCCACCCAGTGCTTGATCAGATTATCATATTTCTGCATATCAAGCACAAACAATGAAAGAAACCAAGAAATTCAGCTACTAATTTAATTGTTTTTTTTTTAATTTCCATGAATTTGCAACCTTGTAATAACAGTCCGCTTATCTGGTGGGCTGCACGTGCCATTGATTTGGATCACAGGTTAAAACTTTTTCGGAGATCCTTTTTTTTCTGACACGTGCAGCCAACCTGATGAATGAAATGGTCTGATTCTTGGGCCAGGGCATCTAGATGGTGGGGCCAACGTTATGAGCAGCTTGGATCTTCTTGTACCGAGTCCCATTAATACTTAATAGGGCTCCAGCAAAGAAATAAAAAAAATTGCAATATCAAGAAATACAACTACGACATCTTTCTTCAAGCAAAATTCAGGCAAAAAAATGTGTTCTGGTGGTCACCGTACCAACATAAGCTATAGTAATACTGCACAGAAGTGGGGTCCATATGATGTTTTCAGGACACCCAATCCATCCATCAGATGAGTCGCCTTATTTTACAGCCAGGGCCCAAAAATAGACACAAACGAAAACTCAAGTGGGCCACAGAAGAGGGGACAAGTTGAAAGGAAATGTGCACCCATGATTTGTGGGGGCACCACAATATTGTATATATGGAATCCAAGCCATCTAGACCCTTAATCTGTCGTGGATAAACAGTTAGGACAAAAATTAGCCTCTTCAGAGACTGAGGTGGACCCCAATGAGAATCAAGGGTGGGTTTCCCATCCAACCTTGTTCCCTGTTCTGTGGCCCACCAGAGTTCTGGGACACGCTGATTTTCAACTTGTGGGTATAACCTAAGAGGATGCATCCAATGGACGGGTTGGATATGATACACATACCACATGAGCTCCACATCTGTCAGGTAGGACCGTAAGCCTACGGTGGTATGCACGCCTTTAGTTACATTGTTTTTCAAGACAATCAACTAGCTATTATTATTAGAAACAAACCTTCAGCTTTACCGAAGAGGCCATTGTACTTAAATTTCGAAGATCTCAACTGAGAACCAGGAAAACGCCAAGCAACAGACATCAAAGACATTAAACATAATAAGGCTTCTGAATAGCAATAAAAATGAGCAAGTGAAGAATGCCTTTGTGCAGTTCCACCACATCACTGAGTGCTACTTAAAGAGTGCATCAAACAAAAAAAAAAAATGCAAGCAGAAAAACTAGAACAGAGATTTAACGAAATCAAGAATAAATATCCTACAGAACTATTGAAAAGCCAACAGTGTGAAAAGCCGTGTGAAAAGCCAACTGTGTAAGGCAACCTTGCCAACTGTGCGCGCGCGCACACACACACACTTTCCAAAGCACATGTCACTCCCAAAGAAGGGATTCGCCTCTAAAGTGCAACCAACTAGCAAAAAACTGTATCAAATAAATTCTCATTCTAATCAAGAAACAAGTATTGTCATCTCTCAAAATTCTCCATCCACTAAAACAAAATCCTCAAACACTCCATGAAAATTGAAGATAAAAAAGGGAAAATGAAAACACTTTAACCTTAAACGCCAACAACTTCAACTTCCCCCTCTGCGATTGGTTCATTTGCCTGCCTCTCCAACTTCACTCTGTCATCTTCCGAGTAGTCACCATGAACCTACACAGTGCAGAATCAATGTTACATTTAACAATACAAACAAATCACTACATAAATATAAATATATAAAAACACTTACTTTTTTATAAATTGGGCACTAATGTATTGTACTGGAAAGGAGCTATTTCACATCCACATGACAGACTTTTCATGATTTTTTTTCTTAGAATTTTCAGTGTAAGTAGAAATCTCAAAATTTGTGCAATTTTTTTCTCACAGCCTAATATAGTCGAAAACATCCTATGCCAATCATGACAAGTAATCAGAATGAAATTTAAAAAATGTGAGTAAAAGTCACTAACAATTCGTAGGTATGTGCTACAGTAAACCTGTCAGAATTTGGAAAGTTTGCTCATGTGACATACTTGTAGGAGCCCTGCTCATCTACATGCAGGTACACTGTACAACTTTTACCTATGTCACCATAAAAGTTGTGTTTTCACTACAGAAATGGACTGAAATAAATTAAAATGTTTTAGTGTATAACAAAAAATTTATACCTCTGTCATCACAATATCCATATTTTTCCAATATCCAGCTTC
The DNA here is from genome assembly GCA_003013855.2 of Liriodendron chinense. NCBI lineage: Eukaryota > Viridiplantae > Streptophyta > Magnoliopsida > Magnoliales > Magnoliaceae > Liriodendron > Liriodendron chinense. The sequence continues at coordinate 75,962 of PVNU02001917.1, read as the reverse complement.
TCACAAGAACTTGGTTGCATACACCAGTATCAGTATGGTATTCACAAGCATAGAATCAGCAACATGATCATTCACCTCATACTATAACCATAAGGTAAAGTAATGAGAAGATGCAAATGAGAATAAACAGAGATGTCATGCTATTGGAAGTATAGCTACAAAGAAGAGTTCAATAAATATTTTATACAAACATGAATAGGCTGGGAAATGCCACCCTTAGTAACTTACATTACTGAACTTCATGAGAGGCTTGTAGGCCTGAGTCATCCCCTTTAATATTCTGAACTGAAGAATGAAGAAATAGAAATTGAAAATTAGATCACTAGACTTGTTTTACAACAACCACAACAACAAGAACAAAAAGCAGAAAATAGTACGATTGAATGGCTAATGCCATGTTTGGATGGCCAATTGAATTGAATTGCAATAATGTCCCCACTCATTCGCCGACAGATCCAAGGTTCCAGTGCACAGACCTTTGATTATTAATTTATTAAAATAGAACACCTACCATTCTACGTTCCAAATGTACTCCGCTATCCTTCATTGAGAAAGTGAAACATACAAGCACTTGTTAGAAAGAAAATAATAACTCAAAAGGCTCAATTTCTGTGACGGTGCCCTCATGGTACACAGTCTCAACAAATAAAAGGTTAGCCCAAACTTTTACTTTGGTTGGCTGAACTAAAAGCACTAATTTGCTCAATTGAACACCACAAATCCTCTTAGTTTCAGCCATCCATTTCCAGCGCAACAACCAAACAGCTCAGGATTAACAAACAGGGTTTTTGCAGCATTCATCCAGTGGGGCTCAAGTACAGATTTACAAATCAGATCACGGAAAGGTGGGCCCTACCTGAATAGAACGATGGCGAAACTAAAAATCCACCAAATTAGCCGAGAAATGTGTTTCCTTTGAGATTATATTGAATCTACTATCACTACCACAAACTCATTCATTCTGAACAAAAAATTGATACAATAAAAATAATCACCACAATTACTAACAGAGATTTTTGCAATTAATAGAAACCATAATGAGAACATTCAACCCCAAATCACACAAATAGAAGAAAACTAAGAAATGCCTGATGCTTTTTCATTCGGACAGCAATAGCAAACGCAACTCAATTCTCTATGACCACTACATACAATTCAGCTGGTGGGCAACACTATGAATAATCAATTTCACCAAAAGAAAATTTACCCAACATCCCCAAGTTGGAAAATCTAAAACCGCAGGACCAACTGGATTTTTTCACATGCAACCAGTGAAACCAACCATTTGCAGACAGCCAATCAAACAGATAAGATCAATTCATTGAAGGAATCTCCGCCTCATCAGGTGGGTGTGCTGGATGACCAAGTCATTTGTAGGCAACCAATTGATGATCTAAGATCATCCCATCGAAGACATCTCAGTAGCTTGCCCCACCTGATGGGCGCAGGGCGCACTGCATAACCTAATCATTTGCAGAAAACCAATCAAATGAAGAAATCTGAAGAGGGGAAGAGGAGGAACTGCATGTTTCTTTGAGTCCTATTGGAAGCAAATTCAAATGAGGTCAGAATTATGGAACTTCCAATCCAGCATCTTGAGTGACCACATTTTCGGCATTCAGTGCTGCCGGCATTGTTGCCATCTATCAAATCCAATAAAAAAGGGGGGGGGGGGCAAATAAAGGGCATCAGATTGCTCTGCTATTGCTGGTATCCATACCCAACAGCGGTGGGCATAAGAGTCTGTCTAATAGTCGGATTCCGGCTAGTCGCGAAGGATTAAAACCCATTTCAAGGCCAATTACAGCTGGTGATGTTTTCGTCATCGAATTTGTACTCTAGAAGTTTTGGGGAGAATCTATAGGCATCCACCGTCACCAGAGTATGCGGTAGCCATGGATTCTAGCCACCGGCTCCCAAATCCAAAAAAAAAAAAAAAAAAACTGTACCTCCAACGGCAGCCATGGGGGGAGCGGCGAACCCATCTAGCTATCTCCTTCTTCCTTTCTCCCCTTTAGATCTGGGCAGCAGGCAATCTTCCCCAAATAGCTCCATAGCCGTTTCTTCTTTTTTGGGGTTTCAGTGGATTTCGCTATCGCCGTGATCAGCGAAGACGAGCTATTGAATCCAGCGAGCTATCACCATCTTTGCAGCTTTTTTCCCGACGTTGCTGATGTCTTAAGAGGGATGGTAGAGGTGACGGCAGTGGCATGGCATAAAGGGTTAGGAGAGAGTCAAAGGGAATAAAAACCATTTTCTTGCCGAGAGGATTCGACTGCCCAGGACAGTAGAATTTCAACGTAGTGGAGAGGGAGAGTGATGGAGAAGAAGAAGAGGGGCGATGGAGAGAGAGAGAGAGAGAGAGAGAGAGAGAGAGAGTGTTTATCCCCAAAATCGGGCGAGGGCGAGGACGCGGGCGGGGAATTTCCCAGAAAAAAAAAAAAGAAAAGAAATTTTAGGCGTGCGAGCCCACCGTGATGACTGAACTCGTGCGGCCCACCGTTATGTACATGGCGTATCCACTCCGTCCATCCATTTTGACAGCTAATTTTAGGACCATATACAAAACTGAGGCAAATAAAAATCCTGTTACCAATGATCAACGGTAGGAAGTTTATATCACTATTTTCTACGATGTGGTCGACCTGAGGGTTGGATCTGCCACTTTTTTTGGGATTATGCCCTGAAATGATCTCTCAAAATAGATGAATGGATTACATCATATAAAAACATTGCGGTGGGCCCCATATAGTTACTAAAGTGGCCATCACAGCTTAGCTACTTTTGGTGGGCTGATAGTTTTTTGCGACGAACTAAATCCGTAGTAATATAGCTATGAATATAATCCGTGGTGAAAGAGACATACTCCGTAGCCTTTACCCATTTTTTTGGTAATGAGGCACATCAGACCTCTAACATCCCTGTCCGACCAGCCTCATCCTAACTGTGTCCGTCAATATATGAAACTTCTATATACATATTTCCAAGTTCGACCCTCAGCTCAAATTCAACTCAAAAAGCTCGAGCTCGAAGTCGGCTTGAACTGGCTCGATTCAGCTTGAAAGCTCAATCAAGCCAGCTCAAACATGAAATTCCAGCTCGATGGACAAGCCAAGCTGAACGCGAGCTAAGGTGGTCATTGGTCAAGCCTAGCTCAAACATGGCTAAGCTCGGCTCGTCTACAGCTCTTAACTACCCCCGCTAGGATCTAGCTAACTAGTGCGGACTGTCCTATCAGGGGCATTGTGAAGGACACCATTATTTAAGCATTTTATCCATGTCGTTTAACCATTTTTAAAAGTTATTTTAAGTGATGAGCCTAAAAATGAGGCAGATCAAATGCTAAGATGGACCACACCACAAGAAATAGTGGGGATTTATTGCCCACCGTTGAAAACCTCTTGGGGGCCACAAAAGTTTTGGATTAAGCTTATATTTATGTTTTCCATTCATATAGGTCTGTGATCTTATGAACAAGTTACATGAAAAATAAAATTCACGGTGGGCCCTAAGAAGGTTTCAATGGTGGGGGTCATCATCACCAATGTTTCTTTCAGTATGGTACACTTGAGACTTCAGTCTACCTCCTTTTCAACTTCATGCCCTAAAATAATCTTTCAAAATAGATAGGCGGCTTGGATAAAATTCATATATCACAGTGGGCCCCACAAAGCCCTTGGTAGGACCGTCCATCTCAGTAGCAACGTGCATATGGCCAATTTTGAAAGTAAAAAAAAAAAAATTGAAAGAATTCGCGTGAGAGCGCTTTCGACATTCACCATTAAGCCAAACCTCTATCGGCGACAAAAATCAAGGACAAAGCACCCAGCGCTTTTTGAATTCGCCATTAACAAACAACAGTTCACGCAAATTATTTTCTAGTTCTGTGTAATGTTGTGTTTTTTCAGTGTTAAAAAATAGGCCCTTAGTGAGAAGATTTTATCAGGCAAACCATTTATTGTGTTTGATGTAATATTAGGGTTTGGCATAATTCCAATTACAACCTTTAAATTGCATATTAGGATTTAATATGATATATGTCATTAGCTAAGTCCATCCTAATAAAGCCTTGGTCTAATTCTAATTATATGTCATTGAGTTGAGTACAAGGGCACCCTTAATTTGACCCGGTTCATTTTGACCTTTAATAGCATCTGTATGTATCAAACCAAGGTGCAACGGACTAGCTGTTCCTATTGGATTCAACATTCTTATAACTATGAGTTACAAGAATCCCCTGTAACCCTCAGCTCTGCTGGGCATAGCGAGATGTCTGTATTATATCCACTCCGTCCATCAGTTGCACCAACATTTGTCAGGACATGAGCCCAAATATAAAGTTAATCCAAAACTCAACTGTGCTACAACATAAAAAAAATAATGGAGAATGAACTTACTTAGGACCACAAATGTCATGGGTCGAACTGATATTCATGTTTTCCCTTTATCCTAGGGAGAATCATCTTATGATCGATTTGAATAGCATGTATTGTTGGAGAGGCCTCAAAACTATGCATCTTTTGTGTCTACCGACCGGTCGGTCAGTGGACAGAATGTCACAGCGGGCTCGGGACAATTCTGTGGGGGGTCTCAGATCGGTCGACCGACCAGTCTACAGGAGAATCTGATCGGTCACCCGACCGGTTGAATTATGAGGTTAAAGGACTGTTTTTTGGCAAATCTCACTAGACGTTTTTGGTGGGTCAATGACCGGTCGGTCGACGCGTGGGAGATTTTTTCTCTTACACTTTTACGAGTAGTTTGTTTCTATTTTGGGTCGGAGGTCTATATAAATTCCTCCTAACCTGATTTAGAGGTATCCTAATCACATTCAAGGAGTCCATACTTGAATTAGGGTTTTGAGGGAGTGATTTGTGAGGTTTTGAGTGAGTTTTGTTCATCTTTGGGATCTACATGTGGGTAGATTAGCTTTGTAATCATCTGAGATTCATAGTGGAGGTGTCGCTTTGTGACGTGGTTTTTTCCCGCAAGGGTTTTTCACAAAAAAAATTTGTGTCTTGCATTGATTGCTTTTGTGGCTATGTGGTGATTGTTTGATTTTCTTCGGTGCTTCCGCTGATTGAATTTCCAACAAGTGGTATCAGAGCTATCGTTGGAAGATTGGAGAAGAAGTTTTCTGAGACAATCTCATGGCTTCAAGTACGAAGTTCAACGTTGAGAAGTTTTTGGGTAAAAATAATTTTTAGTTGTGGAAGGTGAAAATAAAGGTCATCCTAACTCAGCAAGGGGTCGTGAACACCCTTGGAAAGCGACCTACCGACATGGAAGATGATGAGTGGACCAAGATGGATGAGAAGGTTATGGCCTCAATTCAATTATGCCTTGTTGATGACATCCTTTATAACGTCATAAAAGGAGAAGATCGTTGTAAACACAAGGACCAAGCTAGAGAACGTTTACACGAAGAAGTCTCTAGAAAATCGTATGTATCTAATGATGCAACTCTTCACTTTGAAGACGGTAGAGGGGACAGATGTGGAAGACCACATTAGCACGTTCAACAAGTTGATTTGCAAGTTGCTTGATTTTAGTGAACAGATGAAGGATAAGTATCAAGCCTTGATCCTGCTGAACTCGATTCCTAGTTCATATAAGTCTCTTAGGGATTCGTTGTGCGCGGGTAGGGACACTATTAGTGTTGAGACCGTAGTATCAGTCATTCAGTCGAACGAGATGAGATAGAAGAGCAGTGATGTTAATTCTTTATCTGATGCACTAATTATGAGAGGAAGGAATTCGGAGCGGGGTGAAGGATCGTCATGCTTTCAATCCAAGTCGAAGGGCAAAGGCAAAGCGAAGTTGAAGGATTGGGGATGTGGCCAAGTTGGGCACATGAAAAAGAACTGCAAGAGTTATAAGTATAAGAAGGAGAAGTCAAGAGACTCCTCTAGGTAAGCCAATACCGCTGAAGTTGAAAAATGCGGTAGTGATATGTGCGAGGTCTTGATGGCATTTAAGATGGGATCTCTCAGCGATGAGTGGATCATGGACTGCGAGGCTTCGTATCACATGTGCCCGGATAGAAGCGTTTTTACTTCCTACAGGGAGTATGTTAGAGGCTCGGTATTTCTCGACGATGACCATGCTTGCAAGGTTGTGGGAATTGGTATTGTGCACATCAAGATGTTCAATGGGATCGAACGGACCTTGAAGGAAGTTAGGCACGTTCCCAAGCTAAGGAAGAATCTGATTTCCCTTGGTGCACTCGAGGCATTGGGGTGCAAGTTCACCGGTTTTGACTAGTTCTGCAAAGTTTTAAAGGAGGCCCTTGTAATTATGAAGGGACAGAGGCATGAAAACATTTACAAGCTGATTGGGAGCACTTCAATAAGTGGAGCTGTAGTGATTGTAGCTGATTCCACGTCTGCACGTATGTGGCATGCACGCTTAGGCCACATGAGCGAGCGGGGCATGAAGGTACTCTCTGAACGATCTTCGATTCCTTCCTTTAAATCTGTAGACTTTAGTATATGTGAACATTGCATGTATAGAAAACAGTCTAATTTTTTTTTTAAAGGAGAAAACATATATGTTAAAGGATGCTTGAATATGTCCATTCCAATGTATGGGGGTCGTCGCACGTTATTTCTATTGGGGGGTCATCGTGGTTCGTGTCCTTTATCGATGACTATAGCAGGAACGTTTGGGTTTATTTTTTAAAAAATAAATCCGATGTCTTCATAACCTTCAAGTATTGGAAGGCGATGGTTGAAAATCAGTCAGGGCAGAAATTGAAAGTTTTGAGAACCGACAATGGAGGTGAGTTCACTTCTAGGGAGTTTAACATATATTGTAAAGAAGAGGAGATCGTGAGGCATAATACAGTGAGCCACACGCCAAAGCAGAATGGTGTGGCAGAGCGGATGAATCGGACTCTCTTGGAGAGAGCCCGATCCTTGATTAGTAATGCTGGGTTGGGCAAAGAGCTGTGGACTGAGGCCATTAACACGGCTTGTTACTTGATAAATCGATTTCCCTCTATGACAATTGAATGTAAAATCTTCGAGGAAGTGTGATGTGGTCGTACGTTAAACTACTCAAGTCTGCGGGCCTTTGGTTGTGAGGCTTTCTCTCATATACCGTCAGTTGAGAGAGATATGCTAGACCATAGGGCCAAAAAAAGGAATCTTTGTGGGCTGTGGTGATAGTGTGAGGGGTTATCGCATATATGATCCTATCACACGGAAGATCACCCTGAGTCGTGATGTCAAATTTGATGATGATTCTTTGTTCCGAAAAGATGCTACAAAGGAACTAGAAAAATTAGAAATTGTTGATACACAAGATGACAGAGATGAGACACGGGCCGATACTGAGATACAGACAGAAGTATAGGATCAGGTGGAGTAGTCACCTATGTGAAGAAATCCACCTAGGGATCACAGGTTACCAGCAAGGTATAGGGATGACTTGAACATTGCATTCGCTCTTATTACAAATGAGGGGGATCCGTCTAACTTTGAAGAGGGACTACTGGATGTAGATGCTGAAAAGTGAAAGATGGCAATGCAAGACAAGATGAACTCCTTATACAAGAATGAGACTTGGGAGCTTGTGGAGCTTCCAGTAAGCCAAAAAGCGATTGGGTGCAAGTGAATTTTTCAGAAGAAACAGAATAGATACAAGGTAAGGTTGGTATCAAAAGGGTATGCTCAGCGTGAAGTTGTGGACTTCAGTGAGATTTTTGCGTTGGTTGTGAAGCAAGTATCCATCAGGTTCGTGTTTGCGCTAGTCGCCCAATACGACCTCGAGCTGGAACAGATTGATGTAAAGATTACTTTCCTGCATGGGGAATTGAAAAAGCAGATTTACATGGTGCAACCAGAAGGTTATACAATGCAAGGGGCTGAGAACAAGGTTTGCAGGTTGAGGAGATCGTTGTACGGTCTCAAACAGTCGCCTAGGCAGTGGTACAGGAAATTTGATTCCTTCACGATGAGTCGGGACTTTTCTAGGAGCGAGTACGATCATTGTGTCTATTTCAAGACACTGAATGTTAAGAAGTTTCTCATACTGGTGTTGTAAGTCGATGAAATACTTATTGCCAGTTAGAGCATGTCTGACATCAATGTGTTAAAGACTCAGCTTTGAGGGACATTTGAGATGAAGGATCTGGGGGCCGCAAAGAGGGTTCTTAGCATAGATATTCATAGAGACAGGAAGATGAGTAGATTGTGGTTATCTCAGGAAGAATACCTTGAGAAGGTGTTGAAAAAGTATGAGATGGATAAGTCCAAACTGGTTAGCGTTCTCCACGCAGATCACTTCAAGTTTTCTTCTGAACATTATCCCAAAGCAGATGAAGAAAAGCATGTTATGTCTCATGCGCCCTATTCAAGTATTGTGTCAGTTTAATGTATGTTATGGTCCGTACAAATCGGATATTTCACAGGCTATGGGTGTTGTTAGCCGATTCATGTCTAACCCAGACAAACAACATTGGAAAGCTGTGAAATGGCTACTTCGATATATTCGGGATACGTAGGACTACGTCTTGACGATTGAGAAATCCAAGGACAAGTTGGTTGGTTATATCGATTCTAATTATGCAGGTAGTATGGATAGGAAGAGATCGACTTCAGGGTACTCATTTGTGTTAACGGGTGGAGCGATTAGTTGGATGCCTAAACTTCAATCTGTGGTGGCTCTTTCTACTACTGAACTTGAGTATATGGTGGTGATAGAAGCTTTCAAAGAGGCTATTTGGTTGAAAGGAATGATAAATTAGTTGGGGCTTCAACAGGAACTCGTGCCGATTAATTGTGACGGCTCTAGTGCTATCAATTTGGCTAAAAATTCTGTTTATCACTCTCGTACTAAACGCATTATGTGCATCATCATTTTATTCAATAGGTGCTTGAGAAAAGAGATGTGACTCTGGACAAGATTCACATTAGCGTGAATCCGGCGGATATGCTAACCAAGGTGGTCCCAACAAAGAAGTTCAAGTTCTACGTAACTTCCTTAGAATTGACGAAAGCTTAATGAAGACGCAATGGTGCATGAGAAGCGAGGACACTATGATTGATGATGAGTTGATTTATGAAGAGAAGAGAAGGTGATTTAATGTTTTGATGCCTAAGTGGAGTTTGTTGAAGAGGCCTCAAAACTGTGCATTTTTTGTGTCCACCGACCGGTCAGTCGGTGGACAGAATGTCACAGTGGGCTCGGGACAATTTCGTGGGGAGTCTCAGACTGGTTGGCCCACCAATCTGTAGGAGACTCCGACCAGTGCCAGACCGGTTGAATTATGAGGTTGAAGGACTATTTTTTGGCAAATCTCGCTGGATGTTTTTGATGGGTCGATGACCGGTCGGTTGACGTGCGGGAGATTTTTTTCTCTTACGCGTTTACACGTAGTTTGTTTCTATTTTTGGTCGGAGGTCTATATAAACTCCTCCTAACACGATTTAGAGGGATCCTAATCACGTCCAATGAGTCCAAACTCGGACTAGGGTTTTGGAAAAGTGATTTGTGAGGTTTTGAGTGAGTTTTGTTCATCTTTGGGATCTACATGTGGGTAGATTAGCTTTGTAATCATCTGAGATTCATAGTGGAGGTGTCGCTTTGTGCCGTGGTTTTTTCTCGAAAGGGTTTTCCATGTAAAATTCCTATCTTGCGTTGATTGCTTGTGTGACTGTGTGGTGATTGTTTGATCTTCTTCGGTGCTTCCTCTGACCGAATTTCCAACATATATAAACATCACTGTGGGAGTTTCCATCTCCATTATTTCTTATAGTGTGGCCAACTTGAGCTTTGAATATGCCTCATGTTTGCATTGAACACCCACCTTTGAAACATTCATAGGCCATGAAAGTGAGCCATACAAAATTGTTGGGGGTTAAACACCCACCTTTAAGACATTCACAGGGTTACAAAAGCTTTTGATCAAGCTAATGTTTTAGTGTTTCAATTCACAATTCATCCCAGTTGGAAAGACTTTATGAATAATTTGGATGGCATATAAACAACACGGTAGACTCCGGATCGAAATGTTTCATAGGTAGGCATTTCCATGCCCACATTTCCTTGTCATTCGACCTAAATGTCCCGCAGAGGCATTTCCTCATTAGTCAGGTCCTCATTGGACCAGGTCATGAATCACTGAATCCTGGTTACAGGCAATCTACGTCCTCATTGGATTGACCACATAGTCAATGAGGCTAGATAATTTTTATGACTTGGGGTCAAGGCTCTTATTTAGAACTAAGGTAAGACACTGGATTTTTGTCACGTGGGCCCTCAAAAAAATTATGGTGACCTAAAATTCTAACACGCGTGCTTAGCAGGTGGGTCACACATGTACATTGAATAAGGACAGAAATTCGCAACACTTGTGTAGACACCCTACCTTCGGCTACACTGTTGGTAGAGATAGCTGGATGAATGGAGGACCATACCCCCAAATCCCAAGACCAAACTCAGCCAAACTCACCCTTGTAAGCCCCAATCCATAGCCTAACTCAAGCCTAAACCCAGTCAACTCGCCCCTAAACATCAGCCTGAAAAACCCCCCATAAGAAAAGCCAGTAAAAAAAAATCCTTAAAAAGTCAAATTCACTGAGTCAACCCGCTGAGTTAACCCGTTAGTCAACCCGCTTAGTCAACCTGCTGAGTCAACCGTCGAGTCAACCCGCCGAGTCAACCCGCCGAGTCAAATCACCAAGTCGACCCGCTGAGTCAACTCACCGAGTCAACCCACTGAGTCAAAACAGCAGCCCCGAGACATGTCCGTACCACGCGCTGGAACCCGAGGAGCGTCCGTACGGGCGGCCCCCCCAAACTTATTTACGAGAACTGCCACTACCCTCTGCTATAAATACTCATCTCCCCTTCTCATTTCAACACACGACCAAGCCCAGAGAGATCCTGTCTGTCCGAGTCCTCCTCCACCCTCTTAGCCCATTTTTCCACCAAGGAGAGCCCGAGTGAGGAAAGCCTAGCCCTGGTCCAGCCTAGCCTGACCACTGGTCCAAGTCTCCCAAGCCATCCAAGTCTTGATCCAGCCACTCGAAGCCAATCCTTGCGACACCTCCGTCCATCTAGCTACTCTTTTTACAGCATCATCTCATTTGCATCTAGCATAAGTGCAACATTTACTTTTCTTCCAACCCCCCTGCTCCACTACTAGCACTTTGATTATTCAAACACACAGCACGCATCTCGCATAAAGCACCTGTCAGTTCGAGCGTATGCTCTGGGCTTGCCTGTTAATGGAAACCTGCCCATCAGAAACTCTTATTGTTTAGACCTGCATTCATGTACATATCACTACAAGCACTTTGATTATTCAAACACACAGCATGCATCTCGCATAAAGCACCTGTCAGTTCGAGCGTATGCTCTGGGCTTGCCTGTTAATGGAAACCTGCCCATCAGAAACTCTTACTGTTCAGACCTACATTCATGCATCATGTCATCTATGAGAATATACAAGGATTAAAATAGACTTTCAAGTATTAGTTCGATTCTGTGAAGTAGAGACCGTACTTCGGTATGGGTAGTGTGTGGGGTGCTTAACCTCTTCCCACCCTATAACCGTGATCCCTTACCTCGAATCTCTGGCCGCAGATCAAAAGGAGTCATTTTAGAGAAAGGAATCTTCGGATCCCCTTCTCTAACGTTTCTACGGGGTCTAGCCGACAGTAGATTCGAAGTAACTGGCTAGTGGCGACTCTGATCTTATATAAACTCATTCAAACGCATCCAGCTTAACACGACAACCAAACAAAGCCCTTGAGAACGAGGCAAGCCAGTGGCACAAACGGCGATTCGCACTCACGCATCCTCTTCTTCTTTTTCCGAAAGGAAAGGGAGAACGCCGTGTGAGAGCACGGAAATGGCGAGGGTCCACAGAATGGCGACTCCACTGGGGAAGAGCTAGTCCCACTAGTCGTGATCCGACTTGAAAAACAGAATCATTCCTATACTTGAAAGTCATTAGTCCTCATATAATCTCATCTGCATAGCATTCTACCCAAAACCAAAACAAAAAAAATAGAAAATCCCAAAACCCAAAAAGAGTAGAGTATAGTCCTCACCATTGTGCCTCCTCGGGCTCAACGTGTTCGGAAGCAACTTCCCTTCCGCAGCATAATCCGCACTCGGGCTCAGCAAGCCATGTTCGACCACGAAGAAGAAACTCATCTCTTCCCTGCTCTTGAGATGACAGAAGCACAACTTCCAGTGCAACAACCAATTGAGAATACGCCAATCATGCAAGAATTGGCACAAGGAATGAGAGCAATGTAAGAAATGCTCTTGCAAGTCATGTAAGCACAAGCTACCGCAACAGCCAACAATCAGGTTGGCCCAGTTCAACAATCTCAGCAGCCATGCCTGGTCCTTCCAGCCTCCAGTTCAAATCAAGCACAACCATCGGAGTCTGCCCAAGACTACTGACAACAGCCATCTCAACCCTTCGCTATGGGGCATCCTCATCAGTACCTTCCCGCGACGACAGGGCCATCTCAGAACACTCCCATCGCAGGGACTTCTAGTTAGCTTCCAGTTAATCTTGCAAACAACAGTCTCAGTAGATCTCAGCATGTCCCCGCCGATGGGACCCCTTTTCAATTTCAGCACATCCCCGCCGATGGGATTTCAATTCAATTTCCAGCAACAGGGACAGCACTAGCGAATGCCCACAATGGGGGTCATTGTCAAGCCCACATCAATCAGCCGACAGTGGTGAATACCCAACAAGGGGGTCACTTCCCAGCATCTCAGTCTCCTGCAAACAGGAGCACTTTTCAATTCCAGCACATCCCCGCCGATGGGATCCCAGTTAATTTCCAGCAATCTTCAATTCAGCAATCTCCAGTTAATTTCCAGCAAGCTCCAGTTCAACCTTCAGTACAGTCTCCAATTCAGTTCCAACCATTTCAAGCACAAGTTCATCAGAATCCAGTTCAGTCATCAAATCAATTGCAGCTACCCGCGGTTGCTTTTCAGCAAGCCCATAAGGTCGAAGACATCGACCACTATGCTGAAGAAGAACGTGCCTTACTCCAAGAGGCACCAGTCGCTCGAACGGATCACTCAGGACTGGACGAGTTGCGGGAGCAGTTTCAGATCTTGCAAAATCAGCTTCAGCGACAACAAGGAATCGATCTTCCTTCGACCAAGTTCAGAGACTTGTGTCCTTTCCCAGATGCTCAAGTACCTCAAAACTTTGAGGTACCAAAATTCAAGTGATACGATGGCAGCGGTTGTCCCACAGCACATCTCAAAGCCTTCTGTGGAGAGCTGAGTGCAATCTCAAGAAATGAAGGGGCCCTCATTCGTTTGTTCCAAAAATCTCTAAAGGGCGATGCCCTAGATTGGTACACCTCATTGGACTGCCACCGCATCAAGACGTGGGAACAACTTTCCCAGGCTTTCGTCAACAGATTCGCGTACAATCTCAACATGGCACCTAGAAGAGCCGACCTCGCGGCTCTCAGGCAAAGGAGTGATAAAACACTATTAGCTTATGGGAGACGTTGGCGAGCTATGGCAGCCAGAATGCGGACACTTATCGACGACGAAGAACAAATCTCCATGATTGTTCATTCAACATATCCAAGCATATCCGGATATCTCATCTCGCATCCATATGCGAATTTCTCACAGTTGATCCGTGCTGGAGAGCAAGTCGAAGCAGGAATCCGTGCCGGGACAATCTCCCCATGGCCTTATCAAGCCACTCCAGTCAAGAGGAACAAGCTGGGATCAATCATGGTCTGCAATGCCCACTTGTTCAAAGTCCCGTGAATTTCAAAAATCCAAAAAAATAAAAAACTTTCAAAAGCCAAAAACATCTAGCATTTTCATTTCAGAAAAATCTCAAAAACCAAAAAACATTTCTTTTCCTACATTCAATAGTGTGCCAAGTTCATCTAAAAGAGTTGCATGAGTTTGAAGTCAAATCCTACGACTTTAACATCGAATTAAACTTCGAGCTCATGGGTCTGGACGAAGCTCGGGATGAGGAAGATGATGATCCGGCTCCCGAACTAGAGGATCTCCTCAAAAAGTTCTAATCTAAAGCCAATGTTGTAGCCAATGATTTCGAGATAGTAAACTTGGGGACACCTGAGATCCCTAGGGAAGTACGCATTGGAAAATCGTTGCCACCTGAGATGAAACAGAGGATGATAGAGTTCCTAGCTCCAAGATTGTCTAACTTCGCGTTCTCATATGAAGACATACCGGGGCTCGATGAAGAGCTCGTTGTACACCATCTGCCAACCAAGGCAAATATGAAGCCAGTGAAACAGAAACTTCGAAGAATGAAGCCAGAATGGGCTCTGAAAGTCCGAGATGAAGTCATCAAACAGTACAATGCGGGATTCTTGGTAGTCTCCAACTATCCTGAATGGCTCGCCAACATCGTACCAATACCAAAGAAGGACGGCAAGGTTCAAATGTGCATCGACTTCCGAGATCTCAACAAAGCCAGTCCTAAAGACGACTTCCCTTTGCCACATATCGACACTCTGGTCGACAACGCTGCTGGATACAAGATCTTCTCATTTATGGACGGGTTCTCAGTTTACAATCAGATCAAAATGACCGTCGAAGATCACGAGAAGACATCGTTTATCACCCCCTGGGGAACTTTCTGTTACAGGATAATGCCGTTCGGTCTAAAGAACGTAGGAGCAACATATCAACGAGCAATGACAGCACTATTCCACGACATGATGAACAAAGAACTTGAAGTATATGTGGACGATATGATCGTCAAATCTCGCACAATTGAAGTACACTTTGAAAATCTGAAGAAGTTATTCGACAGATTAGAAAAGTACAAGCTCCGCCTCAACCCTCAGAAATGTATCTTCGGTGCAATGGGAGGTAAGCTCCTCGGCTTTATGGTAAGCGAGGATGGCATCAGGATCGACGAGATCAAAACCAGAGTAATCATCGAGATGCCCCCTCCTAGAACAGAGAAAGAAATTCGTGGCTTCCTCGGCAGAATTCAATACATCAGTCGCTTCATCGCACAACTCACACCTATTTGTGAGTCCATTTTCAAGCTCCTCCGAAAGAACGTTCCAAAAGAATGGAACGACGATTGCCAAGTCGCCTTCGATCGCATCAAGAAATATCTCATGAATCCTTCAGTCCTAGTGCCACCCACTCCTGGACGACCACTATTGTTATACATCTCGGTAGCAGTAGAAGCCATTGGCTGTGTCCTCGGCCAGCACGACAAGGCTGGGAAGAAGGAACAAGCAATATACTATCTGAGCCTAAAGTTCACCGACTACGAGACCAGGTATTCCCCAATCGAGAAGACTTGCCTCGCCCTAGTCTGGGCAACTCAGCGACTCCGTCAATACATGATTGCATTCCCTATTCTCCTACTCGCTCACATGGATCCGCTCAAGTACCTGTTCGAGAAACCGGCACTCACTTGAAGGATAGCTAAATGGCAGCTACTCCTGTCTGAATTCGACATCACATATGTCACTCAGAAGGCAATCAAGGGATAAGCCCTCGCTGATCATCTTGCCGCTCACTCTCTCCTGGATTATCAACCGCTCAAGACATTCTTCCCTGATGAAGATCTCTTACTTATCGAAGTGAAGAAAAGAAGGAAAAAGATCAGTGGACATTATTTTTCGATGGTGCAGCAAATTCTAAAGGAAGTAGTATTGGAGCGATCCTCTACTCTCCAGATGATGTCCCTATTCCTATCTCAAGGCGCATAGCATTCGAGTGCACCAACAACATGGCAGAGTACGAAGCATGCATTGTTGGCTTAAGGAAAGCCATAATCTTGGGCGTCAAGAAGCTACGAGTATTTGGAGACTCACAACTTATCATTAATCAGACCAATGGCGAATGGAAAACCAAGGACGAGAAGTTGATACCATATCATGTGTATCTTGACAATCTGATCGAAGAATTCAAAGAAATCACCTTCTCATACATGCCCAGAGCCAAGAACCAGTTTGCAGATGCTCCCGCTACACTTTCATCAATGCTCGAGATACCAAAAGGAGCTTCAGAATGGGAACTTACAGTCGAAATTCAAGATGAACCTGCTTTCTGCCTGCAAATAGAAGAAGCCGAAGCTATCCCTAACAAACCCTGGTATGCCGACATCAAGCAATATCTCGAAACCCAGGAGTATCCGGAGTCAGCAACAACAACAGATCACCAAACCATCCAGCGTTTGGCCGACCAGTTCACCATCAGTGGCGAAGTTTTTTACAAGCGATCCTATAATCACATCCTTCATCGATTCGTCGATGAAACAGAAGCTGCAAAGATCATGGAAGAAATACACGAAGGACTCTGTGGCCCACACTTGAACGGGCACATGATGGCAAAGAAGATTCTACGACTCGGCTACTATTGGCTCACCATGGAGACAGACTGCTGCCAGCACGTCAGAAAATGCTTCAAATGTCAGGAGCATGCGAATCAAATTCATGCCCCTTCATCAGAATTATACAACCTGCCACCCCCTGGCCCTTCTCCATGTGGGGACTCGACATCATCGGCAAGATTAGTCCCAAAGCATCAAACGGTCATGAGTACATACTTGTGGCAGTCGACTACTTCACCAAGTGGGTAGAGGCAGCCTCCTACACCACGATTGCAGCATCTCAGGTGATCAAATTTATGAAGAACAACATCATATGCCGGTATGGAATCCCCAATGCTATCATCACAGATAATGGAACCCCGTTCGTCAACAAGAAGATGGATGACCTCCTCAGCAAATTCAAGATCCAACGTCATCGATCAAGCCCCTACCGTCCTTAGATGAATGGTGGGGTAGAAGCCGCAAATAAGACAATGTCAAGATACTCGAGAAGATGGTTGTGACCTATCGAGATTGGTCAGATATGCTCCCATATGCACTGTGGGCCTATCGAACGTCTGTACAGTCTGCTACGGGCGTTACTCCTTTCGAGCTTACTTATGGAATGGAGGCAGTTCTGCCAGTCGAGGTGGAAATACCATCACTACGAGTGTTACTCGAAAGCGGAATTGAAGAAGGAGAATGGCAACCGGCCAGATTCGATCAGTTGCAGCTAGTAGATGAAAAGCGTATGCGTGCACTAAGTCATTCCCAGTGTTATCAGAAAAGGATCACTCGGGCTTACAACAAGAGAATCCGAAAAAGAAGCTTCAAGGTAGGCGACATGGTCATGAAGAAGATTCTACCGTCGCACCTTCCGGATCCCAGAGGAAAGTTCAAACCCTCGTGGGACGAGCCGATGATCATCAGAGAAGTACTTCCCGGAGGCGCCCTCAGACTCACCAGCATGAGAGGGGTGGATCTTCCTGAGCCAATCAACGCCGACAAGGTGAAGATCTTTCACGGGTAAGTCATTCTGACCTTATCAAGAAATACTTTAATAGAGCTGAAGTCAAGAGGTCGAAGCTAAAACCTCTGAGGTATCATTTCCGTCCACCAACAAGTGTTTCAAATAAGGGGATTCAAAATATACAAAAAAAAAAGAGAGAAGAAAAAGAATACAAAAAAAAGAGAAAAAGAATATAAAAGATGAAGAAAAAAAAAGAGAGAAAAAGGAAAAGGGAAGCCAAAGCAAGGCACCCGAGAAAAAATCAACCCAAGAAGAAACAAAGTCATCCATCCACCCATCTCAGAAAGGTCGGTAGCAAAGACCGACAGCTCTATCATCGTAACCTAGGATAAGGGCTGAAAGACTGCCATCGGCCGGCAACGACAAATTCCCGACCTCTAGCCGCCGCAGTTATCCAATGATCCAGAAAAAAACAAAAAAACAAAAAAGAAAAAAGAAAATGTATGCCTAAACAGAGAGGGCGGAGTGAAAACCTGAAAGGGCGCTCCGAGTGAAAACAGTGGCCATATAGCGGACTTGGTGAAAACCCGAAAGGGCACTGAGGGTAAAAACAGCATAGCTGCCAAGGGGCAGGCAAGATCAAACACCCGGGACGTGGTGAAAACCCGAAAGGGCGCCACGGGCAAAAATGACGGGAAAAGGCCGGCTGTGGTGAAAACTCGAAAGAGCGCTGCAGGCAAAAATAGCTCAAATGGAAAAAGAAAAAAATAAAAGTGCAGGTACCAGGAAATTAGACAGTCCAGATCGATTCGAGCAGTCACAGTTCAAGAACAAGAAGAAGTGCAGTCAGGAGCGAAGAGCTCTACAAATTCTGACAATCTCAGGAGGCAACAGTTTCCATTGCCTACACCTCTAGGGAACCAAAGGATCACACAAGTCAAATCTCGAGACATCGGTCAAAGCATTGGCTGAGCCCCAACTCTGATTCCTATATCCCGACACAAAATCCAGACACACTCACAAGACAACTCATGGCACAATAGATTCTCAAAAAAGTTTTCTTCTTTTTCATTAAAAGTATCATATTTCTTTTACACATATCATGTCATCTTTTTCAAAAAAATACAAAAAATGCATCATCATCAATCATATATGCAAAAAAGAATGTGCAGGTGACCAACACAATCAATCTCTACCCTCCTCCTCGGCCACATCACGTAAGTCCTCTGACTCATAATGAAATAGACTCGCTCTCAACCTACTCACCTCCATACGCAGGTAATACGCCTCATCGCGCTCAAGGGTACGGATCGCTGTCTCCTCATCAGACAACCTCTGATCGGCAGCCAATCTTTGCGACATCATCTCACAATGATACCGAAGTGCGGAAATCTCAGACAGCAAATGGCCATGAGTGGCCAAAAGGAAGCACGCTCCTCAAATGGTTCATATGAACCAGATGAAGAGCCGGCATCTCCAAGGATATCATGCTCATCCTCATCAGCAGTCTGATGCCAACAAGGGATACGTCGATACAGAGACTGCTCAGCAACCCAGTACTAATATGGGGTGGTCGCCATCGAAAAAGCCCGCAACTCAAAAGCAAGCAGATCAGCAGTCAGGTAACTCGCCTAGGATCCATCAATCCGAGCCCTAAAGTTAGAGGTCCTAGATGGAAGTGCTCGGCGCCCGATACCCGTGAAAGCAAAAAGAGGAACATCCTACTCGTACCCAAACTGCCGTAGGAACCGGATAGGATGATAAGAAAAATAAGATCGAAAGCCTACCAACATCAGGGGAAGGCGGTGCGCATCATAAAGCACTGGAGGGAGTGAAAGCCAAGATGACTCCCAACGAATATTCCAGTCACGAAGATCAGCGAACATCCTACGATACAAGGGCTCACTCATCCTAGCCGTATGAGGAAGAAATTCCATGATGTGCCGCATAAGGTCTAGGCAACGGGTGTCAGGAAATGGTACAGGAATAGTCAGCGAAAGACGCTCCCATAACCAAACCTGATCGCAAGAAGTAAAAGAAGTTCAGCTAAGAGCAAAGCAATTCCTAACAAAGCAAGAAAAGGAAAGGTGCAGAAAAGATACCTGAAGAAATGCACAACAACCGCGAAGGACACGAGTGCGGCCTAGGGCACAGTCAGTCAGCCCGTTAAACAGCTCAGCCAGGACAAGAGAAATGATCCCCTGACGTCAGATAGCTCAGCTCATCACCTCAAAAAGCAAAGGAGTTTGGGACCTGCGTCATCTCGAGAATAGTACCTCAGCTATCAAGCAGAACATCAGTGCATTCCGAGCAAGAATAGATCCGACCACACTCCGAGGATCCGAAAAAAGATCATACAGCAAGTCCAAGGAGAACACTACAGCATCCTGGCCGGCAGCTGCAAGCTGAACCAGATAGGGGATCCCAAACCAGTTCTACGGTGTGGCAGTCTTCGGCAATGTCTTCGGCGAAAAATACTGAGTACAATCCCAAGGTAGGCCTGTCAAGCGTGTAAGCTCCTCCAAAGAGGGTCCCATCTCCATATCGTTGAATGCGAACAAGTTCAATGAAGGGACCCAATCAATCAATGCAGCTCCGAGCATCCTCCAGTTAATGTCAACTCCAGCCATATGGATCAGACTGCCAAAGCCATAAGACTCCAAATCTCGAATCTCATAAGCTGAAAAGCTGTCAAGCCAAGCAAGCAGTCGTGGCGAGCAAGAAGGACAAGGAAGCAGCTGACAAGTCTTCACGGGTACCCCTTCCAAGACAAAAGGCCCAGAGATCAATGACAGCTCATCAAGGATCGAAAGATCAACGGGCAAAGGGGAAGGAAAAGCTAGAACCTCTGCAAACTCGACAGCCCCTGACCTGCCCTCAGTAACGGCTATGTCTAATATAGTCGCATCACTGTCTGAAACTGTCACGACCTCAGCCGCGTGAGAAGACTCGCCCACCTCATGAACAGAGTGCGCAAAAGACCGACGATCAAGAAAAGGACGACACCCTCCATCAAAAGGGCTACCAGCGAAGATCACACCGCACGTTGTGGCATCCTGGCCAATCGGACCATCAAAGAATGCATCTGAACCATCAAGAAGGGTCCCGGCAACCCCGATCGAAGAATCAACGGTCAGATCTGGACCTGTGGCCCTCTCCAATAGGAAATCATGAATCCAGTCATCGTCCTGGCCAATCAAGGGGATCATCGAGGCATCCACACCATCCATCATCAGGGGGACATCATCAATGATCACATCAAGTCCACCCAAACAAGTATGCCGCACATCTTGGCCATCATCAAGAGCATCCAAACCATCAAAGGTATCATCTGAACCATCCATACCATCCAAACATGAGATCAGCCCATCTATGTCCATCATAGCCCCATCACCTCCATCAATCACATCATCCAAGTGTCCCACATTCAAGGGATGCATAGCCTCACCTATGTCCCATCTTCCCATCTCATCCATGCCATCCATTTCTCCCATAATGAGGGCCCCATTCAAATCAGAAAATCCAGCCATGCCACCATTAATGGGGGCATTCAAAGCCTCTCCAACCACCACATTCAAGCTTTCATGTACCCCCATTCAATACTTCATCTCCACCATCTATTAAAGAAAACCCTCCATCATTAAAGCCTTTAACACTTTTTGAAGTGTGGGACCCACTATGGACAGCCCCCACAGCCCCTAAATCTTCACCATCCATTGCTTGAGAGAGGACAAACCAAGAAGAAGATAAAAGGAAAAGGGAAGAGGAGACAAAGAGAAGATTCATGGCCGAAATCGAACCTGGACGTACAAAGATGGGGGGGACAAGAGCAGTGGACAGAAGGGAATGTCCGAACCAGAGCCAGCCCAGACCGCACAAGAGGCGAGCCTTGGGCGGCCCGTTGTGGGCCGCCCATACGGACGCGCTCCCTCTCTCTCCGCGGGATTGGCTCCACAGTTCTTGGTAGGTGAGGCTGACAGTCCACGTCAGAAATTGGCACCCTGAGGGCCGCCCAAGGCCCCAATCAACTCCAGATTTCGTTTGAGGTTGATCAAAATCATTTGGAAGGTACCCCACCTGTCCAATCATGAAGTATTACGACCAGAATGGGTCTGATCAAGTCAAAGAGAGGGAAAGATAATCAAGAGAGGGCCACAAGAAATCTGAGCCATTCGAAGACTAGATTATTATGATCTAAACCATGAAAGAGCTCGCATGGGTCATCAAATAGCAAGATCAAGGGTTTGATCATCAAGAAAGAGGGCCAGAATCTAAGATCTGATCATCAATTGGGCCCACATGGCTGAAAAGAGCAATCTGAGCCGTTCAAGTCATCATCTGCATCATGGAAAGCCTTCTTAGCCTCACAAAACATCAAGAAAAGGTGCTCGAAAACAAAGCCGAAGTCTGAAAAGGGCCCACAGGGCCAAATCAAGCAATTCAGACCACTGAAATCATAATCAACCCCGTCAGAAGCCAAACAAAGTAAGGTAAGTATGCCCAACCATAAAGTTTGGTCCGAAGACCTTAAACTACGTCGGGATCAATATCCTAAGGGATTTTAATAAAAACCAGCATCGATCCCAGCCGTTCAGGCCAAGATCTGATGACCTGGATCATTTCGAAAAAATCACAAAAAAGAATGTATATTCAGTTTGTACAGTTTTGTGGTCCGAAGACCTTAAACTACGTCGGGATCAATATCCCGAGGGATTATAATAAAAACCAGCATCGATCCCAGCCGTTCAGGCCAAGATCTGATGACCTGGATCATTTCGAAAAATCACAAAAAAGAATGTAATTCAGTTTGTACAGTTTTGTGGTCCGAAGACCTTAAACTACGTCGGGATCAATATCCCGAGGGATTTTAATAAAAACCAGCATCGATCCCAGCCGTTTAGGCCAAGATCTGATGACCTGAATCATTTCGAAAAAATCACAAAAAGAATGTATTTTCAGCATGTACATATTTTGGTCCGAAGACCTTAAACTACACTGGGATTAATTTCTCGGGGGACCTTTCTCGCTTTTAACCAAAAACCGGCCTCGACCTCGACTGCTCGAATCAAGGTTCGATAACCCGGATTATTTTCAAAAATACCAAAAAGATTTCAAGCTTTCCATAAAAACCAGCATCAACCTCGATTACTCAAGTTGAAGTCTGGAACTTTTTTAAAAAACAAAAAAAAAAAAAATTCACCAACAATTTCATCTGCACAAATTCATCCACAGCGGTCCGAAGACCTAAAACTACACTGGGATTAACTTCTCGGGGGCTTTCTTTCCTAACCTGTTCCAGACATGGCTGACAGTTGATCGTACGGGTGTCCGGAATCTTTTAAACAAGTAAAGGCTGAGGCGGGCAGAACCCCGCAATCCTGTTCGTGTTGAACGCACCGTGATAGACAACCTTGATTTGGAAGTCGCTGTTGAATCTGACGGATGTTCCATGTTCCTAAAACTCATGAAAGGGATTAAGGCTGTTGGGAGGTGAAGCACACCCTCACGAAATTGTGAGCAACGTAAGGCCCCAAACTGGATTGACTCAGGGAAATGTGAGGATGTGGCTCATTTTGTGGCCGAAGGAGTCCGACGGACAATACGTGGTCTATGTGCATTGCACATGAGGAACAGGCAACTTTGTGGGTGTGTTGACTGAAAACCCTCAAAATTCCCTCATCTGAAGATGTAAAACTACGGCACTTAACTGTGTGAGACTCATCTTGCTCGCTGACGTAAAATGGATCGAGTGCCTTACCAGCAGTAGAAGCTGGAAATGGATGAAAATTCCATACATTTTCCCTGCATTTCAGAAAAATCCAACAAAATACCAAAACATTACAAAATCACCTTTCAAAATCACAAAATATTTCCCTTACTTTCAAACAAAATGTTGTCAAAAATCACAAAAATATTTCTCTTGCTTTCAAAGAAAATATTTCGAAAATCACAAAAATATTTCCTTGTTTTCAATAACCGATCTCTATCCTGACTACTCAGGTAAAGATTCGAACCACATATTTGCAAAAATCACAAAAATTGTCACTGTCCCCCAACACTACACTTCAAGAGTCTCGAACTCCGCTCACTTCACAATTTGGGATGACGGATCCGATCGCCAGCAAATTGGAATCTTGACCAAAACTGGCGACTAAGCACCGTCTCAATCGCATTTATGCTCAGAAGAACATCTTGAAGTCGGATAACATCCTCGTACATTCTCATTAAGCAAAAGAAACAGCATCTTGGGACGATGGACCTGATCGATCACGGGTCGGGATCTTGACCAACCCGCTGACCAAACGCCCGTATAAAAAAGGAAAAAAAAACCCCAGGGAAGCACAACCCCGCAAGCAATAAGCTCAAAATTCTCTACATCTCCAGTAAAAGCAAAATCATCAAACTGAAAGAGAATGAGCCAAGCCATGCATCCATCATCACATACGCATCTCCATGCGTCAACACCCATCGCATCAATCATCATATTTACCTGCTTTCAAAATAAAAGCCGGTTAACCAAAGACCCCACAGGCATCCCTAGTGGAGGCGCATGCAAACCAGATTTCCATTTAAAAAAAGACAAAAAATATCTCTATTTGCAAATAAAAACCCCACGGAGTATCACTCCCCAGAGTGGATATCTTTTCAAAAATCCAAAAAAATATATTTTCCCAGTAGAGCGTTCTGCCTCCAAAACACCAGGAGATCTTCCATATCTCTGGGTAGGAGCAAACGCAAAAATCAAATAAGATCTGATGTCTCGCGGTTTTTTCGGAGACCATCGGATCCAATGCACTCAAAGTACGGTCGAACTGAACTCCAGTGTCAGTGCGGTCGTACCACATGCCAAGATACGAAAGATGAAAGCCAAAAGGCTCGGTCAAAGAAACCATTTGAATAGGTGGAAACGATGAATTGTAACCCAAGTATCAAAATCAGCAGATTGGGTGGAAAGAGTTCACCCGCACATACCTAGGCGTGGATGCGTGGAGTACCTTGACTGAGTCCAAGTCGACGTAATAGAATCCCGTAAGACTACATGACGCAGGGCATCTAATCACTTTGACAGTCAAGCGAAACAAGTACTCCTGGAGTGATCCGGGAAAACATCAAACATCACAATCAGTCACAGGGTCAGTATCCTCGTAAGACTACGGACGCAGAGGCTCTACTGTACCTTTTCGATGTTAGTACCGATCGGGAATGGAAGGGTTGCGATTGGGTACCCAAGATGCAGCAAACTGCAGAGACAATTGCAACGTTTTCTCCAAACTCCCGCGGTATGTGCGAGTTATCAATCTCCAGACAATCAACTGACTCAGATACAAAGGATAACAAAGATTCCAGACCACAATCAAGGAAAGAATGAATTGCAAACCAAGCATCGAAACCAGCAGATTGGGTGGAAAGAGTTCACCCACACATACCTAGGCGTGGATGCCTGAAGTACCTTGACTGAGTCCAAGTCGGCGTAGTAGAATCCAGTAAGACTACATGACGCAGGGCATCTAACCACTTTGACAGTCAAGCGAAACAAGTACTCCTGGAGTGATCCGGGAAAACATCAAACATACAATCAATCACAGAGTCAGTATCCTCGTAAGACTGCGAACGCAGAGGCTCTACTGTACCTTTCTGATGTTAGTACCAATCGGGAACGGAAGGGTTGCGATTGGGTACCCAGGTTGCAGCAAACTGCAGGGACAATCGCAACGTTTTCTCCAAACTTCCGCGGTATGTGCGAGTGATCGAGTTCCAGACGATCAACTGGCACAGATGCAAAGGCAAGCAAAGATTTCAAACCATAATCCATGAGTGACCAGGTCAGAAGTGGGGTGTCCACTCGCTTTGGCATTCGGTTGCAAGCAACCTCTGCCAAAGAGGGGCATCTATAGACACCCCACCTTCGGCTACACTGTTGGTAGAGATAGCTGGATGAATGGAGGACCATACCCCCAAATCCCAAGACCAAATTCAGCCAAACTCACCCTTGTAAGCCCCAATTCATAGCCAAACTCAAGCCTGAACCTAGTCAACTCGCCCCTAAACATCAGCCTGAAAAATCCCCCATAAGAAAAGCCAGTCAAAAAAAATCCTAAAAAAGTCAAATTCACTTAGTCAACCCGCTGAGTTAACCCGTTGAGTCAACCCGCTTAGTCAACCCGCTGAGTCAACCCGTCGAGTCAAAACACCGAGTCAACCTGCCGAGTCAAATCTCCGAGTCGACCCGCTGAGTCAACTCACCGAGTCAACCCACTGAGTCAAAACAGCAGCCCTAAGACATGTCTGTACCATGCGCTGGAACCCGAGGAGCGTCCGTACCCTCATTTACGAGAACTGCCACTGCCCTCATTTACGAGAACTGCCACTGCCCTCTGCAATAAATACTCCTCTCCCCTTCTCATTTCAACACACGACTAAGCCAAGAGAGATCCTGTCCGTCCGAGTCCTCCTCCACCCTCTTAGCCCATTTTTCCACCAAGGAGAGCCCGAGTGAGGAGAGCCTAGCCCTGGTCCAGCCTAGCCTGACCACTAGTCCAAGTCTCCCAAGCCATCCAAGTCTTGATCCAGCCACTCGAAGCCAATCCTTGCGACACCTCCGTCCATCTAGCTACTCTTTTTCCAGCATCATCTCATTTGCATCTATCATAAGTGCAACATTTACTTCTCTTCCAACCCCCCTGCTCCACTACAAGCACTTTGATTATTCAAACACACAGCACGCATTTCGCATAAAGCACCTGTCAGTTCGAGCGTATGCTCTGAGCTTGCCTGTTAATGGAAACCTGCCTATCAGAAACTCTTACTGTTCAGACCTGCATTCATGTACATATCACTACAAGCACTTTGATTATTCAAACACACAGCATGCATCTCGCATAAAGCACTTGTCAGTTCGAGCGTATGCTCTGGGCTTGCCTGTTAATGGAAACCTGCCCATCAGAAACTCTTACTGTTCAAACCTGCATTCAAGCATCATGTCATCTATAAGAATATACGAGGATTAAAACAGACTTTCAAGTATTAGTTCGATTCTGTGAAGTTGAGACCGTACTTCGGTACGGGCAGTGTGTGGGGTGCTTAACCTCTTCCCACCTTGTAACCGTGATCCCTTACCTCGAATCTCTGGCCGCAGATCAAAAGGAGTCATTTTAGAGAAAGGAATCTTCGGATCCCCTTCTCTAACATTTCTACGGGATCTAGCCGACTGTAGATTCGAAGTAACTGGCTAGTGGCGACTCTGGTCTTATATAAACTCATTCAAACGCATCCAGCTTAACACGACAACCAAACAAAGCCCTCGAGAACGAGGCAAGCCAGTGGCACAAACGGCAATTCGCACTCACGCATCCTCTTCTTCTTTTTCCGAAAGGAAAGGGAGAACGTCGTGTGAGAGCGCGGAAACGGCGAGGGTCCACAACTTGCTATAGCTAGCGCATGAAAAACCCAAGCTAGTGGATTCACTTTGTTGCATATGTAAAACCCACTCTGCATGTCCATCAGGTTGTATGCACGATTGTAGTATCTAGGGCTAATTCTTAGCAAGATCCTCAACTCATGTGTACCACAAATCAAGGAACAAATTGGAGAGGGGATGCCAAGTATAGGTTTGTGTGTGGGACCACCTTGGTGTGTAATTTCATTGTGCGTAGTCAAAAGACTCAAAAGAAAGGCAATTTTCCAAGAAATTTCAAGAAAGAGAAAGTAAATCTCTCTCTCTCTCTCTCTCTCTCTCTCTCTCTCTCTCTCTCTCAAAGAGATTATAAGTAGCGGGTGGAGGGCTTAGGCTCCACTCATTCAAAATCATTGCAAACGAAGGAAGAGATGGGAACAGAGGGTTGTATGCTTCTGTGTATTCTCCTCCTTTCTGTTGGAAGTAGCAAACCAAAGGGCAACTGTTACAGAAACCTTTGGTTTCTCAATAGTTGCATCATCAATTTCTCAACAGTTTCAGAAAATTACAGCAAACAATAAGCCAGCAGTTTTTAGCAACCTTTGATATTCTCAAGGGTCTCTGTTGTGAGAAGAATACGAGCTGACCTCGGTACCATCGCGAAGAGAATACGAGCTGACCTGATGACGGATCCGATCCAGCTCGCTCAGCTCGAAGCCGATCTGATTGACAGACGGAACGATCCAAATGCAGGTCGCCAGGTCTGACCGACCCAACCTAAGGGAGAGGTGATCCTTGTGAACTCGTAAGGCCGATCGCTTTGTGACCTGATTTTATTACAGCAATTATCTAAGTTTGTGCGTGATAAGAGGAAAGAAATTCGGGAAATCTCTAACCAACTCGCCCAAAGATCCTCGAAGATCACGGGACAGCCCCGAAAATCTCAAATATCCGAGATTTCCTCTACAAACATCACGGCAACAAATAAGGGACGCAACTCCACGACCTAAGTCTATAAATTGGAGCATTCTCTTCATTATCAAGGTATGACACAAAAACTGACCTAAAGAGAGAGATATTTAATCCTTTAAGGTCCAACTAATTTAGGCATCGGAGGGCTAACGGCTGGATCCCAGCCACCCCCCTTAGCTTTCCTTTGTGTTCTACAGGATCCAGGGAATCTATTGTTCAGCTTCAATCTTCTTTCAGGGGGAAGATCAACACCATCCAACCGTCAAGATCAAGGGATCCTCGTCTCATCTGTTGATTAATTTTCAGCATCAACAAATTGGCGCCGTCTGTGGGAACTCAAAGATTCCTTTAATTAGGAAGTCCGTGTTCTCGCCCAATCACTAAAGACGATCTCAACTTCTTCCTTCTCTTTTACTATGGCTGGAAAGCGAAAGTATAAAGGGAAAGCACCCTCGATCGATGGACCTTCAGACGATCAAATCTCTGAGAATGAAGGATCATTCCCCGACACCCCTGCTATCCAAGTGGGTGGGAACTCTCCTCTTTTCGCTCAGCAGGGGGGACAACAGAGACCTCGCAACCGAGGAGTCAGATTGTCCCTTCTCGAAGAGCAGGTAGGAGGGGTCAACCAAAAACTAGGTGGGGTCGACGAACGACTGGGCTACGTGGACCAGAGGCTGGACGAAATTAAAGCCATGCTAACTGGTCTAGCCCGTCCAACCATGTTGAATAATAGAGACCGTGAGGGGCCTCAGCATACCCATTCTCAGCCTCAACAAACCCAGCACTCTCACCAAACTCGGCCGTCACAGCGTTCTCAACACCCCACTCCGATAGAAGAAAACGAGGTCGCCAGCCGAGCAACCGAGACCAGGTCTCGTCCAACAACAAGCTTGCCCGCCACCGATCTACGACATAGGCTCGAGGAACGAAGAACAGCTCGTCTCGCACATGAACGAGCTGATCCTAGAGCCAGCAACCGGGTTGATGACAACTTGAGCCCACTGGAGGCCGAGCTAAGGGAACTACGGGAACAAATGGGCGATATTCAGAGAGCACAGCGAGCCCGAGCTCCAATCGATGTGGATGCACTGGTCGACTCATCTGAGTCGCCGTTCACCGACGAGATTCGTGAAGAGCCCCTTCCCAAAGGGTTTAAGGTTCCTCTGTTGAAACAGTACTCTGGGATAGGGGATCCGGCGGAACATTTAGAAAACTTCAAAGTCCGCATGGATCTCCTCGGGGCCAACGGACACATAATGTCTAAGGCCTTTCTATTATCCTTAACGAGTTCGGCATGGACTTGGTTTCGTAACCTGAAACCCCGCACAATCAGTTCGTTCTCTCAATTGAGCCGAGCTTTCGCCACTCGGTTCATCGGGAGCACCGACCCGAGGAAGCATTCAACTCATCTCGCTGCGATCAAGCAAAAGGAAGACGAGTCCCTGAAAGATTACCTCGCACGCTTCAATTCCGAAGCTGTTCAAATTGAAAATCTCTCGCAAGACGTACTGTTACACACCATGATCGGAGGACTGCAGGACCGAAGATTCCTTTGGTCTGTTGGGGAAGAGCCACCTCAATCCGTGGCAGAATTCTTAGATCGGGAGGCAAAACACATCAACACCGAGGAACTGGTTAACGCTCACCAACCAACGACCAGGAATAAGGATCGTCAGGATAGCAGCAGCTCAAAAAGACACAGGTCAGGGCAGAAGTCAGAGCAAAGATCGCCGACTCGGAACGGGCCTGCTCGACGAACAAAATCACCTGCACCACGGTTCAAAAAGTACACACCACTCAACAAAACCATCGAGCAAGTGTATTTAGCGGAGAAGGGCAAATACAATTTCGAACGACCCGCGAAGATAAAAACCGACCCCAATAGAAGGTCGAAATCAACGTACTGTTTGTACAACACCGTGGATTGCTTTGACTTGAAGCGACAGATAAAAGCCCTCATTCAGCAAGGATTTTTGAAAGACTACATTGCCCAGCGCTCGGATGGACAAAGAGGTGAAGGTCAAGCCAACCACCTGAACGAGGAACAAAACAACAACCCTGTGGAAGAAATCCACATGATCTTCGGAGGGCCGACCAATGGAGATACCGGGAACTCCCGCAAAAACTATGTACGGCAAGGAAGAACGTCCTTACCAAGACCTTCTATGAACGTCACCAACCGACCTGCAAAGGTCGCAAAGGTAACCTCACAAACAATAGCTTTTACCGAAGAGGACGCTCGAGAGGTCATAAATTCACATGACGACTCCCTTGTCGTTGCGATGGTGGTCGCCAATAAAAGACTCCACAAGATGATGGTCGACACGGGCAGTTCGGCTGACATCCTATACGCTTCGGCATTTGAAAAAATGAAGATCGATCGATCCCGACTAAGATCGTCAAGACAGCGTTGACCGGATTCACAGGAGAGCATCATGCCCGAAGGGGAGATAACTCTACCAGTTACCACCGGGGAAGAACCAAACCAGAAAATAATAATGGTTGACTTCCTTGTCGTAAGTACCCCCTCTGCCTATAATGCCATTATCGGCCGCCCTATCCTGCGGGATCTCAAAGCTGCCTTTTCCATCTATCACCTTGCAATGAAGTTCGAAACCGACGATGGAATCGACGTAGTCAGGGGAGATCAGTAGGAAGCCCGTCGTTGCTACGAACTTTCCCTACGAGGAAAGAATAAAAGTACGGTATCAACCGTTTCTCATGTGACCTCTCTCGATCCAAGGGAGGAAGAGAAGGAGCGCGGGTCACCCGCCGAGGAGCTGGTCGATATTCCATTGTCGGATACCGACCTGACCAGAACTATCAAAATCGGATCATGTTTGGAGGGCAAGCAGCGAGAGGGCCTAATCACCTTTTTGAAGGAGCATGTGGACGTTTTTGCGTGGTCCCATGAAGAGATGCCCGGAATCTGCCCGGAAGTGATGGTCCACCGGCTAAACGTCGATCCAACTATCAGACCGATCCGTCAAAAAAGGCACTCTTTCAATACAGAAAGGTACATGATCATTGAAGAAGAAGTACAGAAATTGCGCAAGGCGGGATTCGTTCAAGAAATATGCTATCCGGAATGGCTTGCAAACGTTGTCCTCGTAAAAAAGAACAATGGGAAATGGAGAGTCTTACACTGACCTAAACAAGGCTTGTCCTAAAGACAGCTTCCCTCTACCACGAATAGATCAGCTCGTCGACGCAACCGCCGGGCACGAGCTCCTCAGCTTCACGAATGCTTACTCTGGATATAATCAGATCCAAATGCATGCTCCCGACAGGCAAAAGATAGCATTCATTACGGATCGGGGGCTCTACTGTTATAAGGTTATGCCCTTCGGGCTAAAAAACGCCGGGGCAACCTACCAACGACTAGTGAACAAGATGTTCGCAGACCAACTCGGCAGAACTATGGAAGTGTACGTGGATGATATGCTCGTGAAAAGCAAACGGTCAGAGGACCATGTCTGCGACCTCTGCACTGCGTTCAGGATATTGCGGAAGTATCAAATGAAGCTCAACCCCAGCAAATGTGCTTTCGGAGTAAGCTCGGGAAAGTTCCTTGGCTTCATGGTAAACCAGCGAGGAATTGAGGCCAACCCTGAAAAAATTCAGGCACTTCTCAACATGAACTCACCTCGCACAGTGAAGGATATCCAGCGGCTCATAGGAAGGATTGCAGCACTTAACAGGTTTGTCTCAAAGGCTACAGATCGATGCCTCACCTTCTTCAAGCAGCTGCGTAAATGCAAGGAGATGATTTGGACCTCGGACTACGAGCCAGCTTTCTACGAATTGAAAGCCTACCTTGGCTCTCCGCCGCTGTTATCCAAACCTGCACATAAAGAAGAACTGCTCCTGTACTTAGCAGTCTCCCCAGCGGCGGTAAGCTCGGCACTCGTCCGGGATGACAAAGGGATCCAAAGGCCTGTTTATTACGTCAGCAAAGCCCTACTCGATTCCGAAACCCGATATCCGACAATAGAAAAGCTAGCTTTGGCTCT
This sequence comes from Liriodendron chinense, assembly GCA_003013855.2. Classification (NCBI taxonomy): domain Eukaryota; kingdom Viridiplantae; phylum Streptophyta; class Magnoliopsida; order Magnoliales; family Magnoliaceae; genus Liriodendron; species Liriodendron chinense. The sequence continues at coordinate 44,286 of PVNU02001917.1, read as the reverse complement.
AATCACATCAGCCCGGAAGTTGAGGCCATACTTTCAGGCGCATCCTATAGCTGTGCTGACTGATCAACCATTGCGACAGGTGCTACAGAACTCGAAAACCTCAGGTCGTCTCGTTAAATGGGCTGTTGAGCTCGGTGAATTCGACATAAAATATCGACCTCGAGCTGCGATCAAAGGCCAGGCCGTCGCTGACTTCATCATCGAACTGACCGAGCCCCTCGAAGTTCAGGACAACAGCAAATCCGACCCGTCACCAGTAAATAACCACGACACATCGACCTGCTTATTACACGTTGATGGATCTTCCAATTCGCAAGGTAGCGGAGCCGGTCTCGTCTTGACAGCGCCAGACGGGATCCAAATTCAATATGCTCTCTGGTTCGGATTCCGAGCTTCGAACAATGAGGCTGAATATGAAGCCTTCCTAGCCGGTCTCCGCCTCGCCTCTGAAATAGGAATCCGATCTATAAAGATACATAGTGACTCTCAATTGGTGGTCGAGCAAGTGACTGCAGAATACCAAGCGAAAGGAGGGAAAATGTCCGCATATCTGGCAAGAACTCGAGAGCTACTGTCACGATTTGATCAATATGAAATTGTTCAGATCCCAAGGAGCAAGAATATGAATGCGGATTCCCTCGCAAAACTCGCTTCATCAGCCAACGACGAGCTCGGTAGGACTGTTCCCATCGAGTTCCTCCCTCAACGAAGCGTATCGTCAAACGAGTCAACAGAGGTTTTTCCAGTGTCGGCTACCCCAGATTGGAGAGACCCTATCATCCGGTTCTTACAGTCAGGCGAATTGTCCGTCGATCAAAAAGAAGCTCAGCGCATTCGCTATAGATCGACTCGGTATACTCTGATCGATGGAATCCTCTACAAGAGAGGATTTTCTTTTCCATGTCTGCGTTGTTTGGGGACCGGAGAAGCTGATTACGTGTTACGCGAAATTCATTTTGGCTGTTGCGGGAATCATTCTGGTGCCCGAGCACTAGCGCAAAAGGTGATCAGGCAGGGATATTATTGGCCCACCATCCAGCATGACGCCCGGGAAATTGTTAAAAGATGCGATAAATGCCAACAATTCGCCCCAATTCCTCACCTACCGCCCGAAGAGCTTACTCCCATGTCTGGACCATGGCCATTCGCTCAATGGGGAGTCGACATCATTGGCCCTCTTCCGACGGGGAAGAGACAGGTGAAATACGCAATCGTCGCCGTCGACTACTTCACGAAGTGGGCAGAAGCAGAACCGCTAGCCACCTTTACTGAGAAGAAAACAACAGACTTCATTTGGAAAGCAATCATGTGCTGATTCGGGATCTCGAATACAATTGTCACTGATAATGGGCGGCAGTTCGACAACGAAAAGTTTCGAAAGTTCTGCAAAGGTCTGGGGATCAAGAACGTGTATTCTTCTCCCCACCATCCGCAAGCCAACGGTCAGGTCGAGGCAGTTAACAAGATCATCAAAAATCACCTCAAAACAAAGCTCGGAGAGAAGAAAGGTGCTTGGGCTGACGAACTTCCCGAAGTACTTTGGGCCTATCGGACCACGGCTCGGTCCACAACCGGAGAAACGCCTTTCTCTTTAACTTTTGGAGCAGAAGCCGTCGTTCCTGTAGAGGTCGGGATGCCCACAAGCAAGACGAGCCAACACCGACCTGACCAAAACGAAGAACAACTACGGACAAACCTGGACCTGCTCGATGAAGTACGCGAGGCATCCCAAATACGATTAGCAGCCTATCAGCAACGAGTTAGGCGATACTATAACTCCCGAGTAAAAGAGCGACGGTTTCGAGCTGGCGACATGGTTCTCAAAAAGGTCAGTATTAAAGACAAAATCGCTGCCTTCAGTCCCAACTGGGAAGGGCCATATAGGGTGCTCAACTCACGTTGTCCTGATACTTATTGGCTCGAAGACATGGACGGTAGACCCCTTTCCCATCCATGGAACGCTGATCACTTGAAGACCTACTATCCATGAACGAGCAGGGCCTCGTATAAAATGTGTATTCCGAGGTGATGATTCGATAAAGTTGCTTTAAGATTGCTTCCTAAGTAGTGTGAATAGCGGCATTCCGACTTGCAACAGCAGATCGGCCCAGCGGCGTTAACGTTCCTAGCTGCTATCGAAGCCTGATGACTAGTCATCTAATACAATATTATGGTTGGATTTATGTTACCGAGCTTCGCCGATTACAAAGGGTTCCTTAGTCATTCCAAGACTCACGTATGCATAAAAGAGAGAAAATGATGTGCACACAATTCGAATAAAGATGCCTCTGAAGGGCTTGCATTGAAGTAAAAGTTTGTTTTACATTGTTACATCATATATATATATATATATATATATATATATATATATATATATATATATATATATATACACACACACACAAAGTGTTTCAGCCTTCGGTAGCATTATATGGCCCGGCCGCAGACCCTTTTGAAGGTCCCTCCCTCACGACTTCGTCCTCGTCTTCATCATTGTCAATAGGAGTCAGGTCGAGATCGGGGAAGTGTTTGAGAATGAGCCGTTTGCAATCCTGGAAGCCATGATTGTACAGCTCCTCAGAAATTGTGTTCAGCCTCTCAAACTTAGCTTCTGCATTTTTTGCATCAGCCAGAGCCTTCATCTGGACCTCCTTTAAGAGCTTGGCCAGGTCCACCTTCTCCTCCTCAGCTGTCTTGAGAGCGGCCTCGAGCGACTCGACCTTGTTCCCCTCAGACTGGGCCTTGGCTGAGGTCTCCCTCATCGCCTCCTCCAGAGACTGGACTTGTACTTGCGACACTTCCAGCTCGGACTGAGCCACCTTCAGTTCGGACTGGGCTGTCTGCAGTTCAGCTTGGGCCGTCTGCAGCTCCGTCTGGGCCGTCGCAAGCTCAGACAGTTTCTTCTTCAGCTCAGCCTTCATCGCCTCAGTCTTATTCTTCCAAGAAGAGGCAGCAACCAGAGCTTTTTGCATCTGGTGAGTCCGCTCAGCCATCTTCTGGCGGATCATAATCAGCAAGGCCGAGTCCTACAAAAACGAGTTCCAACAGTCAGTAATGCAACAGTAGCATGAGTAAAAAAAAAGGAGAGGGGAGAAAAAGAGGCAGTCAGCTCACCCTGAGACTGCTCTCAATTGTGACTCTGACCATCTGGTCAGGATCTGACAATGCAAGAGAGTTCAGATCCTGAGGGATGCTCTGGTTAACGTCCATATAGGCGTTAACCCCCTCTTTCCAGGTCGAAAATTGCTCCGTTACCGGAGGCATGTCGACCTGGTCTTCACGCTGCTCGGCCCCAGGAGCAGCTGCGGTGCGGGTGGTACGAGGAGCTGGAGGAGGGCGCGACGATCTGACCTCAGCTGGGGTGCGAGCGGGCCCCGCTGAAGTCGATGCTGTCGGAGTGCCCGACGAGCTGGCACGAGTTGTGGGGCGGCCCGTCGACGGTTCGGCCCGGGAATCCGAGGTGTCCGGCACGTTAACGACCAGGACCCCGGAAGCGGGGGGCTGGGCAGCCAGAGGTTCACCCCCTACAGGGGATAAGCCCAGAGGTTGTCCAGACCCGCACACGAATGATTGGTATGTAGAACCCACTATGGAGCAAGAATCCATCTACACGGCTGATCAAAGGGCAGTCCTCAAAGATCAAAGAAAGAAGGACAAGAAGGTTTTGTTTCTTATCTATCGAGGGTTGGATGAGTCCACCTTTAAACAGATCGCTGAAGCGACAACATGCAAGCAGGCATGGAAGATTCTTAGTACCATCTTCAAAGGAGTTGATCGTGTGAAGAAGATTCGCCTCCAAACATTTAAAGCCGAGTTCGAGACCTCTCACATGAAGGAAGGTGAGTCCATTTCGGATTATTTTTCAAAGTTGTTTATCATTGTTAACAACTTGAAAATAAATAGGGAAGAGATTGAGGATGTGCCGGTGGTCGAAAAAATACTGCGATCCCTTACACCCAAATTTGAGCATGTGGTTGTGGCCATAGAAAAATTAAAAGACTTGGAAAAACTGTCCATTGAAGAACTAATGGGATCGTTGCAAGTGCATGAGCAACGAATGCAAAAGAATGTTGGACCAATGCTTGAACATGCCTTGGAGTCCAAGTTGACTCTAAATGAACAAAAGAATGGCCATACACAAAGAGGGGGCCGTGACACTAGCAATCGTGCAAGAGGCAGAGGGTGTGGATATCATCCAAGCCATCAACAAAACCAATAGAAGTTTACCAATTTTCGTGGAAGAGGAAATGGTAGAAGCCGATCCATGCGTGGTCGTGAAAATACAAAAAATATTCAATGTTACAACTGCAACAAGTTCGGCTATTATGCTTCAGACTGCAGGAGCAAACTAGTAGATCAAGATGGGCATTCTAATTATCCAGAAGCATCAAATCATGAAAAGGAAGAATCCATACTTCTTCTTGCACAAGAAAAAGCATGTGATCAACATGACGTGTGGTATCTCGACTCTGGTGCGAGTAACCACATGTGTGGAAATGAGCTATTCGTGGAATCGGCAGACGATGCTCGTGGCAACGTGAGTCTAGGAGACTCATCAAAAGTTCCCGTGAAAGGTAAAGGAAAAGTTAAAATCTATCAGAAGAATGGTGTGCCAAATTTTATCTCCAATGTGTATTACATACCAAACATGAAAAGTAATATCCTCAGTATCGGCCAACTCCTTGAGAAGGGGTATGTCATACACATGGAAAACTATTCTCTCTCTGTAAGAGATGCACACGAGAAACTCGTGGCTCAAGTCCAAATGGCGAAGAATCGCATGTTTCCACTCCAAATCAACACAAAAGCTGAGAAGTGTCTCTATGGAATTGTGAAAAATGATTCATGGAGATGGCATCTTAGCTTTGGGCATCTCCATTTCAGCAGCTTAAAGTTATTGTCTTCATCAAGCATGGTGCATGGTTTGTCGGCGATTGAAGTTCCAGAACATATGTGTGAGGCGTGCACACTCGGTAAACAGCAAAGGAACTCATTTCTAAGCAGAGTGTCCAGAAGAGCAAAGGAACCATTGCAGTTGGTTCACACTGATATTTGCGAACCATTTGAAACACCCTTTCTTGGAGGTAATAAATATTTTATTACCTTCATTGATGATTTCAGCAAAAAACTTTTGGTGTATTGCATCAAAGAAAAATCGGCCACTTTCTCTATCTTTAAAATTTTCAAAGCTTGTGTTGAAGTTAAAAGTGGTTACAAAATTAAAGTACTCAGATCTGACAGAGGTGGAGAGTACACCTCAAATGTATTTCGAGATTATTGCAGAACAAGGCATCAAGCAGTAGCACACTGCAGCCTACACACCAGAGCAGAATGGTATTGCAGAACGAAAGAACCGTACTATCCTCGACATGATAAGAACCATGTTAAAAGAGAAAGGCTTGCCAAAGCACTTACGGGCAGAGGCAGTTGCATATATTGCCTACTTGCTCAATCGGTGTCCAACCAAGATCGTCAGAAACATGACACCATCGGAGGCATGAAGTGGCTAAAAACCGAGCGTGGCACACCTAAGGATCTTTGGGTGTGTCGCCTACGCTCAAGTTCCAGAGGCAAGAAGAAGGAAGCTTGATGATCGTGGTGAAAAGTGCATCTTCATTGGCTATAGTGAAGAATCTAAAGCCTACAAGCTCTACAATCCACTAACCAATGAAGTATTGGTGAGTCGAGATGTGGTCTTTAATGAGGAAGAAGCCTGGAAATGGAACGATGAAGAATCAACCAAAGATATTCAAGTCAAAACAGAAGAACAGGAAGAAAAGCATGACCGTCAAGAGCAAACGCCCACAATACCTTATTTGATTGCATCATCAGTTCACAGAAACCCTGAAAGTACTCCATCAAATCAAAATTTGACCAGCTCGTCCTCACCCATGGGACCCATCAAAATGAGAAGCTTAAGCGACATCTATGAGCAAACTGAAGAAGTTAATCTCTTCTGCCTGTATGCAGATCATGAGCCTCTAACGTTCCAGGAGGCCATAAAAGAATAATGTTGGAGAATAGCTATTGAAGAAGAAATTCATGCCATTGAGAAGAATGATACATGGGAGCTGACTATAGTTCCTAAGGGCAGAAAGCTATCAGCGTCAAATGGGTATACAAGATCAAGCGAAATGCTAATGGTGAGATCGATCGCTACAAGGCAAGGCTCGCAGCAAAAGGGATACAAACAGAAGTACAGGGTAGACTATGAAAAAGTCTTCGCTCCTGTTGCTCACCTTGACACTGTGAGGATGATTATCTCCCTTGCAGCATTTCATAGTTGGATGGTCTACCAACTTGATGTGAAATCTACATTCTTGAATGGAATTCTGGAAGAAGAGGTCTATGTTGACCAACCTGAAGGGTTTGTTATGCAAGGGGAGGAACACAATTTGTATCGGCTGAAGAAAGCCCTCTATGGGTTGAAGCAAGCTCCACGTGCTTAGAATGCACATATCGACAACTATCTTCAAGAGAACAGCTTCGCCCAATGTCCATATGAGCATGCAGTCTACATCAAGAAAAATGCTCATGGCGATATGCTCATAGCATGCCTGTATGTTGATGATTTGCTGTTTATAGGGAGCAGCCAGCCGATGTTTGATGAATTCAAAACGGCCATGTTTAAGGAGTTCGAGATAACCGACGGAGGTCTGATGTCTTTCTTTCTAGGCATCGAAGTGAAGCAACAACATGGTGGCATCTATATATCTCAGAAAAAGTATGCCAAGGAATTACTTGAAAAGTTCAAGATGGCCGATGGCAATGCTGTGAACACACCTGTAGTAATGGGCCTAAAGCTGACAAAAGAAGGAGAAGGAAGAAGTGTGGACTCAACTTTGTTCAAGAGTCTGATTGGAAGCCTAAGGTATCTCACAATCACAAGGCCATATATCGTCTACAGTGTTGGGCTCTAAGCAGGTACATGGAAGCGCCAAAAGAATCACACTGGCTAGCCGCAAAAAGAATCATCAAATACGTCAAAGGAACAATGAAATTTGGTCTTTTCTATCCATACAAAGATGAAGTAATGTTGTATGGATACTCAGATAGTGATTGGGGAGGTGACCAAGATGAAAGAAAAAGCACCACGGGATATGTTTTCTATCTCGGGTCGACTGCCTTCATATGGAACTCAAAGAAGCAAAGTGTGGTCGCTTTGTCCACATGTGAAGCCGAGTACGTGGTAGCATCATCTACAATCTATGAGGCAATTTGGTTGAGAAATCTGCTAAAGGAGCTGAAGCATCCGCAAGAAGGATCCACAGTCATATATGTGGATAACAAGTCGGCAATCAAGTTCTCCAAAAATTCGGTACAGCATGGAAGGAGCAAGCACATCGATACTCGATACCATTTTCTTAGAGATCAAGTGAAGCAGAAAGTGGTAAAATTGGAGTATTGTCACACCACTGAACAGGTCGCAGACATATTCACCAAGGCATTGCCAACTGATGCATTCAGACAACTAAGATCAATGCTTGGAATGAAGTCAATTTTGGTTTGAAGGGGAGTGTTGGAAGTAGCAAACCAAAGGGCAACTGTTACAAAAACCTTTGGTTTCTCTACAGTTGTATCATCAATTTCTCAACAGTTTCAGCAAATTACAGCAAACAATAAGCCAGCAATTTTCAGCAACCTTTGATATTCTCAAGGGTCTCATTGAAAGAGTTGTAACATGTGACCTTTAGGAGAATGAAGAGTCTTGTAACAGCCAATGAGTTATGTCTATCTAAGAGTCTATAAATAAGTGAAATGTGTAGTCATCTGTATCACACTCAAATAAAAAATTCAGCAATAGAGTACTTTGTTTTTTCTTCCTACTTGTTTTAGAATTTCTCCCAAATGCTTTGTAAAACCAACAAAGTGGTATCAGAGTCACCGGTCCTAGGTGCCGATTCCATAGTCTAGTGAAGATGGCCACCACTATTCAGCCCCAAATTTCAGCTAGGCCGATTCTCCACAATTCCCATGCGGGTGACTATCATGCTGCCACGTATTCCTCCATTATTCTCTTATTAGTTTCATAGTCCATAGCAATCCCCATCAGAAAAATGACACGTGTGGATCAACCCTGACTGATCATAGATGGGCCAGAGCCTAAAAATGATAATAATAAGAAATAAATAAACTGTGATGAGACGATCCTAACCATTGGAACAATGCTTAATTTATTTTCCACTTAAACAAGGACCACTATGCACTTCTTTTAACCACCCATTTATAGGCTACAAGTGGGGTTACCAAGGACCACTGCATCATAACAAATGTTGGGCTATCGTGCATCCGCATGGTGGCCAAGATATCAACGGTCTAATCTCCATACGCACATCACATGTCATGAAATTTCACTATATTTCATGATTAATCAGTCCAACTTGGCGCAAAATATCATGACAGGCTTTAAGCAAATGGTTATTATAATTACACCGGTGAATTAAAGAGGGTGGATGGATTGGTATAGTGTATCAATTGAGTGTTGTTGCTTTGAAGATATGGTGTATTTTATAGTAGCATGGTCTATTTGTATGAGGCCCAAATTCTAAGTTGTTTGGGCCTCCTAAGGAGGCTTTCGATAGTATGTGTACAAGAATATTGTTGTATTTGAATTTTGTGGGCAATCCATCTCAAATAGTTGTATTTGAATCTTGTGTGCAATCCACCTCTCTCTCTCTCTCTCTCTCTCTCTCTCTCTCTCTCTCTCTCTCTCAAATTCAGTGAAGGAGAGTCTATATTTTGGAAAAAAATATCGATGATACCTTATAATTTTTGGAGCTACTCTAAATTCAGTGACGGTTACAAGACGGCAATAAATGGACCAGACCTCAGTTAGAAGAGTCGTCAAACCTGAGTCCAGGCCTAGCATATTTACTTGGCAGGCTTGAAAATTTGTCCCCGGTTCGAAAAAGCCAGCTATCCTTGTTGGATAGTTAAGACCGTTTGATTTCGGTGACTATTGAGAGACCTTGGGAATCTTACATCTAATACAGGGCCTGTCGGATGTACTGTCCAGTTTGATGACTGGACCCTTGATTGGATGGATAAGATCTTGGTATGTTTTATATTAGCATGGTATATTCCTATGAGGCCTAAAATATTCTATGTTGTTTGGGCCGGCTAAGTGAGCTCTCCTTGGGTTCGGGTCCTTGCCTTGTTGGTAGACACTGCGGAGCTTCAACAAGGGGTCTCGGTCTCGAAACCCATTAGTAGTGAAAATCCATGTTGCTGACAGCACTGGTGGGTGCGTTGCATGACTGACTGGGTGGGTGTGTTGCCCGAATGACTGGGTGGGTGCGTTGCATGACACACCAAAAAAAAAGTGAGCTTTCCTTGGTATGTATATGTTTTTCAAGAATATAGTTGTTTTTTAACATTTCTCCATAGTTTGTAATTTTGGAAGGAAAAGAATTCTATTATTGGATTGCAATCCAAACAGTTGCAAAACAAACAAGCACAAAGAGTTTTCTTCTCTTAAAGTTGATGTTAGTTTACCTTTAATGAGGTATGGAACATCCAAGCCAATCATCAACTGGACCCCACCCTGAACAGGCCTTTAACCCTCAGGCTAATCAACTCATCAGGTGGCCACATGCATACAAGACTATTGAATGGTAAAAAGAAAATGGCCAATGGTCTACATGCAGCATAATTGTGTGGCCCACATGAGTAGTGCATGGACCCATTTATTTGGCTAAGCAAGGTTCCTTTAGAGGAAAGGGAGGCTCTCCACAGAAGGCATGCTTGTGAACCCAGACCCTACCAGGTGCAGCTCACATGCATGTGGCCGTCTATTATGTTCATCATAACATATAAATACACTGCACCAAAACTTGGGTAAGTGATTCCAACAGGTGGTGCAATGTAAATATACGCCCGCGGCCCACCTGATGATTGGCAAGGCCAAATTTGGGTCATGGGTTGCGTGGATTAACGGTTGAAAGCCACTTCTTCAGTAGCTACGAAAATTAGATCCTCATCGTTCTTTCGATATGGCCTATCCATGATCAACCAGTAGGTTTGCCGTCTCGCCTGCTAGCCCAGCTGGAAGACGCCTAGGCGATTCAACAGCAGGTCTCAGGTTCAAAAGGCTAAGGAGACACACTAACCCCATGGGTGGGTGGGTGCATTGTGTGACTAACAGTGTAGGTGTGGGTGCATTGCACAGCTAACAGGGTGGGTACATTGCATGACCAAAAAAAAAAAAAACCAATAGGTTTGCCACATGATCCTAAAATTAATATGAACTGGTTTGGGCCTTTTTGAATTGGTCCATTCTATTTTCAGCATGACTCATCCTAGCCTAGCCCATTTCATATAGTGGGAGAATCATGGATGTCGATCAAGTACCTTCCTATTAGAGGAGGACCGCAAAAGGATCAGAAGGAGCCCAAGAGAAGACAACTTTCAGCACTTCCAGAACCAGATCAATCAATCGCCCACCCTAGCTGATCAATCGCCCATGTAGGAAATAGTCAAGAAAGTTCACTGGACTAAAAATGCATCTATCGATCGATTGCCCGGCCTTGGTCGATCGATCGCCCAAAATCACAAATCACCTCTGGACCTCTCTGGACTGTTTTGAGGTCGGCGATTGAAGCAATTAATCAATCGTCCGATCGATCGCCCCTCGGATCGATCAATCGCCAGCACGAAAATTCACATCGTTTTTCTATTTTATTTCATTTTTCATTTAGACTTCTTTCTAATCTCGCAATTAGGATTTATTATGGAGTGCTTAGGCTATATAAACTATTTTAATTTCATTGTTATTCATTCATTAACCTATTCTCAATAAAATCTCTAAGTTTTTTTACTGATCTCTCGCTCATAGATTCGAGTGTTTTCCTTCGTGGATTCGAAGAAGTTCGGTTGAGGATTCTTGAAAGCTCCGTGGATTCGGAGTAGTTATCATGTGAGAGAGACGATGCTCGATCTCACTACGTCTGCGTTTGCGTCAATTGGTATTAAAGAGAGGAAGCCCCTTCAATCCGATGTCAACTAACGACGGTTACGACAACAACCCCTCTGACGTTGCTCAAGGGCTTCAATTTCTTGTGGAGAAGATAGATGCTCTCCAATAGGCGAATCAGTTGTCCATGCAAGAGCTGCAGGCAAATCTCAACCTGATCGTAGGGGCATTAGCCCGCCACAAGTTCAAGGCGACGTCCAGCCTCCCATTGTCGTTGTGCAGTGCAACGTCGTTACTCGCAGAGCGCTACACACGGCGAATCACCGCGTTATCCCAGAAGATTCGAATTCCAACGACGACAACGTCAAGGGCATGGGCATTGTTGCCAGATAGCCCACACAATAACTTTCATAGACAAAACTACATCATAAACAGAGTAGAATTCACATAATGAAGAATCAAAACATATCGAATTTCACCACAATTTCATCGAACACCTGGCGTGCGTCCTCCACCACATCACATGGGTTGCTGCCCACCACCCCCTAAAAACAATTTCATCGAACATCTGTCGTGCAAAGGGATCAACTGCTTTCTTCTTCCCATCATTTCCCCCTTATGAAATCTTCTTGTTCTTGCCGATGGCCATGGTTGATGCTTTTGAAGCTCGGGTCTCAAGGCAGAAAGACAACCACCCCTAAAAACCTAACTCCTATCTAATTCCTCCAGACAACAATTCCAAACGAGCGAGAGATGGTTGCTGCCAAGATGAGCGGGAGCGGCCGAGATGAAGGTGGTGGTGATGATGGTCCACAAAGGGAGAGAATGGGGGCTGCGAGCGATGGGGGTTTTAGTCAGTGGGGCCGCAAAGAATGGGGGCTGCGAGAGATAGGCTGCAAGATGATGCCGATGGTGATGGTGGTCGAAAGAGGGAGAGAGATTAAGAGCGAGAGAGGGAGAAAGAGATCGAGAGCGGGCGGGAGAAGAGGAGGGAGAGGGAAGAATAGAAAATCGATTAGGATTTTTTTAATTGAGCGCGAGAGGGAGGAATTTGGCGCGGGCTTTCTTTTGGGCGCGGAGAGCTATAGATGGGACGGTCCTGGCATGGGCTCGTGGGGCCCACTGTAATGTATGTTGTTTATCCACTCCGTCCAATCATTAAACCTGGCTTTATGCCATGATCAGAAAAAGGAGTTCGACCGAAGGCCCAGTGGACCACACCACATATTAACGCGGTAGACAATCTCCACTATTTCTTATGGTGTGGTCCACTTGAGCCTTTGATCTGCCTCTTTTTTTGTACTCATGCCCAAGAATAAGCTGTCAAAATGGATGGACAGCTAAGATAAAAACATGCATTACAGTAGCCCTTGGAAGTTTTTAATGATAAGCATTCAATCCCTCCGTGGTGTGTCCACTTGAGATTTAGATCTGCCTAATTTTTATGATCTCACCCTAAAATGGGCTGGAAAAATGGATGGACAACATGGATATACAAGAAATCATCAAGGTGAAAAAACATATGGATGGCATGGATATACATCATGAAATGTTATTTTTTTTATTTGGGTAGGACGGTCGATTTTTAGGTTTACCAGCTACAATATTTACCGCCAGCTGGAAAAAAGAACAATTTCTACAACGTACGAAGCCTGTTGTTAAAAATTAGTATTTATTACGAACAAAAACTGTTGTAAATATTACAATCACAGCGGTTCATGAAGACTGTTGTAAAAAATAATCGTTTTGACAACTGGCCAGCGCCTGACCGTTGTAAAAAGGAGTTATTTACAACGGGCAATCTGCACCCGTTGTAAAAAGTGATCTTTTACAACGATTGTGGCTAACCCGTTTGTAAAAACCCTATTGTAAAAAGTCAATTTTTTTGTAGTGCAACGTGCATGTGGATCGCGCTGAAAGAGACTATCGAGGTAAGGTCGAGCTTCCCAATTTTAATGAATTATTATGTATAGAGGAGTTCTTCGATTGGTTAGCCGAGATAGAGCGGTACTTTGGTTACATGGATGTACCGAAAGAAAAGCAAGTGAAGTTGGTCGCTTAAAAGTTGAAATCCGATGCGTCGGCATGGTGGAAACAATTTCAGATTTTCAACACACTACAAGAAAAATGACCTTTAGCCAAGAATTTTTTTACTGAGGAAACAAATTTCCTGAGTAATAATGTACTTTTACCAACGAAATTAAAATTTTCTGGGTAAATACTGCTTCACTTTTAGCAAGGAAAATATTCATTGTCAAAAGTGATGAATGCCTAGGAAATTCATATTTCGTGAGTAAAGAGGGTGTTATTTCGTGGCTAGAAATATTAAGTTTTAGCTTACTTTTACCGACGAACAAATTTCTCAATAAAACCTGTTGTGCATGCGACATAAGGAGCTCATTAGGTGGGCCTACTGTGTGTGGATTTTATGGCAAAAAAAGCTGCACCAAACGTTGGACCATCCTAATTACATTAGTCCACTTGGATGGTCCATTCAATCAATCTTAACTATTCATTTAGTCCAAAACAACAAAAACCATATTGATAGGATGGCATAATCGACGAACCTTTGATTTGGTCTTACTTTTTACAACCGTCTATTCTTTAAGCCATGGATGGGATGGTTTCAATTGCCTATCAAACGTGTTTCTTTAAAATCCTAGGCAATGCATGGTAGGGCCTAACAAATAGAAGCATCAAATTGTTGATTAGACCTATTTTTTGGAAAATTATCTAGATAGTCCATATAAATGACCATTGATCAAATGGTTCATATTTGTTAGATTGGTGTAATGTTTGCATGATAGCCCATGAAATGCATGGTAGACCTAATGAACAATCCAGATCAATGGATTGGACTGTCTAAGTGTCCCAATGCAATAAGACGTGCAATGAGAAAACGGGAGCATCTCTCAATTTTTCCGATGGTTTCCAGGCTTGGGTGGATTCATTTTGGTGGGACATTGACAATTTGATATATATAATCGTCGTTCATCCCTTTTTGCAGCCCATTTTTAAGACGTGGTCTAAAAAGTTAGGCTGATCCAAATCTCAGGTGGACCACACCATAGGAAATAGTGGGGATTGAGCACTTATCATTAAAAACTTCCTTAATGCGCACTGAATTTTATGTTTTCCTTTCATCCATGTCTACGTGATCTTGTGTAAAAGTTGAATGGCAAATAAACATCACGGTGGGCCCTAGGAAAGTTTCAACAATGGTGATCATTGTTACCCCTCCTTCCTGCGATATGGTCCACTCGAGCCTTCTATCTGCTTCCTTTTTGGGATCATGGCCTAAAATGATGTTTCAAAATGGATGTACGGCTTGGATAAAATACATATATAACGGTGGCCCCACGGAGACCCTGATATGATCGCCCGTCTCTAGCTAGTCTTGGTGGCGGTAGTACCCAATCCACGCCCATTTTCTCCATCTACGAGAGGGAAAACCTAGTTCCCTTCCCTCTCCCTGTCTCCTTCTCTCTCTCTCTCTCTCGGCTCTCTCTCTCTTCCGGCGCCCTCCGCCTCCGATTCCTTTCTCTCTCTCCCTATCTTGATTTCCACAACTCCCGATCTCGATCTCTGCTTCTGGCATTTCTCCTCGTCTTCCATGGAATCTGCTGCGATTCTCCGCTCATTTCACTGTAAGTCTCTCTCTCTCTCTCTCTCTCTCTCTCTCTCTCTCTCTCTCTCTCTCTCTCTCTCTCTCTCTCTCTCTCTCCGGATGTGCTTCTTTGATAGATTTTGTTGTTCTACGTTCGAGATGGTCGGGAATGATTCAATTCTGTGGAAATCAGCTTACGAAGAACCGTCCTACGCACAATCGATTAAGAGAAAGGTGAATGTGGACAGCTGATCTTGTGGGCCACAACATGGATGGGCTGTAGTTTGAAAACTATGCCAATAGGATGATTCTTTCCGTGTAATTTGGGTATTATGTTTTTAGGCTTTGGACAGGAAACAATGAAACCCCAATCAGTGGGTATTATGTTTCAATTAGTTTTCGAACTCTGATTTCTCCCATATGAAGGTGTTATTGCTGCAATTAGATTAGCTGCCTGTTTTTCATTCTCAACCAAAATGCTGTGTGTTGCGGAAATTAATTTACCCATGAAAACGTTGAAACAGGCTAACCCTGAAATTAGGAGCAGAAAAATCTTATACCCATGAAAACATTATATATATATATATATATATATATATATATATATATATATATATATATATACACACAAATTCATATTATAGACAACTTCAAGAACTAAACAAAACAGAATTACAATGCAAAAAAAAAAAAAAAAAAACAATATGCCTTTTACATATGGATAGCCACACTGATTGATCTGCATGCACCTAATCTTTTTCCATTTGGCCATAAGCAAATCAAGTCAATATACCCAAAAACAAAGAAAAGGAAGAAATACTTTGATTCTATGGCAAAGTGTGTGCAAGCAATTAGAAATTATTGAAAAATTCAAATTAAACCATCCATAGATGTATCATGAACCAAAAATTACCTTTATTTGTTTATATCAGTATTAGATTGATGGACATTTATTGGACCTGTCAAAATGAAAGATATTCCATGGCCTTCTTAAAAAGAAGGTCCACGAATAAGAAGTTAGGATTGTCCGCTCAATATGATTTTTAGATTATAACATAGTGACAATTGATTCCACAATTTGTTTGAATTAAAAAGTAGGTCCTTACTACTTTTTTTAACATTTTGTCTTTTGGTACCTTTGCATCCCAGAAATATAGATCAGTGTGAGCCCCACCGTGATATGTGACGGATATCCATCCTATTAATCAAATGCATCTTTCCATGGTTAGCCATGGGCCTAAAAATCAGGACAATTTATGACTTAAGTGGGCCACACCACCAACAACAGCTGAGAGTAGATGCTTGCCTATTGAAACCTTCCTAAATTGTAGATAGGGCCCAGTAAGATGGTTTACACATCGAACCCATCCATCGTGTGTGTCCCACTTGGATGAGGGTTCACACCAAATTTTAGGCCATTCCAAAACTCAAGTGGCCCCCACCAAGTGCTTTTAGATGTTTTAGGCATGATTTCAAATGTACGGCCCACCTGAGCTCCAGATATGGCTGATTTTTTTTTTCACAACCCATAACCTAGGGGGACCTACTAAATGCATAGTGTGGATGTCCATCACACATCATAGTGGGGCTTACAGAGCTCGATCTTATGGAAAGCTTCCCATGAGATTGAATGCAAACCAAGATGAATAATTACATGAACTGTTCTGAGAAAGCATGTGTTAAAAGGCTTGTACTGGTTCTGAACAAATGATTTCTCTTTCAAAACTTAAGCCTATTTTGAGTCATAACATTGAAGAAGAAGAAGATGTGAGTTCATTTCCAATTCAGTCCATATGGGTTCAGAAGATATAATCCTCTCCCTCCAATTCCTCCTGTAATAAACAGATGGATGGCAAATCCAGCTTGTAGCTGAGGTTAACTCCATTATGGATATGTTAGACAAGGAAGGTGGTAGGGTATGTTTTGTGGATCTAGCATCCATTGCCTTTTAGGAGGTTAGCTCCATATGAATGCAGAAAAAAGATGGAAAATGAAAAAAGAAAAGAAAACACATTTCACTAAACAAAGAAAAAATCTTCAAAATAAATGAAACTAGATCACATAAACACATCTGCAAAAGACCCATAAATACATAAACATCCAAAAACAAAATAATGATTTCTCTAAATAACAAAAATAAAAATAAAAATTCGATGACCCAAAACTCTTAATAGAATCCATCCCCAAACACATAAACAAATAAAGAATCCAAACAACCCTTTGTGGCCCAAACATCTTCAGTAGAGCGTGCCTGTTCCATTCACAGTATGTTTTATAATTTTAAATCTTTATTTTTCTTTCTCTTGAAACCATGACATGAGGAAATGCTTCTCAAGCCTATTGAAATCAAGCAGTTGTTGTCGAAGATCTTTACCCTTATGTAGGTAATACAACTTGACTTGTTTCTTTACTCATAAAGAGTGCTCTCTTGCATCTACAAGGGTAACATCGTATGATTTTCTACTAAGAGTAGGAAAAAAAAACAACGAAACACTTTGAAACTAGATCAAGCCAAACACAACCTTAATGAATTAGGTTGATGTCTTGTGTACTTAGTGTTTACAGAACATGTCTTGTTATGATTTGATACTTTTGGGTGTCATTTTATACTGTAAAGAGTTAGATTCGACTGACAAAGCTGCGGCGTTCTAGTTTAGATTTTGTTCATTCAGGAATTAGGATATCTTGGAAATGGGTTTTGCTAGTCTAATGGTTTTTGTTACAAGTAACTAATTCTTTATGATGTTGTTGATTTTGTCAGAGGGTCACTAACATGGCTTTGTTGAGGATATTCACCTGTATTGGTTATTTTCTTGCTTTTGTGTAGTGCAAGTGTAGATGGGAGGGTTTTTGTGTGGAAGATTGATGAAGGCCCTGATGTGGAAGATAAGCCACAGATAACAAGAAAAGTTGTTGTTGCCATTCAGATACTCGGAGATGGGGAATCAGTTCATCCACAAATCTGTTGGCACTCACACAAACAGGTAATGCTTAGTTTATCATGGAACTGTTAATCAGGAGGCTTTATATGGTGTGTTGACCTAGGTTTGGTAGTTTGGTACAGATGGGGCCCATCTTTTGTGAACCTAAGCTGTTGGTGTGGAATTCGGTGTAGTACAGAGTGACTTCAGCTAAGTTATCCATCTGTAGCTTTCTCATTTTTGCTTTGGTACAAGAAATAGTGTTTGTGGGTATATCAAATGTGTTTCTTTCAATGTCAATGGTTATGCTATTGGTACATGAATATATGGGGGCATTTGACATCTCTAAAAATAAATGTCAATGTCAATGAATTGGTTAAGTGCTTAATTCCCTTATCTGTTTTCCTATATTTTCTGCATGGGTGCACTTTTGTGAGTACATGGATAAAGTTAAACCATATCAACAATGGTGAGCACGAAAATGTGGAAATGATTTAATCTTCACTGAACCTTCACTACGTTGGGTTCTCCTATCACTTGCCAGGTAAGCAGTGCCTAAGGAGTTATTTCTTTCCTTTTAGGTATAACTTGTTATTTATGTAAACATTTTTTATACTCTGCCCTTTTTTATACATAGCTTTTGGGATATTGATTTTAGTTCTTTGTAGCCTGACATAATGTGGAATATGGTTAGAGCTGGAGCTGATGGCAAACCATTGAGAATGGTTAAAATTGAGATCTAAGTCTGAATTTTTTTCAGACAAGATTGTTACTATACATTTTCCCAAACAAAGTCCTAATTACTGAAAAAAAAAATTAAGAAATTCGTTCCTCACTAGAGATTCACACGCCATAACAGTTATATTGTCATGTTGCAGGTTTTCCATGTATGAAGTGAGCACATCATGGAGTTTCTATCAAGGGCACATTGTAATATAATTTCTTTCTATTATGGACAAGTTCTTAGAAGAAACAACAGTTAAATTCCAGGTTGTAATTTGTTTATTTTTTTTTAATGTTTTGACAGTAATGGATAAATGAAAGAAGTATGAGATTTAGTTGATTCGGAGTTTTTTTGTGGTGTGTTTGGATTTAGTTGATTTGATGTTTTCCATTGTGTATTTGGATTTGGTTGATTTGGAATTTTTTAGTGGTGTGTTTGGAATTTGTTTATTTGGGATTTCTACATTCCAAAGGAGTGACTGATTGGATCTTTTCTATCTAATTTCCAAGTTGTAATTGATACATCTTACCGATTGCTTTAGTCATGTGAAAATTTTGACATTGTCTCTCTTTATGGGTTGTCTTCTAACAAGAATTTTGGATGGAAACCTTTTTTAAGTATACGTCTCTGCCTGCTTCACTTTAAGGAATGTTTCATACAGTTTAAATTTATGGTTTTCCATGGCATTGATATTTTTGGTGTTTCATGATGTTTTCTAAGCATTATCTTTGATTAAGTTATCTTTGTGAATAATTCACGCTAATACCATGTCTATGTTCTTCATATGTTGCCGAAATTGATGCAACAAGCAATTATCCATTTACTCCTTTGGTTAAATAGATTGCTAGTTCATGTGGTTTTTCCTTTTACTTTTTTACTTTATAAATCAATTGTATTCATTGGGGTTTCTTTTTTTGAAAAGAAATTATGGAAATTGTAACAGTTGAGTTCCTATAGGTCTCAAAAATTCCAGAAAACCATTTTTAGTGGACTGTTACCTTTTATTTGTCGATATCCATATAGGTTGATATCGACGAAAGATGGTCTCCGAACTATGCTTGTAAATGCCAGCCTAGCAAAGGTATGTCATGTTGACAGAGACAAAATTCAGTACAAAAGCCTTTCATTTAACAACCACAATATTAATGTCTGACTCTGAACACCCAAATCATCTCTTTCTCTAGATTATTTGAAAACTGGGAATTTTTCATGTATGGCTATGCTCATTTTGACTTGTATATATATTGTGGTTATCGATAATAGTAGAAATTTAAAGAACTTTTTTTAAATATCTTCAATTCAAGTTATAATTGTTAAGTATTATTAATTACTAATATTATATTTTGTTTTATTTTGCAGATTGTTGGTGATAGCGGGGAGCTGATGGATTTTTATTTTTTATTTGTTGTATGCACTCGTGGGATCGACATTTTGATTTTATTCAAAACATTATTATGATTAAATGGTCATTTTGATTGGTATATGATTGAATGCTTTCAGTTGGGTGTGAATTATGTTTTAACAGGTTATAAGGTGAAACTTTTTGCAGGACATAATTTTGTTGGCAAACACTTACGGAGGAAATATTTGTTGGTGATTTCCAAGGAAATATTTCGTTGGTAAAAGTACCATTGTACGTTTTCCAAGGAACTATTTCGTCGCTAATTTTACTATTTTCCAACGAAAGTGCTCGGTAATTCCTAAGAAACATTTACCAAGAAACATTTTCCTTGGTAATAGTCTTTATTTCCTTGTAAAAAAGTTCATAATTACCGACAAATTAAACTACAGCCACGAAATTCTGGACTTTTACCAACGAAATGTTTCGTTGGTAAAACTCATTTTTTTACCGACAACAAAATCCGTTTTGTTGGTAATTGTTTTTCCTTAAGGATGATAATTCAACGAAACCAGTGACGAAAAGTTTGGTCGGTAATGACTTTTACCCAGGAAATTGTAACGTTTATCCAGGAAAAAGCCAAAATTGTTGTGGTGACACTCGATAGAACAAGGCACCCATCCGATCATAACCTCAGATGAAACATCTTCTGCAGAACTAATTCCTCCCTAATGACTACGAGCAAATCATATTCCAACAATACCAAAACTGTTGGCAAGGAAATCAATTCGTAGCTGAGTATCTTGAAGAGTTCCAGCATTTAGGAACTCGGAACAACTTGGCGGAATCTACATCATAGCAAGTAGCGTGGTTTATCTGGGGATTGCAGCTCGCAATTCAAGATTAGATTCAGATGATTTTCGATTTTCGGGATAAACCGTGGAGGAGGCCGTCCAATTGATTATTAGGGCAAAGACGCAGCTTACAAGGGCCCCTATGGTCCACAGCAATGTTTATTAGATACAAATATCAAGTGCACCACACAGTGGGGATTGATCCAAATCTTTTGTAGAACCATGTCCTAAAATAAGCTAACAAAACAGATGAACGGTATCGTAGCTAATTAGCGTTCTATATAGCAGGGCTGTCCAGTCTGACAGTATTTGTGTGAGGGCTTAGCTTTCCATCAAATGCAATGCACTGTTTAGATCATATGGCAAAAAAATCAGGCCAATAAACACCTTAGATGGACCACACCTTATCAAAATAAAGGAATGCCTGAAAAAAAAAAAAAAATCATTAGTTTGCTTTGATTGATATGCCCACCTCAAGAATGAATTTATTTTATTTATCTAATGCAACCTCAACATCTCTGCAGCAGTTTCATATTTGCACCTGCACCCACACCCATGTGTAGTTGCGCACATCCCTGCACGTGATCGTATGTGGAATTAGCAAATCTCAGCAATTTCTGAGTATTAAAAGTTATAATGCGAGTTTTGAAAAGATGGAATTGGCTAATTTGGGGGCATAGCTTGTATCGAGAGTTACTATTGACTCCAATGTAGCAAACTGGTGCAACACTGTCCGTCCAATCTAAAATTACAAACAGTGGTAAGAAGTAGGGGCGGCAATGCGTTGGGTCGACATATGCGTTAACTGGCTTGACATGCTTCTGAGGCAGGTTTGGGCCGGCATTAGTAGCTAGCGAGTCAGTGCTAAACATCCCACCTAGGGATGTCAAGCTGATCTGAGGTGTGGGACCCAATAGTGGCCCAAATCCAAGCCCAAACTTGATCCGAACCCAAGCCTAGTCTAAAGGCCAGTTCAAGCCCAAGCAAAGGCTCATTTAACATTGGGGACACTAAACTAGAGGAGAGCATACCAGAGGGAAACCAGGACCTCACCTGAGCTCTCTTCCAAAACCACGGCTCATCCACATGATGGGAGTGCGGATCGTCTGTGTTGAAAGCACAAGAAATTCCAGTGCCGGTGATTCTCCTACACCCACGTCATTTTTTATATCTCCAGCCTCACCATGACCTTTGTGTTATATCCACACCGTCCATCAATTTTTTCAAATCGGTTGAGAGCATGATTCCAAAAATGAGGTACATCCAAAGCTCAAGTGGACCACACCAAAGAAAGCAATGGGAATTACACAAACTGTGGTTGAAACCTTCCTAGGGGCAAGCATGAGGCTTATCTGACATCTAACCTATTCGTAAGGCCACCCATACCTGGATGAAGGTACAACACAAATATCTGCTTGATCAGAGATATCTGTGGCCCTAAGAAGTTTTCAACAATAGCATCAATTCCACTGTTTCCCATGGTGTGTTCCACATGAGCTTTGGATTTGCCTTGTTTTTAGGCTCGTAACCTAGAAAGATCTGAAAAAATATATGAATGCTGTGGATCTTGGAAATAAATCATCATGGGCTTGGAAATAAATCATCATGGGCCGCATAAATTTCCCACGTCAGGAAATTCCGCTGCTAGCTTCTTCTTTTTTCTTTTTTCTGTTTTTTTTTAGTCAGTCATGCAACGCACCCATCCAGTTAATTGCGCAACACACCCACCCGGTCAGTCATGCAACGCACCCACTGGTGCTGTTAGCAGCGGGAGTTTCACCCTGATGGGTTTCATGCGACGCACCCACTGGTGCTGTTAGCAGCGGGAGTTTCACCCTGATGGGTTTCATGCGACGCACCCACTGGTGCTGTTAGCAGCGGGAGTTTCACCCTGATGGGTTTCAAGACCTAGACCTCTTGTTGAAACTCGGCATAGTCTACCAACGAGGCAAGAGAGGAGAAAATCGGTTGAAATGTGGAACTTCCGTGGGGCTCATCATGATGTATTTATTAGATCCACACTGTCCATCCATTTTGTTTCATACCTTTTAGTCACGAGGTTGAAAACGAGTCAGATCCAAGTCTCAAGGGGCCACACAACAGGAAGGAGTGGGAATTGAATGCCTACCATTGAAAACTTCTTAAGGCAACAGACCACTCTAATCAAAATGATGTTTGTGTTTTCCCTTCATCAAGGTCTGAGTGACCTTATGAAGAGGTTAGATGGCAAATAAACCTCATAGTTGACCGTAGGAAGGTTTCAATGTTACTCGTTCAATCCCATGCTTTTTGTTGTGTGGTCCACATGAGCTTTGGATGTGCCTCATTTTTTGTCTTATGCTTTAAAATAATCTGGAAAAAAAAATTGATAGGCTTTAAAATAAAATGAAAAAATTGATGGAGAGCGTGGATCTAACAAATATATAATGGTGAGGCCAAGAGAAATTCCACACGGTAAAAGTGGGGTTGTGCAGCACGCAGTCCATACTCAAGAGGGAAAATCGGCTTGTTTTGTGACCTTACCTTATTAGTGATGACATGGACCAACGAGAATAGATGGCATTGAATTTTTCTGTGCCTTCAACACATGTGATCCACACTCACATGGCAGGTGGCGCATCTGCCGTGTGGAATTTAGCTATATTCTATCATGGGTTAGTTGAGGGAGAGAAAAAGCAACCCTTGCCTTCAGAGTCCTGCTTGGGGTAAAATGACTCCTTTGCCTCTATTTTTTCACAAAATTATGTCCCTTGCCATCTAACCCAACCAACTATAATGTGCCGTGTGCTACACTCAAGCCCTTAGCCAATCACAACCTTTATAGCCTTATTTTGCCTCCAAACTTTTCAGAAATTACATAAATGCCACTCGTAACACTTATAAATACTTCATCCCACTTCACTTATTCATCACTAACTAGTATCTAAAAGCCTTAACGAAGAAAAGAAGAGAATGAGAGTAGGTATAGCCCATCCATCCACCAAGAAAAGAAATAGAGTGAAAGAGAGGAAACCCATTAGCCTTAGGTCAGCCTGGCCAAGCTTAAATCCTAGTGTCAGGCCCGAATCCAAATTTCAAGGCATGACACCTAGCCGCCTGAGACATTAGAGAGTGTAATTCAGTCCACTTCAATTGATCCTTATGATAACATGTTCACCCACTTGCCCAACTCTGGTCAGCTTCATTGCTATTTGCATCAGGATTATGCATCATCATTTTTTCACTCTCAACCACCCTGCTCATCTAGTCAATTTAAGTGTATGCACTGCGACTTACCAGAATATTGGATCTTGCTCATCAAAAACTTCAAATGACTGGAGCTCGATCACTTCTCCAAGTGGGTGAGTCCAGGTTGAGTAGCCTTTCCCAATCCATCACTTAAAGTAGGCATCGCATTGGCACACTGCATTTCACATACCACATTACATCTTTTAAGCGTAAGAACTAATCCAATCCCTTGTGTTTCGAGTTATGTGAAGTAGCGAATGTACATTCGTACAAGCAGGGAGGGTGCATAATACATTTCCTCTTTGTCATTGCAGTCCCTTACCCAAAATCCCGAGTTGCAGATCAAGAGTCATTTTAAGGTAAAAAATTCTCTGATTCTTTGGTTTAATAAGGTTACTAAAGAGTCTAGTCAGTTGTGAAAATTGAAATAACTAGCTAGTGGCAACTCCAAGTCAAATATACAACACCCCAAGTCACAGCTATACAAGAAAGCCTGAAAAGGCCCTGTGAGCACAATCTAGCTAGCATCCACATTAGGGCTTAGGTTAAGATGCGGCTTGCATATGCAAACGGATCACGATTCAGTTAAACCTTATCCAACCAAACTTACTCATATAGAGTTAAACCAGAGAGATTACATAGTGATAAAAAATCTAATTTGTATTATTTCTCTAATAACAATTAAACATTTGAGGAGATAGGAGATTCATAAAAAAATCTAGAGAGATCTTAACAGAAACACTTATAACAAATAGGATAATAACCCAATTCATAAATATTATCCAAATCTACCAATGGAAGGAGCTAGATAACCTAACTCCACCAAGCACAAAATCTGAAAAAAAACATAAAGTATGAATATAGATTATAGGAAGCAATCAAGCCCTAACATCCTCATGCCCTGGTCAAAGCCTAGCCCAAGCCTCAACGGGCTCAAAATGCCTTTCCCTAGCCCTAGCCCTAGCCTAAATTGGCCAAGCCAGGGCAGCCCTAACAAGAAGAGAGTTTATTGGCATAGATTTCGAATGGCCCAATTTTAAATTTTTCTTTCTTTCTTATATATAAACAATTTGGATGCTCGAAACACGACATGGAATTCAATAATTATATTTAAACTACACATGAACCACAATGCTACCATTAACAAGTACCTTTGAACCATTGTAACCGTGTCTCATTCAATTATTGGATTGGGTTAATAGGCTAGGCCAGGTAATTTATCATTAGCCCTGGCCTAGCTGACCCTAGCATTGGGCCTAGATTTTAGTCCCAAGTTTAGCCCTTGGGCCAAGTTTAAGGGCCCAAGCTTGGCCCTACAGGGCTGGGTCCCTCGGGTTGGGCCAGGCAACCCGGCTCATCACCACCCTTAGTACTATAAATTCATTCACATGATGTTTGTATGTTTTATATGCATTTAATAATTGGGCTGGGCTTGACATACCTTTAGGCCATACCTATTCTTAAAACCAAGTATGGTTGTGCTAAGTCGGGTCAAGTCGACAGGCCCAATTACAAGTAAATGGTTGGGTTGGTCAAGCTTGGACTTGATGAATTTTCTGGGGACTGTGTCACACCACAGTTTAATGGGATGCAAGTCAGGTTAGGCCCCGGAATTCTTGGGCCCCTTTTGTAAATTGGTCGAGCTTAGCAGGCCCCACCCAACTCCAAAACCGGCTCATTGTTACCCCCCAGGTGTAGGTATTAGCTAGGTTCAGTCCTAGGATCCTTTTCCTAGCCTGTGTTTTGTGCCTTCTTTCTTCTTTTTTTTCCTTCTTTTCTCTTCCTTTTTTCTGAGGCCTCCCTCCTTGTTAGTTTGTATTCTTTTTAAGCTTTGCCTTGTTAAGTAACAAGAGAGCTTTTATTTTTTTTCACTTTAAAAAATAAATAAATAAAACAGTCTCACCACTTCTGTGATGCTTATTAATTAAATTGACTTGGAGTCAATGCATGTCACATTCAGGTCTGCCAATGACTCAAGAGTCAGTCTCTGCCACAAAAAGAACATGAATACAATGGCCCACCGGACGAACCCAACAAAAAAAAAAACGATCTGTCAGTGATCTTCCAATATGATAGATTTTCAGGGCGTGGTCCATCCATGAAGAGTTGCGACGGACCAATGGTCTGGATAACCAAACCACACTTGTGAGAATCGACAACTGCTTGTAACATGCAAAGACAATCTCTTGGTAGATATCATTCAACGATGCCTCCTTTCTTCGTATTGTTTCTAATTGATTAATAATATTATAGGCAGTGCTCTCCTGCCTTTTAGTTAAAAAAAAAAAAAAATTTGCAAAGTAACCACAAAGATAATGACTCAAAAGAAGAAGCAATTAATGTTCCACATTCAAAACAATTGAATAGCTAGAGATTTATGATAATACAAATTTCAGACTATTTATGATAATACAAATTTCAGACTAACTTCACAGTATGTTCCATCAGATCATCAGTCAGCAGGCGCACAAACACGTGCGTGCACACATATAACTGTGCACCCACATGTGCCATATGTACGAGACTTTTCCAACTCCTAAACGTGTATACTACGGAAAGGAGTAAAAGCAATTTCCAAGAAATTTCAAGAAAGTGAAAAGATTCCAAATCTCTTTATAAATTGGGGGTGGAGGGCACAGGCTCCATTCATTCAAATACATTGTAGACAGAGTAAGAGATGGGCACAAAAGGTTGTATGCTTTGGTGCATCCTCTTACTTTCCATTCTTCTCATCCCAACTGAGATATCAGCTCGGCAGCTGCTCGATCCAGCAAAATTCCCATACTCGTGAGTATCATGTTGCACATGTATTTTCTTCCATTATCTCTTATTAGTTCCATAGGTCACAGCAATCCCCTCCACACGTGGCACGTGTTCTTACCTTGAATGATCATAAATGGGCCAGAGCCAAGAACAATAAAAACAAAACAAAAGCAGTGATCAGATGATCCTAACCACTGGAGCAATGCTATATTTTCCACTTAAATCAGGACTGACAGCTGCCCACTTCTTTTAACCAGCAATTTATAGGCTAAAAGTAAGTACCTAAGACCACCCCATAAATAACAATGTTGGGCTATGGTGCATCCACATGGTGGCCTTAGATATCACTGGTCCAACCTCCATACACACATCACCACGGTGCCTTAGTGTCCAATCCATGGTTAATTTCTATGCTCAAAATAGTAGCTCCAAGTAATTGAGTTTTTCTTTTCTTTAAGCGGAAATGAAGAAGGCCAAAGAGCACCTCGATGCTGAGCATAGCAAAGGGATTGGTTATGGCACTCTCAAACCAAACCCTGGCAGGCCAATTAACCGCGGCATGCCCTATACACGTCCATGCAGAGGAAATTACAATTGCCAACCGCCAAGTCCTTAATATGGAGAGTATCAGATAACCATATGTGTTTAAGCCGAGTTTGGTCACACCAAATACCATAAAATTTCGTGATATTTCATGATTAATCAGTCTAGCTTGGCAGCTAAACTCAGCCTTAAGCAAATGGTTATTATTATAAGTATAATACAAGCTAGTTACAATGGGGGTGTTTGGATTGA
Source organism: Liriodendron chinense (assembly GCA_003013855.2). Taxonomy (NCBI): domain Eukaryota; kingdom Viridiplantae; phylum Streptophyta; class Magnoliopsida; order Magnoliales; family Magnoliaceae; genus Liriodendron; species Liriodendron chinense. The sequence continues at coordinate 17,143 of PVNU02001917.1, read as the reverse complement.
TGTAGTCAAGTAATTGAGTTGTTGCTTTGAAAATATAGTGCTTTTATTGTGAGCATGGGTTATTGGTATGAGGCCTGCCCGATAAGTGGGCCTTCGATCATATGTATACTTTATACATGAATAAGTTGTATTTGAATCTTAACGATGCTCAGACTCAAATTTTTTTCTCTTCTTCTTTTCTTTCCTTTTGATGTTCCACTGATGCGGTTTTCATTAGTTTGCCTTTGAAATGTGGACTTAAGGGGCCTGTTTGGATATAATTGCAATCCAAAGGTTTTTTTTGTTTTTATAAGATTGCAATCCAAACAGTAACAAAGTCGAAAGAAAAGAATTTTTTTAGGCTTTTCTTTGACAAAATAAATACCTACAAAGGGCTTGCATTCCAGGGTCCTGATGCGAGTTTACCTCTGATGTTTGGTACGACACATCCAAGCCCTTCACCAAGTGAAGCCCACCCCAAATAGGCCTTTTTACTCAGGTTATAGTCTACTCATCAGGTGACCGCATGCATACAAGAATATTGACTGGTAGAATGAAAATGGCCAATGCTCTAAATGCAACATATATGTGTGGGCCACGTGAATAATGGACGGGCTTATTTATTTGGTAAAGCAAGGTCCCTGAGGGAGAAAGTGATGCAGGAGGATGTGATGAAGTTGATCACCGTCTTCTTCACAGGATAATTACTTTAAATCCACAAGGCTTCTAGGACTACTCAAACTTTATTGACGATAAAAAATGAAATTACAACTCTTTAATAAAGGAACTACTCAAATCTAGAATGGAGTTTTAGACTTATACTCCAACTCAAACACCCTAAAAACATGACTTACTATAAATAGACAACATCTATTCCTACTAGAATTAGCAGTTTCCGACCAAATTAGTGTCCAATATAACCCAACCATGTTATTTTTCTAACTTTTCTAAGACCTTTTCATGTTGGACATAACTTATACAACTTAAAGGATCAAAAGTTATATTCAAACTAAAACCTACTATTTATAGTGAAAGCTAAACTAAACTAGACTTTTAACCGTCAATCTGACGGAATCTCGCAAATCTGACATGGGCAACCCGATGTAGTAAGGTTGGTTGGCTAAAGTAAGTTCTCCTACCCAAAATCACATATAATATGTCGAAAAATTCATCCCGATTTGCGAGATACAACTGATTTAAAGTTCTAATGGTTCGGATTGTTTTCGCCTTAATTTGATCTAGCTTTCTCTAGCTCATCTATGCTAGGAATGTGTCAGATCCTCATCCATGATCATAAGGTTCTCATACTATATCAGAAAGGGAGGTTCTCCACCTAATGAATAAACCGGACCATGGTCAGGAGGTATGCTCGGGTACTTGGAGCCTACCTGCTGCAGCTCACACGCATGTGGTTGGGTTGGGTCATGATCAAAGCCATATATTATGTTCATCCTATCATGTAAACACCCTAGACCAAAAATTGGGTTTGTGTTATTAGCAAGTCACAACGTGAAAAGGGCAAATTTGCGACGGATTTTGCGACGGACATTGTTCGTCGCAAAAATTGCTTGGTTTAACGACGAACCTTATTCGTCGTATTCTAAAATATTCCGTCGCTTTTGCGAAATTAAGAGGATTTCGTCGCGGGATTTACCGACGAACTTAGCCCGTCGCTATTTAACGACGGACTTGGTTCGTCGCTAATCCCAGCCCGAAAAAATCCCCCGGATATGGTCCGTCTTAAAATAAAATTTAAGAAAACTGATATTTTTAAAAAATTAGAAAATTTGATATTTAAAATAATAGATTTAGTAATTTGAAAAAAAAAAGCTAAGAGGTTGTAAAAACTAAATTGAGAAATTTGAATAAAATTAATGTATTTGAAATTTATTTTCAAATTTTCACAAAATTAAACATTTTGAAAAAGAAAATTGTGAAGTTTAAAAAAAAAATTTGTGATTTTCAAACAAAAAAAGTTGAGAGGTTTGAAAATAAATTAACAATTTTTTAGTAAAACTGAGATTTTGAAAAATAATAAGATTCAAAAAATTGAGATTTTTTAAAAAAAAATGGCCATTTGAAAAAAGTTGAGAAGTTCGAACAAATTTGATAAGTTCGTAAAAAAATTAAGATTTTGTATTTTGAAAAAATTAAGAAGTTTGATAAAAAAAAATGATATTTTAAAAAGAAATTGAGAAGCTTTAAAAAATTGACATTTTGAAAAGTTAGAGAAGTTTGAAATAAAATTGAAATTTTGAAGAAAAAAATGTGATGTAAAAAAATGGAGATTTTGATTAAAAAAAATTTTAATTTGAAAATAAAAATGACCTAGTTTCAAAAAAATTGTGATTTCGAAAAAAAATGTTGAGAAGTTGGAAAGAAATCGACAATGTTTGATAAAAATTCGGATTAAAAAAAAAGAATTGAGATTTAAAAAATAATTAGGATTTTAGAAGAAAAAAAAAAGTAACATTTTTAGACAAAAGAAGTCATTTTGAAAAAAAAAAAATTGCGACGTTTGAATAAAATTGATAAGCTTAAAAAAATTAATTTTTGAAAAGAAATTATATTTTTATAAAATTGACATTTTGGAAAAGAAATTGGCATAAAGAAATTAGTGTTTTGAAAAAAAGAATTAGCATTTTTTAAATGTTGAGAAGTTTGAATAAAACTAGTAAGTTTGATTAAAAAAATAAATTTTTGATGAGTTTGAAAAAGTTCGAAAAAGAATTAGATTTGAAAAGGAAATGAAGATTTGAGATTTAAAATAAATTTGAGATTTCGTATTTTGAAAAAAAAAAAGTTGAGAAATTTGATAAAAAAAAAAAAAGAGATTTTATCAGTTTTGAAAAAAAAAAGGTTAGAAAAAAATTGTGATTTAAACGAAAGTGAGAAATTTGATATGAGTGGGCCAAATTTATTGGTGGACATTTATTGGATAGTTGAAAATGAAAAATTACACTCATTCAGTTAACTGGTTATCAGATTGGTTTATGCATACATATATGTTCATTGGTGCAAAAAATGAAGGCCCATAATATAATGATGTTAATTAATTGCAAGGAAAACTTGAAATGATGAGATTGATCAAATTCTATGATCAAGTCATCCTAAACTTGATCTGAATGGTCAGATATGTTTAAAACGTTGTAATTATTATTGAAAATAAAATTAAGCCCGAATCATATCCATATAAAAGACTCTTTAAATGTGCACAATCAGTTTGTCTAGAGCTAAACAAATTTTGGACAATCTGATTGGTCCAAATTGAAAAGTAAATGATTTTAGATGTTTAGATTAAATTTCTCTCAAATCTAACGGTTAGGTTACAAGATATGGCCCATCATTGATTAATTTTATCTATTTAGTATCTTTCTCATCTTAAACTTGATCAGGGCAAGTGACCAGTCAAATCAAAGTTATTGATGAATATAATAGAGTGAATGGATTAGATTTCTAAATTAGGCCAAATTTTTAGGTCAAAATTGCGCTGCAACTTGTTGACCTCGTGAAAACCTAATAAATGTATAGTCATTGGACCCCAAACTCTAATCTAGCCATTGAGAATTTGATCTTTCTAATATTTGCTATTGCATCCTAAAATGATATAAAAGAACAGATGAATAGATTAGATATACATAAAATACATCAACTTGAGCTCATACCGTTGGGATAACGGATGCAGATTGGCTAGTGACCCTGCCACTAGTCAATGCCTAGTGATCGGTGCTCTGTGGGCCCCACCATGATGAATGTGTTTCATCCACTCTATCCATACATTTTCGTAGATCATTTTATGGTATGAGCCTAAATTTGAGGTAGATCCAAATCTCAAGTGGACCACATCACAAGAAACAATTTTAATTGAACACCCACTATTAAAAACTTATTGGGGGGCCACGGAAGTTTTGGAACAAGCTGATATTTGTTTTTTACCTACATCAAGGTCTGTATGACCTAATCAAGAGGTTGGATGTCAAATAATTAATATAGTGGACCCTACGAGGTTTTTAATGGTGGACATTTAATCAATACTATTTTCCTGTGGTGTGGTCCACCTGAGATTTAGATTTGACTCATTTATTGGATCAAGCATTAAAACGATATTCAGAAATGGCTAGACAGCGTGGATAAAACACATACGTCATGGAGGGGCCCACAAAGCACCGGCCAGTGGCCCCACAGCGAAGGGGTGCGAATTAGGTGTTACCCCAGGAATAGCTTAGTGGGTGTTACCCTAACCGTGTGGGGCCCATCTTGTTGTAGTTTTTATATATCAACACTGTCTATCTCTTTTTCATATCATTTTAGAATGTGTTCCAAAATCCTAAGAAGATCCAAATCTTAGGTGAACCATATCACTAGAAACAGTGATGTATAACCATTAAAAATGTGTTGTGGGCCACAAAAGTTTTGGATCAATCTGATCTTTATATTTTCCCTTCATCAAGACTTTATTGACATTATCAAGAGCTTGGATTGCAAATAAACATTACAAAAACCTTACGATGGGCTCTTTGGAATTTTTAATGGTGGGTCACTCAATCACACTATTTCTAGTGTTATGGTCCACTTGAAATTTGAATCTACATAATTTTTGGAAAGTCATCCTAAAATGGACTGTAGAAACAGATGGACGGCATAGATATACAAAATATCATCCATGTGGGCCATACGGTGGGGTAACACCCACTAAGCTGTTCCCGGGTAACACCTAATTCACGCCCCGGCCGCCCAGAAGCAGATTGCGTCTGGGGTAACTCCGCACGTGGGGAGTAAACTTTGTGGGACCCACAGTGATTTACGTTATTTTATCCATTCCGTCCATCCATCTTAACAGCAAATTATAGGTGTGGTGCAAAAAAATGAAGCATATCAAAATCTAAAATGGACCACACCACAGGAAATGTGTGAACTGAATGTCTACTATTGAAAAATTCTTGGAGGACACAGAAGTTTTGGATCAAGCTGATATTTGTGTTTTCCCTTCATCCATATCCATGTGATCTTATGAACAGGTTGGATGACAAATAAACATCACTGTAGGGCCTGGGAAGGTTTCAACGGTGGAAATCATTATTCCCACTGTTTCCCGTGGCATGGTCCACTTGAGATTTGGATATGCTTAAATTTCGGGCTCAACCACTAAAATGAGCTGGAAAAACATATGGACGGAATAGAGAAAGCACATCCATTCTAGGTGGGCCCAACTGAGTTTACTCAGCACGATAAGAGCGTGCGGAGTTACTCCGCATGCAATCCGATTCCCCTGTAAAAAAATCCCCAAATCCATCTTCCCTCTACCGTCTCCCGCCATTCCTCCCTCTCTCTCTCTCTCTCTCTCTCTCTCTCCAAAAACCCACTACTCCCATCCCGCAGCTTCCAAGCTTCCAAGCTTCCACGCCTCCCATCCCCACTCCCGTGGTTTTTTTCAGCTTCCAAGCTCAACGGCCGTTACCTGCTGGTATGAAATCTCTCTCTCTCTCTCTCTCTCTCTCTCTCTCTCTCTCTCTCCAACATTGATTGTTGAAACCCTAATCAGGGTTTTGCAATCCCTAATTGGTCATGGTTGATCCCTAATCAGGGTTTTGCAATCCCTAATTGGTCATGGTTGATCCCTAATCAGGGTTTTGCAATCCCTAATTGGTCATGGTTGATCCCTAGTCAGGGTTTTGCAATCCCTAATTGGTAATGGTTGATCCCTAATCAGGGTTATTCCAAAAAAAAAAAAAAAAATCACTCGTTGCTGATTGCAATTCGACAGAGTTGTGTTTGGGCAAGACATCCACCAATATATTTCAAAATCGAGAATCTTATGGAGAAGCATTATTACGATCTAAACGTACTACATGAACGTTCAGGATCTCTCATTGTTGGAATTGCAGTCCACAATGACACGTAGGGGCTTTTGGATGCACGAGATATTCTAAACGTACTAAATGAACGTTCAGGATCTAGCACGGACCCATGGCTGCAAAAGCACTCTTGGGTCTGCAGATCAACTGGCCCAACCCGAGCAAGTTGGGCTCGGTCTAGAAACATGACCTGTTTCAGTAAATGGGTTGCACTTGGGTCGAACCCTGGCCAACCTCCGCTGCCAATTTAGGTCATCAATGAGTTGGTCATTTACAAAACCCGAGCCGGGTCATGGCGGGTTCAGTAGGATTAGTTGAGGCTGACCGCCAGGCTTGATGAATTTTTAAGTGGGTCGTGCTGGGTCATATGGTAATGGGCCGTCAGTCAGGCTTGGGCAAGAATTCTCCATAGAAGGGCTGCACCGTCTTCCCAACTTTCTCTCCTGCATTCAACTTTCCCACATGGGGCTTACCTTGATAATTTTTCATACGTCAAGGTTTGCTAACATTTTATGGGTGGGTTCGTGGGTGCTCTCATCAGGGATTTGTCTTTCAACGACATCTATGGGGATATACCATTTTCAATTTCAAAGTTGAAACAGTTGGAATCCCTGTAAGCTCCTTTAGACTAGAATACCTCTTGCCTACGTTGCTCCTCGATAGATGTGTTCCCAGTGAGCATAGTTGCATTTGTGGATTTTTCAGGCAACCAGCTGATGGGACCCATTCCTTCAACTCTGTCTCAGATACCAAACTTGAAAATACTGTAAGTTGTTTTTTGTCCCTTCTCTCTCCAATTTCTGATTAATGATGCATGAATTTCAACGATGCTGACTCCATCTTCAGGGATCTGGCCCAAAATAAACTGAGTGGGGACATACCGAGGCTTATTTACTGGAATGAAGTTTTGCAGTATCTGTGAGTTGTCAGGACCTCATACTTAGAGCTAATTGTTTTTCTCTACTTTTTTTTTTTTTTTACTTGTATGCGGGAACTACCTCTCGTCATTGAAATTTGATAATCATTAGATAATTTGTCTTCGTTTTTCTTTTGCCTTTTCCTGTTGATATACATCTCTACATGATTTCTTAATAATAAACTATATTGTTTTCTTAACGAGTCTTGTAATTTAGGGGATTGCGAGGCAACAATCTGGCAGGGACTCTCTCTGCTGATATGTGCCAGTTGACTGGGTTATGGTATTTGTAAGTTCTCAGCCTCATCTCTGAAATTGCAATAATTGCGGTAATTTCAATGACTTTTTCTTTATGGCATGATTTCCCATCTGATTCCCAATGACCACTATTTCAGTGATGTGAGAAACAACAGTTTAACAGGGAGCATTCCAAAGAATATTGGAAACTGTACCAGCTTCCAGGTTTTGTACGTACACCATCTCCCTCTACATGTTTAATCTTTTGAGGTGCATAAAATGGCCATGATTTGAGATTGAATTTTTCTCTGATTGCTAGGGACTTGTCTTACAATCAGCTCACAGGAGAGATTCCTTTCAATATTGGGTTTCTGCAAGTTGCAACATTGTATGATGCCAGTAACTTTCTTCACTTTTCAACTCAAAGAATGGGAGTTGGGTCTAGATGACTTGCTTTTGTAGTCTTTGAGACTCCTTTGCCTGCATTTTCTCAGTCTCAAGTTTCTTTTTGTATATAACATCCTTGAATTAACAGCTGTTATTTTTGTCATTATTAGATCTCTGCAAGGAAACCAGCTGTCTGGGCCAATTCCACCTGTGATCGCTCTGATGCAGGCACTTGCCGTGCTGTAAGCACTGTACATTTTTGTCATTATTAGAAACATGGACTGAATTTCAGTTAAAGGGTCGTGAGTGGAGATGCAAATTGCATGCACTTTTGTAGAATGCTAACCTTTTTATATAGGTCTTAACATAATCTGATGTTTGGATTCTAACTTAGGTCCAGTACGTTCCACATTGAGTTAGTTTGTTTGAGTTAACATATAGCACGTGTACTGTTTCTAGGTGCCTGTGTATCAAGCATCATACACAGCTGGGGTGTGTGTGTGTGTCTTATTGCTACTGGTACTTCTGAATTTTGTCAAGTCCATAAAATAACTTGACATGAATTTAATTCTACAGTTTTGGAAACTCTGCCTGTGAGTGATGTGATAACTTTAGATAAAGCACGGGGTCGATGTCAGGCAATCAACCAGTCACAGAACTTTTTTAAAGCAATCATGAGAGTTCTTGTTTCAAATATGATTGGCAAAATAGGATTCAAATGTGAGCGCACATAAACAAACAAACAATATTCAAGGTGTGCATTAGCTACAGCCTGTATGGTTTTTTAGTTTTCGCCTGAATTGCTTCTAGAAATTTCAATTGTGGAGCATTTGAATATGACCGGAACACCATGCGGTTACTGGCTAGTCACGTCTGAAACTCAATCGCACTTTTTAGTTCTCATGGGGATTTCATTTTTATATATTTCCTTAATATTTGTTGTTTGATTCTTATCATCAGTTCCTTGAACTGTTATTGAGATTTTTGGTGTAAATACCGAAAATGCACATTGAGATTTTTTTACTTACAATGCACATGCAAAACTTGTTATAGCTCTTCCTATGGCTACCTTCAATGCAATGTTATAGCTCGTAATTTATTTGCATACATTTCCATTTTAGGAATTGAAATTGTCCATATTCTTAGTCTTTTAATGCCTAAAAAATGGAGAATAAATGTAAGCAGATTAAGAGTGGGTGTAAATGGCAGCTCCCTATGTCCGTACATATGTTAGATGGGGTCCAGGTTGAATTGGATATAACCTCATGTTGTCACCTTGGGTTAGCATTTTTTTTAATCCTTATCTATATGCCTTTGATTATCTGCGCACTACTGGCACTATGACTTGAGGATGGAGAGATCAATGTGCAGGTAAGCAATGCAAGCCATGTAAAGTAGGAAAAAGGCAGAAACCAACATCAAAGGCTCCGCGAGCATGAAAATAGGGTTGAATTTTTTTCAAACTGGTGATGGAGGAGGTCTACAATGCTTCATCGGGAGTTTAAATGGGTGGACGATCAAAGTTGCTCATCAGGTGCAGGCTACAATCTAGATTCCCTTGTCCAAAATTCAATTCAATCTGACTCTTAAGTCTTATCATCTGATGGGCCATACATGTAGATTAAATGTTGAATATCCAATTCTTTTAGCATACGTTTGGCTCAACTGGTTTGCAACCAACTTTATTCTCAAACCTAGGCATAAGTTCTGGGTGAGTTCAGCTAAGCCCACACGTGGGTGGAGCCTTACACAACATTTAATCCTACAATCTTAGCATTCTTCCTTCCTTGATGATTTGAAACAGGGCTGCATCCATTTGGCCAGGTAAATTGAATTGCAAACATCCCACGGAACTACAGTTACGTTTGCTCTTTTGGCCTTTTATGTAATTTATTCTTTGATGGTCTTAACTATCTAACCTTTATTGATGAAATCAAGGCTACCATAGGAAAGCCAAATGATTTGAGTTGTGAATTTTTTTTTATCTAATTAAGGAGGAAATGATGGAAGTTAACTATGTTACCATGAACTTGAAGCTAAGTAACATGAATACAAATGCTAACAGGGGAATCGAAATTTAATAATTGAAATTCGATGTGATAGTGCAGCCAAACGCACTCAACAGTGCCATTTTGGATTTGGACCAAGATGTGAAGGTATATACATGCATCTCTAAGGGTGCATTTGGAGCACTTATTAATGTACTGCAGTTATTAGTGTAATGAAGTGGAAATAGCCAGATTGAAAACTCGTTAGCATTCATATCCGGGATTTCTCGGTTCTGAGCTGTAATTCTATCAATTTCAATTTGGACTTGAAAAAACAAGCCAAAGCCAATAACTTGGTATAAGGCTTCAATGACGATGATGATGACTAGAAAAAAACAAAAAAAGAGTTGTTGAGATATGAGGCGATCTCCTAGGGAAGCATTTTTAACCTTTGTAATTATTCGCTCTATCTGTTTGATGCTTAGCACAAGATGTTGTAATTATTCATCTTCGGCATGTTGCGTTTGAGGAAAATTATTTATTTTTCTAATGAAATATTAAGAATGGTTGAGATTTTTCCCTGTTCTAAGAAGGCCTTAAACACGTGACGTCACCCGCATGCAGGTTTCAAAAGATGGTCCTGAATGAGCAAGCTAGAGCACCTTGACCTGAGTGATAACTCCTTGAACGAAAGCATTCTGCCGTATTTGGGTGCACTCTCATCCCTCAAGAGCCTTGATCTAAGTCACAATAATTTTGAAGGACGCTTCACCTCTGAAGGCAAGTCAATCAATTGTAAAGAAATTAAACCCAGATTTATAGCATCAGTTTGGATCAATATTTTGAACTTGATTGAGTGATCATGCCTCAAGTCACATGTCCAAACTTGCAATCTGGAGGTTTTGGATTTGAAATATAAGAGGCTGAATGGCCCAACTTAATTATTAATTAACGATGTTAGACCCTGGAACCAGCGATGTGGGTGGGACCCTGGCCGTAGGAGCCCACCTCAATGTATGAATTATATGTCCATGCTGTTCATCTGCTTTTCTACCTTATCTTATGCCATGGAACCAAAAATGAAGCAGATGCAAATTTCTGGTGGACCACACCATAAGAAACACTGGTTAACGACCATTAAAACCCTTTTGTGGGCCACAAAAGTTTTCTATCAATCTAATATTTGTTTTTTCCTTTAATCCCTGTCTACGTGACCTTATCAACAGATTGGATGGTCAATAAACATTATGGTGTACTCCAGGAAGTTTTTAATGGTAGGCATTCAATGAGAACTGTTGGCCTGTGGTGTGGTCCACCTAAAATTTTCTTCTGCTTCATGTTTTTTGAATGCATCCTAAAATAATCTGAAGAAACAGATGGACGGCATGCATATATAAAGAATACATCCAGGTGGGCCCTAGGTTCAAGGTCTCACCCACATAGCTAGTTCCGGGGTCTCACCCAAGTCGCGCCCGTTAGATGATACTGCCTATTAGGTTGGCGAGTTGCAAATGGAAAGTTACAGCCAGTGGTTCGCATTTAATGGAGAATGTATCAGATGGTTAAGATCATCCCGCATGGAAGATTTTGAGGCATCTCCGGTCCACAACTTCCACCAGATGAACAGGTTGGATAACTGAAAGGTGGGGCTGACATATACGGTTAGTTCTGGTGAACAAATTGCTTGATCCAACGTTTTATGTTTGCTTATTATTTAAGAAGAATTATAGGATCCTGGTCATCCTGCCAAACATATAGTGTGCTTACACACAGGAATCTTGCACATGCAGGGGCCCACGATCTTGTAATCTAAACCATTAATCTGACAGCCCCACCATGGATGAGTGATTCCCAGGGATCTTCCAGATTAAAAGATCACAACCTTTCGATATGGTGGCCTATGAATGCCTATTAACACACGGTTAAGAGAACATTGTAACTGTTATTATTAGAAGAGGATGAATGCTGAATGGTTAGATCAACCAATCTTAGAGATTTCGATAGCATTACGTCTCTACGTTGAGACCAGTCATGTGAATGGTTTGGATGATGAAAACATAGGCCCCACATGTACAAATAAAAAACCTGAGAATTTAATTGTTAGGATAGTATATCTTTTTATTCTTATTATTTTAACTGGTGGGTAACCCTTTTTCTTTAAAGATACTGATTTTATTAAAGGCCAAAAAGAGGGTTACCGTTTTTGTCATTCGTGATTAAGTTGGTAGTTCATATTTTCTGCTTTTATTTATTGAGGAATTGTATGATACTTTAGCAGACTATGGCTAACTGTTGTTATGCACTCATCTTTCTACACATGGCACATTCCACTTAACCCAGACCATCCAAATTGTGCACCTGACCATGGGTGGGCATCGCCACAAAACCTCAGTGATTTGATGATTGATTATCTGGTTGGTGAATTGAATGGACGGTTGCCCAAACCTGCAGCAGTCCAATTGAATGTAGGAATGCCTATCGATCGCACATTCAGGATCCTCTGATCAGTATATTTTTTGGACAGACTGGATCGATTGCATGCCTGCCATGTCTGTAGTGGAATGGCCCAAGTTACCTCCAATCCAAGTAACTATCGTTTCTCTTGCTTGTAAATTGGTTTCAGTGATGCTGAATACATTTATATGCTTATCAGTTTTGGATTTCTATTTTTATTTTCAGATCAGTCTACGCTCTTACTTCGACTCTGCTGACTAAAAATTTCTCTGCTTGCTGGCTTTGTTTGTGAATGCTCTATCCAAAGAGGATTAAATGGAATTGCCTCCAGGTTTCCGATTTCATCCCAGTACCGAAGCTTCATCATGCATATATAATAGTTATCAAGCTTGTCACCTAGCATTTCTTACGAGTAGGTGGTGCTTCATTGTCTTTTGTTGTTGTTTTTCCTTTTTTGTTCTTAGATTATAATACTGATACTCTTTATGTTTTATATTCTGGATTTTGCAGGTGGGCCAGTTGATGGATTTGCTAACGTATGAGGTGGAAGTAGCTATAAAGGAAAGATTAGAAATGAAGGTTAGCTTCACGTATGGTCAAGAGATTGGTTTCAATATTGGGAACAAAATAAAGCCTAGTTGCTCATTCTATGGAGAATGGTTCACTTTAATGTGTAGATTTGTAACAAATATTAATATTATTTTTCACTAGAAATGTAAGGACTTTAAGTTTCATATATGATATAATTATGATTTGTTAGGTTTTAATTTTTTTTTTTTGTTTTAAATAATTTGGATGACTATCAGGTGCAATAGATTCAAAAATAAATTAAAACGTAATAGGTGTGCGTTCAGAAAATTTAGCGACGGACCAAACCCGTCGCTAAAATTCCTAAATAAATGCAATCACGCTGTCGCCCATAATTTAACGACGGACCAATATACGTGGCAACAATTTTGTACGACGGACCGATATCCGTCGCAACAATTTTGTACGACGGACCAATATCCGTCGCTAAATCCGTCGCTTTACATAATTTAGCGACGAGCATAATCCGTCGTTTAAAATTTGCCATAGTAAACTGCGACGAACCAAGTCCGTCGCTAATATTGATTTGCGACGAACTTGGTCCGTCGCAAAAATGCGATTTTGGCATAGTGAGTGGCCCACCTGATGATCCAAGAGGCCAAATTATGTGGGTCCTGGGTTACCTAGATTTACTGTCGAAGGCCACTTCTTGGGTAGCTACAAAGATTCGAATCGTTCTTGCAGTATGGCCTATCCATGTGGTGGTCCACTATCATTCGCCCTGCTCAACCAACTGGTTCACTATGTGTTGTACTAAAATTAATTCATACTGGTTCCAGGCTTAATTGTGAATTAGTCAATTCTATTTTGGGCATGACCCATCCTATAGCCCAGCCCATTGACACTCTAGTTGGTTAATAAGCTTGGTTTTTAAGAATCCGACGAGTCGGATGTAACCTGTCGCAGTTGAGTCGGATTTGGTCAAAAACCTGATCTGGATCGACACCATGAGTAATGCCAACGATTTACCTTAGACTCCATTGAGTAGCGACTTGACTCAGCACCTGACTTGTCGGTCCGAGTTGCCAAATGATCTATATAATCATGTTGGTATGATTCGTGCTAAATGTTATTATTTAAGTTAGGAAGCACTTGATTTGCATAAACAGACCGAATATGAACGGAAGTCCCTATTTTCATCTATGGGACCTTGTTATAGACAGCCCACGGCACCAAAATTCACACGGTCAAATGATGATATCCTAGCCATTGATTGGAGGTATTTTTCTCATTGAAAGTCGATTGCTAGTTAGACATTTTCCTAGTGACTAATCCCACTTCATAAAAGTTGTACTTCCAATTAGTGGTTAGGATTACCAGTCCCACGTGAATTTTTACAGGAGGCTGGTTCCTCTACAAGTGGTTGCAATTAGGGCTGCAAACAATTCTATTTATGATCAATTTATTGATTAAATTGAATTGAACAAATCGAATCGAATCAAATCGTTCCCCAAGATCAATTCAATTCAATTTTTAAAAAAAATCAATTTCAATTTTTTTTCCGATCAATCGAATCAAATCGATTTGTATCGAATTGAATTAATTGATTGAATTGAACTCAATTATATATATATATATATATATATATATATATATATATATATATATATATATATATATATATATATATGTGGACGACATGGATGAAATAGATATATCATAGTGTGTTTTATTTATGCCTTCCATCCATTTTTTCATCTAAATTTAAGGCAAAAGCTTAAAAAATTAGAAAGATATATATCTCAGGTTGATCACACCATAGCAAAACAATGGGGATTGAACGTCCACCATTAAATTCTTCATGGGGCCCATTGTAATGTTTATTTGTCATCCAACATGTTGATAAAAGTCACATAGACCTAGAGGAAGGGAAAAAACAAATATCAGCTTGATACCAAACTTCTAAGGCTACAAAAAGTTTTCAACAATAAGCGTCAATCCCCCACTGTTTTCCTGTGGTCCACTTAAGATTTAGATATGTATCATTTTTGGGATAATGTCTTAGAATCAGATGAAAAATTGGATGGACAGCCTAGATAAAACACTTACATCATGGTGGGGCCTACAGAGCTTTAAAAACACCCTTCTGCATATCTACACCCACCCAAGAGTCTAAGACAAACCTGATTGCATACTTAGTAACTCAATGCACTTAGCGTACTGAGTAAACTCTGTTGGGCCCACGGTAATTTATTCGTTTTATCCACTCCATTCATCCATTTTAAAAGATAATTTTATGGCTCGAGCCCAAAATTGAAGCATATACAAAGCTCAAGTGGCACACACCACAAGAAACATTGTGAATTGAACCTCTACCATTGAAAAATTATTGTAGCCCACTGAAGTTTTGAATCAAGTTGATATTTGTTTTCCATTCATGCATGTCTACCTAATCTTATGAATAGGTTGGATGACAAATAAATGTCACTATGGGCCTTGGGAAGGTTTCAACAGTGGAAATCTTTATTCCCATTGTTTCATGTGGCATGGTCCACTCAAGCTTCGGATGTGCCTCAATTTTGGGTTCAACAGCTAAAATGAGCGGGCAAAACGAATGGACGGTGTGGATAAACCAAATGCATTCAAAGTAGGCCCAACTAAGTACTCGGTATGACAAAAGCATACTAAGTACGCAATCTGAAGTTCGCCCAAGAGTGAATTAGGTGTACCGCTGGTAACAACTTAATGGATGTTACCCCTACCGTGTAGGGCCTACCTTGATGTATTTTTTGTATATACATTCCGTCTATCAAATTTTACGTCTCAATTTAGGGCATGATCCAAAATTATCATGCCTTATAAGAAGATTATATCTCAGGTGGACCATAACAAGAGAAAGAGTGATGAATAACCGTTAAAAACATTTTGCAGGCCTCGAAAGCTTTGGATCAAAACAATCTTTCTAATTTCCCTTCATCCAGATCTTCTTGACAATATCAACGGGTTGGATTGAAAAAAAACATTAGGTAAATGTTACGATGAGCCCTTTGGAAATTTTAATGGTGAGGCACTCAATCAACACCGTTTCATGTGGCATGGTCTACCTAAGATATGGATATGTATAAATTTTCACTAAGTATGCAGCATCTTTGCAACATAACAGTAAATTGGATTAAACTTTTATTCCAAAACCATGTATAGACTAGTTCTTATGCATATGTTTTCAGAAGTATTTCTACTAATATTATTATTTGAGTTACTATAAAATCCAAACCTACAAAATTTATAGGTTTTCAATTTGCAATGTGTGAAAAATCGAATCGAATCAAATCGAAAAAAATTCATCAATTCAATCTTATATTAATTCCAAAAAAAATTGGGGTCAATTCAATTTCAATTCGAAATTTCGAAATTAAAATCAATTCAATTTCAATTTCAATTTTGAAAATTTAGGATCAATTCAATTTCAATTTCAATTTCAATTTCGAATCGATGTGCAACCCTACTTGCAATTTAGCTTTATCGTACAAATGTTTGTATTTGTCATATCATGGATTGATTTCAAATCTAATCAGTTCACCACGTCTCTCCACTCGATTTTTGGTTAAAACACTACTCACAACATGGATTATGAGGGAAGCAATTTTTGGTTACTACTTGGGAGCTTGTCTAATGGCAAACCTGTAATATTGATTTTGAAAAAGGCGTTAGTCCGTGAGTTTATAAGCAGCGTCCCAAGCTATGCTGCGAGTACCGCCTTTATTCATTAGTCCGTGAGTTTATAAGCAGCGTCCCAAGCTATGCTGCGAGTACCGCCTTTATTCAAGAAATGACCATCCTACCCCTGTAAGTAGGATAAGCTAAATTACAAGCGCTTGCAGAGGAACCAGCCTCTTTTTGTTTTTGGATATTGTTGCAGCACAACCGGAGGCCAGCCATCAGGTGGATGCGGAGAACCTCAAACCCATTGGCTATTACCCTCTTGATGTAGAATGGGTCGCTGATTATTTCATGGCCCAGATGGAGCAAAAGAAGACCGGTCAGAGTCGAAAGTGATCCAGACCATCAGGACCGTAAACCAGCCATATCTCACAATCCGGAATGAGTTTCGGGACATATAATATATCAATTTGGGGTAGCTCGAGCTACTTTAGCCAACCAACCCTGCTATGCCGGGTTGCCCATGCCAGAATCGCGAGATTCAACGGTATCGACGATCATTAGGCTAGTTTATTTTCAGTTTTACTATTTATAGTAAGTTTTAATTCGATCATAACTTTGAACCTGTAGGGTTTTATAGTTAGTGCCCAACATGAAAAGGGCTTAGAATATTTAGTAGAACAACATGGTTGGGCCCGTTTGATAACTTTCTATTTTTGGCCGAAAACCACGGGTTCTAGTAGGATTGAACGACTTCTATAAATAGTAAGTTTACTATTTATAGTTAGTTGCGTTTTCTAGGAGTTTTAGTTTGAGTTGGAGTCTGATACTTTACCTAGGCTTTAGTTTCCTATTTATATGCATTGTAATTCCGTTTATTATTCATTCAATTATCAAAAACATTATTCGGAATTAATTTTCTTTTTTTATTATCCTTTTCTTTCTTCTCGTGGATTCAAGAAACTCTTGGTTAGGGAGACGGTGATCGACCTACCACGTCCTCCCTGCATCCTCAAGCCAAATAGACCTGTTAAGCATAGGAGGCCCTACAATCCTCCATGCAAGAAAGCTTACCAGTGCCGAGGACCACCCCGTCCTTAATACATAGGAGTGAATTAAAGAGGGTGGATGGATTGGTA
>PVNU02001916.1:0-161046 GCA_003013855.2 Liriodendron chinense | reverse complement strand
GATCGTCAATTAGGTCCAACGCTTTCTTCATAGGCATCCTTGAGAAGATCCTCCCGACCCGTTAATCCAAACTGTCCATTTAGTGGCACACAAAATGGATGTAGAAGATTTTTCATATAAGATAGGACCAATCATGGATGTTTAGAACTATCTTATTGCTATGATTTTTCCCGATAGTGATAAAAGAGGGGACTAGATCCAATGAACGGTTCAGATAGGTGATGAGATTACCAACAAGTCTAATTGCAAGTATACGCATGGGAAGGCTTCCATGCATGCACTTAGCCCGTTATATCATAAATAATAACAGGACCCGTTATTTATTAACACATTTTAACTGATAAATAATAACAGGACCCGTCACTTGATGCCTATTATTCTAAAGAATTACTTTTGTTAGGCAGTTGTAAGTATCTCATCCATTGCTTGGAAACAGAATGGGGCCATATTAAGGGTTGATTGGATAATCTGATCAGCGCAGCTGTTGCATGGCAAACCCTGAAATGTGTTCTAAACTTCACAGACAGTTCAGATTGATTGATAGGATTATCCAAATAAACATATGCAACTATGGGCATTATAATTAGAAGTTAGAGGGGTGCCAGTGTGCCTGGTTTGGGCCAGGTCAGGCTAGGGCTAGGCCCAGCCCAACATTTAAGACCCAAGGCCTGCACCCAGCCCAAACCCAATATAGCCCTAACATGCTAGCCCATGCCTGAGTGCAATAATAATAATAATAATCGTAAATAAATAAATAAATAAAATGTTAGGCCCATCCACCTAACGCAGCCTAGCCCTTCATAAGGCCATTTAGGGCTCATTTGGATTCCACCAAATAAGTTGTTTTTCTTGCTGATAGCAGCAGTTAAGTAACTTATTTAAGATAAGTTAGTTTGGTTAATAAATAATAATCATTACTTATTTGTTGAAAATCAGTTAAGTATTTCAACATTTTTATTTTGCTTTTCTACTTTTTTACCACCTACTAAAATAAGAGGTGCTCGTCCATATTTGTAAAAGTGCTGATTTTCATGGCAACCGCCCAGCCCATGTTGACCATCCAGCTTGCTGGGCCTACTGCGATATATTTTATCCACACTATCCATCTGGTTTGGATGTGAGTGGGGCTAGCATGTGAGGCAGATCTAAACCTCAGGTGGACCCCACATTAAGAAGCAACAGTGATAATGATGACACCATTGAAACCTCCTTAGTCCCAGTGTGATGTGTTTTACTCGTGCCATTTATCTATTTTTCTAATTAGTTGTGGGTGGCCCGCTGAGCAGTGGAGCCACATGATGTGCACATAAAATCCACAATGTCCACCCTTGTTGGTTCATCCCAAAAATGAAATAGAATCCAATCTCAAGCTCATCCCAAAAATGAAACAAATCCAATCTCAAATAGACCGCACCTCGGGAAACCGTGGTCATTGATGCCCATCATTGGTTGGCCCTAATGATGAGTGGTCCATATCCAAAGCGGGCCTGCATGATGGACGACCCACATTAGACGTGGGCCCCACATTTGGGACAATCCACATTAAAGGCGGCTCCACATGATGGACAGTGGATATTGATGGTGGGCCCACTTGATGGATGACCAACACCAAAGGTGGGCCCTACATAAATAATGGTGCAAATGTCCCACATCCAGGGTGGGCCCCACATGATGTATGCTCACATCAAAGGCAGGGCCACACAATGAACAATCCACACCAAAGGTTGGCCCGAAATGATGGATGGTGTCCACATAAATGTAGAAGTTTCTCCATTATGTGTGGTCCGTTTGATCAGACTGATTTCAGCTGGATGCATCTAATGGACGGCTTGGATGGCACAGAAACATCACAGTGGGCCCCACACATCTGTACTATATGAGAGCTTCACCTGTAAAACACACATAAATATATTGTAACAAACAAGATCCACACGATTTAGTAGTGTAACACGGTCACATTGTACCCGATCACCGCATGGACGCCCAGGATTGAGTGTGTACGTGCCAAGCAATACCCACGTGCGAACTGGAACCGCCCGGTCCCACCAACGATCGGCATCTCCCTCTGGCCGTTCATCACCGGGTTCCACCCCACCACACTAACTGTGCTACCCTTGTGGGGCCCACTAACAAACCCTGTGCTCGTTCCCTAAGGACGTCATGGCGTAGATCCCTTGTGCTCGTCCCATCACCGTTGATCTCAGGTCCGGCGTGATCGTAAGTGGGTCATCGACGACGTAGATCGATCCGAAGGAGGCGGCGATCGGATTCGGGCTGGAGATGTTGATGGGCCCACTGGGGGCCACACGGAGGGCAGTCATGTTGGGCCCACCAATGGTGTCGTGCATGTAGAATTGTAGCTTTGTGACCGTTGATTTTGAGGCTAGAGTGGGCCTTAAGTGTAACGACCCTAAAATTTCGGTAGGAAAAATTTTCTTTTAGGAGCAAAAATGGGTTTAGCTAAATAAATTTAAGATGATAAAGAAAAGAAAAGCATGGACTGATTGGTTAAAGCCCTTTAAGCGAGAGGGAAGACCAGGTATCGAGTCCTATCACTAACAAGAATTTAATTTTTTTTTTTTTGCTTTAAATACGAATTTTGAAATTCAAAATTAATCTTATCTTATCTCAACCAACCCATCTTATCCGCAACAAATCTCCAACGAACGTCTCTTTAAAAAGAGAAAGAACGAGATGGTTTTCATCCATCGTAAAAGAAAGGAAAGGAAAGGAGAGAAGGAAGGAGGAATAGAGGGATCTTGCGGCTAGATCAAGTAGGTGTTCTTTTTATTTTATTTAAGTAGGCCAGATCCAGCCAATGAACGGGTCGGATCGTCCGTCCGTTCATTGTACTGATCTAGGGACCTTATCTTTATCTTAACCCTTGAATATATGATCACGATTGATGGGGACCATTTGGGTGGGCCAGGAATCGATCTGGATGGGTCATAATGACCATATGGCCAAAATGTACATGGGCCTCAAAATTCAGATCGAATGGACCTTCAGATGGGCCACATCAATTGAATGAATGATAGCCTTTAAAATTTTTTTGTTATTGTTTTATTTAATTAGTAAATTAATTCTGATAAATTATATTATTCCAAAACATTATTGGGCCACAATGAGGTGGCCGACCCAATGGTCGGACCAGATCTCTCGTAGACCCCACATACACTTTTTAATCGTTATAATAATAATAATAAAATAATAATAATAATATAATAAAAAAAAAAAGAAAAAGAAAAAGAAAAAGGAAAAGTGGCTGGACGTCCAGCGTCTCTGACGCTGGAACGTCCAGCGTTGGACTTTTGACAGGGTGACTTGGGGGCCCCACTCATGGGACCCACCTTGATGTATTTTGTACATCCACTCCGCCCATTTATTTCCCTATTTCATTTTAGGATGGGGGTTCGAATTTGGACCAAAACTGAGGTCCGAATGGGCCACACCATCTGAAACAAACTAATGGTGAAAACTTATAAAATAAAAATAAAATTTAAAAAGGTAGAAATTCTGGGCGTGGACAGCGGTCCACTCATGGACCCCACTGAGATGAAATCAGTAGATCCAAGCCGACCATATGTTTTAGTATAATGTTTTACAGCTTGGGTCCAAAAATCAGATAAATCCGAATCTCAGGTGGCCCACACCACTTAAAATATTAATGATAACAACACACATGGTTGAGGCAGTCCGATTTTGGATTGCTGTCCACTTTTGGGACCCATTTGATGACATTTTAAGAAATCTAATCCGTCCAATATCTTAATAAATAAGTTTTCTAGTTAAGGACCAAAAATGGCCCGTACAGGATATTCCAGTGGGCCATACCAAGATAAACAGTGGGGACAACACCTGTCCACTGGTTAGGAGCTTGTGGGCCCCACTGTGTAGTTTTTGAAAAATCCGATCCACCCAATCTCTGGAGTAATGAATTATTAGTCTTGTGACAAAAAATCAGCCCAATCAGAGTTCCAGGTGGGCCATGCCAAGTGAAATAGTGGGGAGGCACGGTATGGATTATCATAAATGGACCATTTTAGGATATCCTACGACAAAATCCTTGCAAAATATAATCAATCATATTTGGTAGTGTACCATTGGGGAACTTGTGACCAAGTATAGGATGACCACCAGTCAAGTGGGCCGTACCATCAGAAAATTGTAAAAGGGGCCATTCCTTTTGGAAACGTGGGTCACAATAATCAAATCTGGACCGTCCATTAAGGAACCAAAACTCAATAAAGTATAATCCAAATTGAAAATAAGTATATTAAGGTTAGATTGGTGGTTTATAAATATAAATTACATTTATTGTAGATTCAGGACCGATTCTGCTCAGGACGTGACACAATTAACAAAGTAATCGCCACTATCAACAGGTGAGTACATCCCAACACGTTTCCTAGTCATTTTAATTAAGTAAGTTGTGTGATGGATGCAATATGTGATATTGATTAATTTGTGCTTGTTTAAATATTATTTAAATAATTTCTATTTATAAATGTCATGAAAGATTGCCTCTCAAAATGAGAGATGAAATGTACGGACGTAAATTATTGCATGCATTATGAATTATTGTGCCTGGAGTTCGACTCTGGAAGACCGGTAGGTACTTAAGTACCCGGTTACCCAGGGACCATCCTGGAAGCCCACTAATATGTGGAAGTCCGCCCTACAAGGAAGGGGGAGCCGATTGATGGGATCCAATCGAAGCAAGTGGAAGACTGAATATATGCCCACTTGATGCATCATTTCATTCATTATTGCATTAATTATATGTTACCTATATTTGATGGCATGTGTTTATCCTGTTTAATTGAAATGCATGTGAACCGTATTGGGTTACTCACTGGGCTTTCCAGCTGACGTTGTGGATTAAAAATATACAGATGATGTAGACGTTGAACCTTCAGAGAATGCCCCTGATAATGAGATGGGACCACTAGAGGAACCGCAGGACTATTGGCCTAATTTAACCGAGGAAGAAGTGGCGGCCCTGAACCAAGACGTTTAGACTAGTTTCTTTTATTTTATTATTTTCAATAATTAGTAGACATTTAATAAAGTCCCAAATGGGTGGACTTAGTTTATAGTTGAATACTTCATGAATAAATGAGAACTTAGTATTTCATCATTTTATGCCTCTTAAAGTTGTTTAACGTTATAAATGCACTTAGTGCACCAGTTATACCCCGTAAACTGGGCCGGAGGGTGCACACTCTGAGTCCGGATTTCGGGGCGTGACAGAATGGTATCAGAGAGAGGCTTTTCTTAAAAACCTAGTTGACCTGTAGGTTATGACCCCACTTTTCTACATAAATGGTAGACCCCTGAAAATTAGAAAACAAACTTAGGACATTCCCTAAATGATCGGGGTAAATATAGAGAACTTAGAAATCAAAATTAGGGATAAAAAAAATAAATAAATAAATAAATAAAAATGAAAAGTACTGCTCATCTGAAGTCCAATATAGACTCAAAGTGCTTATTGTTATTGATAATGGAATTATAGATCATTTTATAGCAATTAGGTATTGTTAGATGATTTTATAACACACAAAACCTGCTGGACAGCAATGTCCATCAGAATTATTGATTTTTGTAAAATTCATATCTATTAATATACAGCTCCGATCAGTGTGATTTAAAGGCCTGATCGTAGCTGGGTAAGTTTAGTTTAATATAAAATTTGTAAAAAAATATAAACCCCTTAGTGGCTCATGGGGACTAAATTTCGTTATTCCTCTTAGGTGATTATGGCTCCTAGGAAATCAAAAAGCCTTCGTGATATAGGACCATCAACAAGTGTAACTGTGGCCCAAGGACCAGTAGTGAATCCTACAGTGGTGGTAGAAGAAGAGGCGTCAAATAGAGAACAAGATGAAAATTATATGGAGGAAGAAGAAAACTTTGAGGAACAACAGAATCTTGCACCACCTCTACCGGCAGCAAATCAAAATGAAGCGGGGCCCAGTACTCGGTTACCATTGTCTCCTAGGACAACGCAGGCGAATCCTACGGGACCCAACATTCAACCCTTGGATGCAGCATTCGGATTACTTCACCAAATGGCGGCAATGATGAAACAACAACAGGAACAGTTTGCTGCACAATGGGCTGACATGACTCAAGCACCACGTGGAAATCGACAGACAATGCCAATAAGATCGGAACAACCACGAGAGGTGGACTTGCTGGAGAAGTTCACCAAACTCAGGCCTCCGGTGTTTCAGGGCGCCACAAATCCAACTATAGCGGAGGATTGGTTGGTCCAAGTAGAGAAGGTATTAGAAGCAATGAACTGCCCTGATAATCAAAAGGTTCGATTGGCCTCATTCATCCTCCAAGGCGAAGCAGATGTTTGGTGGCGTGCGGCAAAGCGGGTGGTGGAAGCTAATCATGAGTGGACATGGGCAGAGTTTGAGAAGAAATTTCGTGAGAAGTATTTTCCTCGGGCCTACAGAAATCAGAAAATGGCCGAGTTCACTAAGTTAGAACAAGGCTCAATGACTGTGGCTCAGTATGAGGCTAAGTTTGCAGAATTGTCCAGATATGTTCCGAAAATCTTGGAAGATGAAGAATATAAAATCTCTAAGTTTGATGAAGGACTTCGTCAGAATATTCGAACAAAATTCTGCACCGACACTATTAAAAGCTATGCTGAGATAGTGGACAAAGCGTTCAAGGCTGAAATGGATAATGAACGGTTCCAGAAATCTCGCACTCAAATAACTGGAAGTCAGTCTAGGTCTGCACCAAGTCAGCAGCAATCATTAGAGAAGAGGCAAAGGGTTAATGTACCAACTTTCGTGGCGAACAATCAAGACCAGTTCTTTGCTGGAAACTGTGCTCACTGCAATAAGTATGGACACAAAGCAATACACTGTCGGACTCGACTTCGCGACATGGGTTTACTACCTTCCTTACCTTCCCGTGCGCAGTTCCCTGCTACAACTCAACAGTCAGGCATGACATCTCAGGCAGATAGGTTATATGAATGCCGCCGTGTCATACAGAACTATGTGCATGAATGGGTTCCATACATTTTAACCCACTAGATAATTAAATGTTATTACTGAGTATAGCTTAGCCCCACGCATGTGAAATAAAGGTAGTGTAGGCACCACACATTTGTGAGCATGGCATGTAGGTATGAGATCCAATACACCCATTGGAAGGGAACCATTACATTGATGCCCTAGCCCAAAAATTAGGTTGGCCAAAGTTTGCAACACACGTGTACGGCTGTGAAAGACTTAAATGATGTTTTCTAACCTGTCCACCTGTGTACAAAATTGGGACCCACCTTCTGAGTGGATGAGATTTATTTTTGGGAAAATATCCTTGATAAGAAGTTGGAATAACCCATCATTAGGTGGCCATACACAGATTGAGTTGGACCATTGGCTATTCACTTTAGTTTGACACGAGAATACCCAACCAATGAATGGACCATTCTAGTTTTGTTACCCAGTCTCTACTATGCATCCCATCATTTCCTCCCAACCCTGCTTTCTCTCCAGGTTTGAATCTGGATTTTAAATTTGAAGTTAACTACAATAGAAAATACGATTGGAAAGAGGGATTGAGCCGATGAGATGGGAGAACCTCTGCTTCATTCAAACCCTCCCGATCCGAACGGTATCACTCGTTCAATGTATTTCAAGAAATCATGGAAACGAGAGTTCCTAGAAAGAAAATAGGATAAGAGTTTAAGCCAGTTCGCCCATCTAGCCTGCCTCCGAATGATCAAATTCATCCATTGTAATTGAGGGTCATTTTAACCAAATAATCAGATAGGTGGTGAGATCTTCTCTGCTCCTGTAGGGGTTAAGTGTACCTCTGGACCTAACTCATCAACTTTTAGCTTTATGTGAATTAGTTTCCAAGATTGTGTACACTGTCAGATTCTACGGGCATGCCTGGATCTAATGGTTGGATCCATGACTGGATCCAATGGTTGGATTGAAACTATCCATGAAAACGGGCTAAAGAAACCCAATTCAATTAGATAATCATCGTTTACTTACTGAAAAGAAAAATATACCTATCAACGATCGAAACCATGACAACTACTCATAAGCCAATACCCAAACTACAAATATTAGGAGTAAATTGATGCAAATCCTTCTATTTTAATAATTCTAAGTTAGGAATGATTTTTTGGGTGGAATCATCCAACAAGGGTTAGACTGATTGAATTGATGAATCACAAAAAAAAAGGGGTCTAGATCTGGTTTGGGTTATAAAATATTGAGCACGATAAAAGCAACATGGAATGGCCATTTAGAGCTATACCTAAGCTTAGCCGAATCAAGTTTGACCCAAGTTTGGTTTGGCTTGTTTATGTGACAACCCCTGTTAGGGCTTTACATGAGCCAAGCTTTAAGTCTACCCCTACTACTCAGAGCTTGGTTTGATCTAGATTATACGAGCTTAAGCTTGGTTTGGTTTGGTCTAAATATCCAAGCATAGCAAGGCTAAGTTCAAACAGGAGTTTGAACTAGTTTTTTTTTCTTGTTAATAAAAAATATACATAATGTGGACTTTTTTTTTTGTACAAACATAACAATACAAAATAATATTAAAAAAAAGACTAATATAAAAGTAACAATACTAAAAAACAACATAAAGTTTAATATTCTTCATAGGACAATAACAAAAAGTTACAATGTAAAACACAAGCATATATGAATCTTCCTTATTGTTTGTAGCATATCGTAAAATGAGCTGGATAATTAGATGGACAGCTAGATAAAAAACATATATTATAGTGGGGCTTACAAAGCTTTGACACTAGCTAGGTCACGAGCCAATTCAAATTCCTCTTTAGCGTACTGAGTAAACTTTGTGGGCCCACCGTCATGTCCACGTAGTCCATCCATTTTTACATGTCATTATGGACATTATCCAAAATTGAATCATATCCAAAGCTCAAGTGGCCCAATGTAGAGGAAACAATGTGCATTCATGTATATGCATCATGTATATGTATTATCCACGCCGTCCACCTGCTCTTACATATCATTTTAGGACTTGATCCCAAAATTGAATCATATCCAAAGCTCAAGTGGATCACACCATAAAAAACAGTGTGCATACAATCTATGAGCCAAATCAAGTCAAATCAAACCGAGCCGGATCAAGCTGAGCTGAGCTAGTACTGCCTTGGTTTGAGCTTGGTTTGTTTTTTTTAAATAAGCTTGACTCGGAGGCTTGGTTTGGTTTGAACTTCTATTCAAACCAATTCAAGCTATGCTTCTTCAAACCAATCCAAACTCAGCTTTGGAGCTGGCTCAGTTTGTGTCCAGCTCTACAACCACTATGCGCTGCATTTTATTGTTGTTGTTTGGCTCTAGTTATTGAGATATTTTCATGTTGTGGAGAAGCAAACTTGTATTTTTAAACCATCATTTAGATGATAAGATGGTTAAATAACCTTGTGATGGGCCAGCCTAATCAATTTCTTCTTCTTCTTCTGATCGTATTTAGGCTTGAGCCTGCTGTGCTGGGCTCATTTTGGGCCTAGGTTGCTTAGGCCTTGTGTCTTAAATATTGGGCCCGGCCCTAACCTGACTTCACCCAAACCCAACCCATTGCCACCCCTTAACTCATAATGCACCTAGTTGCATAGTCGGATGGTTCAATCTGTACTGTCCGTTGAGTTCAGAAAACATTTCATGGGCTACCACACAACAACTAAGCTGATCGGATGATCCAATCTATCCTTAATTTGGCAATGTTGGGTCCTAAAAATAGATGGATTAAGTTGTTGATTGAACTTAATTTTTGTGTAAATGATCTTGACCATCTATATTACAAGGGCCATTGATTAAATGGTTAATATTTGCCGGATTGGTGTACTGTTTGTACAGTTGCCCATCCAATGTCCATTGAACTTAATGCACAGTGTAGATCAATGCATTGGACTGTCCAAGTATCTAAATGCAGCTAGGTGCACTATAACTATAGTGTTCTCAGGGCACCGGAGCATCTATCTAAGGCTGGTGCAAAATTGCACTGCTGCATTACCAAAATTGAAAAGGATGAGTATATCAGCTACGGCGCGTTAGTAAATAGTGGGTCCCTTTTATTATTTATTATCTATTGCGGTAAGTGCAATATTATACCTGTTGGTATTCAGGCAATCTATCTGAACCGTTAATTAGGTCTAGTGCCCTCTTTTATCACTCCAGGGAAAATCAGAGGAATAAGATGGTTCTAAACATCCGTGATTGGTCCTATCTTATACAAGCAATATTCTACGTCCATTTCGTCTGTCACTAAATGGATAGTTTGGATCATTGGACCTAACTGACGGTCATGATATTGAGTGAATGCTACAGAGTCCAGTTGGAAGATGCCTTGGGGTTTCAACAGCAGGTCTCAGGTTAGATTCAGGGTCATTGATCAAATGGCTAATATTTGTCAGATTGGTGTACTATTTGTACAGTAGCCCATCTAATGTGCGTGGGACTTAATGAACCGTCTAGATCAATGCATTGGACTGTCTATATATTCGAATGTAACTGTCAACAGCCTGTTACGACGCTGGTTGTGTCTGAGTTTGACAACTAGCGGGTGTCAGGTTTCGAGACACCATGACAGCAGCTCCGGGTGCTACGGCCGGGTCTGGTCGAGTATGGGTCGCGGAACGGGTAGGACTGGGTACAGACAGGAGTTAAAAAATAATAACAATCCGAATACCCTCGATGTTATTCATGACATAGTGGGCTAAGTGCATGGAAACGTTCCCATGGAAATACTTGCAAGTAGACTTTCAGGTAGGATGTGGGGCTCACCATGATGTTTGTGATCAATCCACCTTGACCATCCGTCTTTTATGCTTAATTTAAGACGTGTGACAAAAAATGAAGCACATCCAAAACTCAAGTAGGCTAGATGAGAGAAAATCGTGGGAATTGAGCAAGCACTACTGAAACATTCGTATGGCTATAGAAATTTAGTATTATGCTAAGTTTTTATGTCTTCAATTCATCTCAGTAGAAATGACCTTCTAAAAGGTTTGGATGGGATATAAACATCCAAGTGGACCCAAGAAGGTTTCAACTGTGGGCACTTATTTTCTCAAATTTCTCACTAGTTGGGTTTTGGATCTGCCTCATTTTTTTTTGTCTCCTGTCTCAAAATAAGCAGGAAAAAACGGATGAACGGTGTGGAATGATCGAAAATATCATGGTGGGCCCCATGTAACATGGATCAAAGAAAAAAAAAAAAAATCCCAAATGGATTACGGATTAGGATCTGGCTACTGAAGTTACCTCACCAAGTTCTATGGGCCCACCATTATGTATGTATTGTATCCTCACCATTCAACCATTAGGAGAGATCATTTTATGGCTTGAAACAAAGAATGAGGGCAGATTCAAAGCCCAAATGGACCCCACCATAAAAACAGTGGGGAGAGTGGCGGCAACCGTTGAAACCTTCCTAGGCCCCCTCTGGAAGAAAGTCCTGTCTCCGCCCCTAAGCATTAAGATAATTCTAAACATCCCTGATTGGTCTTACCTTATATGAATAATCTTCTACATCCATTTCACGTGCCAGTAAATGGACAGTTTGGATCCCTTGGACCTAATTGACGGTTCAGATAGGTTATGTGGATGCCGGCGAAACATAACTATATGCATGGATAGGTTCTCATGCATGGAAAGGTAATGTACACACCACACATTTTACCCGTATCCATCCATCGTAAGGGATCTCCTACATTGATGCCCTAGCATAAGAATGAGGTTGGCCAAGGTTTGCAACACAAGTGTACGGTTATGAAAGACTTTGAGTGATGTTTTCTAACCTGTCCATCTGTGTATAACATTGGGGCCCACTTGCTGAGTGGATGAGATTTATTTTTGGGAAAATATCCTGAGGTCCAACTGGCCTGATGGATGGATAGGATTTGGGACCTATGTGCCATTCTATCACATTTGTGGGCACATAGCACATTTGTTCGGAGAGGCTAGGCCTCTGAGGGCCACCGTGATGTATGGACTTTAGCCATACCCTCCATGCATTTTTCCATGTAAGTTTAGATTACGGTTCAAAAAATGAGGCAGATCCAATACTCAAGTGGGCCACGAAATGGGATTAAGAGCTTACCGTTGAAAACTTTTTGGGTGCGACAGAAGTTTTGGATCGAACCCGATGGATGCCAAATAAACATCGAGGTGGGCCCTAAGATGGTTTCAACAGTAGCATCATTAACACCGCTGCTTCTTATGGTGTGGCCCACTTGAGCCTTAGATCTGACTCATTTTTGAGCTCGTAGTCTAAAATGACATAGAAAAATGCATTGACGTGACGATAAAATCCGTGCATCCTCACCTCATTTGTCGAGCGTAACGTGTGTGGACTTAGAAATGTTCATTTTTATTTACGCAGCTATGCGCATGGACCTTAGATTCTCAATGCAGGCTGGATTTGATTAAGGTCCTGATGCATCTTCTTTGCACAAGTGGGGCCCACGTTTTAGTGATCCAGACGCTTGATCTGATGGGCCACATAATGGATGGTGTATGCTGAAACATTACAATATTAGATGATTGTATCCATCAGATGATCGTATCTTCAGATCTTTGTTGTGTTTTCCTCCTCACTATTCAACGCCACTGATCCAAGGATTAGAATCATCTGATATTGGAGAAATTTCAGCATCACCAATCCATCATGGACCCCTTCAGATCAAGGGTAAAGATCTACGAGTGACACTGAGAAAATTGTAACGACAGCTTTCACTGGACTACTTCGTGCAAATTGAAGGAATGGAAAAAGATCCATTAGCTCCGAAATCTCGTCCACCAATGCGTATGGAGCCTAATGGACGTTCCAGCTATTTGATGCGGGATTGAATTAGTCCAAATGCAACCATTAATATACACATGTAGTGTTCCAGGTACACCGTATTCTTATTCTAATACATATATAGGCTACATGTGCACATTAGCCTATGTATACATTACAGTGCACATTATCCTCGTGTATACATACCATCATTTGGGAGTTCATTAATCGTGCTCTTTCAACCACTCATCATCCTATACCATTCATTTTTCTAGTTTCATAGCATCAAAATGAAAGAAAAGAAAAAAGAAAAAAAAAAAAAGTTGAATAGTTCAAACTTTTTGCTGGTTCTTCCAGACTACGGGCCCACCTGACTGAGATTTGCCGTGTGAGGTAAGGTAATCATGAAACTAGGTCTAATGTACCTTGCAGCTCGGTTTGTTTGTTGATCATGACATTAAGAAAGAAACAAGGGCTGTCAATTGCAAGGAAAAATAAAGAGTAAGTGCATGGGACCTTTTTGTGCGAATAATTAGGATTATGTCCTTGACCCTTTGGTCATCTTTGCGTGCTTGAGCCGGTGAGACAAGTGGCTCTAAATTGTGGAAAATTAAAGTATGTTTGGCCATATCTAGTGGCCACGGTCAAAGTCATGCATTTATGGTGCAGCGCATGTTTGACGCGGAAGTGCATTTTACAAAAATTGGATTGATGCTGTGGAAGAAATAGATGAGAAGTGGGCCACTTGGTGCCCCTTTTCATGAATGGACTTGGATTGGATACAACCCCACTGGTCATGAGCTCTAGCACAGGCAGGGGCTTTAAGGGGCTTTCTGTCAAGTACAAGTTTTATCCACACTGAAGACTGATGTAGTGAGGCCTCTTCCCATTCTTGATGGAAAGAAGACTAGAAGGATCCAAAAGTGGGCCCACTTGAATTGGCAAGATGAAAAAAATCCCAAGTCTTGAGCCCTTCCGACCGGCCGGACGGCAGGATATTGCAATCCAGAGAGAAAAAACTCTCGGAACTGTCTAGACTATGTCCAGTTGGCTGGAGGCCCTTGACCGGCCGACCGGACACTGCGCAGAGTGCGCGAACTCTTCTATTTTTGGTATTTTTTGCTTTAATTCGTTTTGGTTTAATTAGTTTCCTTTTGTAATTAAGACACCTAGGTTGTGTTTCTAGGGTTTAGTTTCCTATAAATACTTATTTTATTTTTGTTTTAAGGGATGATTGATATATTTTGAATAAAACTTAGAGTTTTCTCTTGTTTTGCTCATGGATTTGAGTCGTTCTTCGTGGATTCGAAGAGAATGTCTCATGGATTCGAGATATCCTGTCGTGGATTCGACGAAGACAGGTTGAGGAGTTCTTGTAGATCCAAAATTCAGATTATTTATCCCCGTGAGAGAGAGTTGCTCAATCTCACAACATTCTGCTCGCACCAATGACCTATTTTGCCATATTGTTTTAGGGGGTATGCAAAAATAAAAAAAAATAAAAAAATAAAAAAAGAGGCAGATTTACTGATTAAGTGGACCGCAACATAGGAAGTAGTGTTGATAATGACACTTATCGTTGAAACCTTTCAAGGGCCTATGTGATGCTTATTCACTATTCAACTTGTTCATAAGTTCACAGACATGGATAGATAGATAGACATGGATGAAGGGGAAACACAAATGTCAACTTTATCGAAAGATTATGATGTAGAACAGGCCATAGACATTTTCATGGCCAAAATGGACCAGAGAAAGCCTGACCGAAGATGGAAATGATTCTGGCCGTCAGGACCGTAAAACAGTCCTATCTCGCAATTTGGGATGAGTTTTGGGACGTATAATATATGATTTTGGATAGCTCGAACTAGTTAAGCCAACCAACCCTTCTATGCTGGGTTGCCCATGCAGGATTTATGAGATTTGATCAGATTAACTGTCATCATCCTAGTTTTATTTTGTTTTTACTATAAATATTAAGTTTTAGTTTGATTATAACTTTTAATCCAGTGAGTTTTAGAAGTTGTACCCAATATGATGAAAATGGCTTAGAAAACTTAAGAGAATAATGTGGTGAACTTTCTATTTTTGACCGAAAACCATGAAGTCTAGTAGGAATATGAGACGTTTATAAATAGTAAGTTTCCTATTTATAAAAAGTTCCATTTTTTTAGGAGTTTTAGTTGGATTATGAGATTGATACTTCGTCTTAGGGATTAATTATTTAAAGTATTGTAATTATATTTTTAATTATTCAATCAATTATTACGAACTTTTTTAAGACTTATTTCCTATTTTCTTATCTCTTTTGTGGATTTGAGAAAGTCTGGTTGAGGATTCCCAGAAGCCTTGTGGATGAAGGTATTTATCTGGTGAGGAAGATGGTGCTTGACCTTACCACGACCTCCCTGCGTCATATTTTGTGGCCCCTCATAAGTTTTTTCATGGTGGAAATTTAATCCCCAATTTGTGGTCCATTAAGCCTTGGATTTGCATCATTTTTTTTGTTATGTCCTAAAATGATATGGAAAAATGGATGAATGAGACGGATAAACCCATACATGAAGGTGGGCCTCATAGAGTACCTGCCTGGACCAATTCCCTCCCGTCGGGGCCAAGACACAATCCACTCATTGAATGATCACATCCGATTATACACATTCATCCCATCCATGTAAAAGTTTTGAGCCGAACATGCAGTTTACATTATGAATACTGGTGCGGCGCTTTAGTGGATCCTTGACTGTGGGGCATATATACCTTGATCAATGCTCCTTACACCCATGTCATCAATCCCCTTTTTACGTATCATTTTAGGGCATGATCCAAAAAAATGAATTAGATCTAAATCTTAGGTGGAGCACACCATAGCAAACAGTGGTGATTGAATATCCACTATTAAAAACTTCTTGGGAGCCATCCCAATGTTTATTTAACATCCAACCAGTTGATAAGGTCACAAAGACCTGGATGAAGGGACCACTTGATTGAAAAACTTTTGTCCCGTAGAAAATTTTTTTAATGATCAATAACCATTGGCTCCTAAGGTGAACGCCTGAAATTTGGATTTGTTTAAAAAAGGACACACCCTAAAATGATCTGTTAACATGGATATGGACTGCGTGAATGTAAGGAACATACACCAAGGTGGCCCCACAGTCAGGGATCAACCAAATGGGCGCCACTCTGTATATGTCTTGGTACAAGTCTGGGCTTGATTTTGTCAAACAAGGGTAGTGACAAAGTGGTGGCCCCCTATCGAGTGGATCTCATCTTTGTGGATGTGGATTTGGATTTCCTGCCGAAGGCTTTCCCAAGAAGTTCCTAGGCTAGAATGCTAGGTGGGGCCCATCGTGATGTTTATGAGAAATCCACCCGTTCATCCATTTTGTGATCTCATTTTAGGACATTCGACCAAATATGAGGCATATCCAAAATTTAATTGGGCCACACAATATAAAAAAAGTGGGGATTTAACGAACACCCTGTTGAAACATTTGTGTGGCATATCATGCTAGGTATTTTGTGTTTCCACTTCATCCCAGTTGGAATGAAATTATAAATGGTTTAGATGGTATATAAACATCAAGGTGGAGCTTAGGCAGATTTCAACGGTAGGAAACTCTTTCCCTAGTTTTCCCTTTGGTGTGGCCCACTTAAGTTGTGGATTCGCCTTATATTTAGATGTATGTACTAAAATGAGATCGTAAAACGGATGGGCAGGGTGGATTTCTCACAAACATTATGGTAGGCCCCACCTTGCATCCTAGCGTTGGAACTTCCTTGGAAAGGCTTTCACAGGAAATCCGTGTAGAGTTGTACACGAGCCGGGCTAGCTCAGTTAGCTTGCTCGATTCGGCTCGGAACAACTCGATTCAAAAGAGGGCTTCAAATCAAGCCGAGCCTTTTTCCCCTACTTGAAATGAATTTTGAGCCGAGCATGAGTTAGCCTCGCTCGATTCGGCTAGGCTCATCTTAGGTCGATCTTCCTATTCCTTTGTTTGACCCGAGCAACCCCCCCCCCCCCCCCCCCCCCCCTCTTGTTTGTCTACCAGGCATCATCCGACCTCCAACAGCCCATCCCACTAGGCATAGCACAACCTCCAAAGGCATTGTCCGAGGTAAAAATTGTAAAAAAAAAAAAAAAAAATTAATTATTAGATTTTTTTATATTTTTTAATTAATTCTTTAATTGTTTATATGTTGACCCTTACCTCAAATTCAACTCGAAAAGCTTGAGCTCGAAATTGGCTTGATTCGGCTCGAAAGCTTGGTCAAGCCAACTCGAACATGAACTTCCAGCTTGATGGCCAAGCCGTGCCAAACATGAGCCAAGGTGGTCATTGGTCGAGCCTCGCTCGAACATGGCTGAGCTTGGCTTGTGTAGAGCTCTAAATCTGTTTCCCATCTTTGTTACGCTAATCAGGGGAGTAGATTGCCTGTGACCTTGGGCACACGGGTTGTGTGGGGTCCTCTATGCTCGAGGTTGTGTGGGGTCCACAGAGATGTCCCTGATAAATCCACGCTATCCATCTGTTGTTAAAGGACACAATAGGATAGAATTATAAAAATAAGACAGATCCAAAACTCAGGTGGGCCACACCAACAAAATAGTGGGAATAGCAAGTCCATCATCGAAACCTTCCTGGAGCTGGCCATGATGTTTATTTGCCATCCAAACCGTCCATGCATATTTCCTTGTCATTTTAGAATATGGGCCCAAAAATGAGGCCTAACCAAAGCTCAAGTGGACCACAAAATGGGGATTAAAAGATTACCATTGAAAACTTCTTAGGTGCAATGGAAGTTTTGGATTAAGCTGATATTTGTGTTTTCCCTTCATCTAGTTCTCTACGAACTTATAAATATGTTGGATGGCAAGTAAACATGGTGGGCATTAGGAGGGTTTCATCGGTAGTGTCATTAGCACCACTGCTTACTATGGTGTGGCCCACTTGAGCCTTAGATCTGCCTCACGTTTGGACTCGTAATATTAAATGATATGGAAAAATGCACGGACAGTGTGGATAATTAAAGTTCATACATTATGGTGGCCGTCAAAGCCATAGCCTGTCCCGAGCTCCGGACTGGCGAGGAAGTACCCAATCTGCGCCTCATTTGTTGAGCGTACATGAACCTTTTAACGTACGTGTGTGGACTTAGAAATGTTCATTTTTATTTACGTGTATGTGCATAGACCTTATATGTCAATGAAAGTCGGATTTGATTAAGGTCCTGATGCATTTTCTTTGGACTAGTGGGGCCCACATTTAGTGATCCAGACGGTTGATCTGATGGGCCGCATCCATGATAGTGTATGGTAAAACATTACAGTATTGGATGATTCTGTCCATCCTATTTATGATCGTATCTTCAGATTGTTGTTTTGTTTTCCTCCTAACTATTCAACGCCACTGATCCAAGGATTATAATCATCTGATCTTGGAGAATTTTCAGCATCACCAATCCATCATCGACCCTTTCAGATCAAGGGTAGGGATCTACGAGTGACACGGACAAAATTGTACCGACGGCTTTCACTGGACTACTTCGTTCAAATTCGAAGTGCGATCTTTCAGAAAGCAGTTTTGAATGGCGTGGTAATTCCTAGCTACAATGAATGGATGAAAGAGATCCATTGGTACGTACAAATATCTTGCCTACCAGTACGTTTGGAGCTTAATGGACGGTCCAGATATTTGATGCGGGACACGGATTGCTTGCCAAAGCCTTTCGCAGGCATCTCCTGCGCTCGGAATCTGGGTGGTGCTCACTGTGATGTTTGTGAGAAATCCACGCCGTTCAACCGTTTTTGTGAGATCATTTTAGGCGTTGCGGTAAAAAATGAACGGGATACAAGACTCAAGTGGGCCGCACTAAAGCACAAGGTGGGTAGGGAAATCCCTACTGTTGAAACCTCTATGGGGTCCACAGTGATGTTTATATGCCATCCATACCGTTCATAATGTCATTCCTACTGAGATGAAAGTGAAAACACAAATATTATCCTGATTTTAAACTTATGTGGCCACACGAATATTTCAAGTGTGAAGTTCAATCGTCACGTTTTTGGCCCACTTAAGTCTTGGATCCTGTTCATTTTTGGTCACAACGCCTAAAATGATCTCACAAAACGGTTGGACGGCGTAGATTTCTCACAGACATCATGGTGAGCCCCACCTAGATTCCGAGCACAGGAGATGCCTGCCAAAGGCTTTCGCAGGCAATCCGCGTCCCCTAATACATATGTAGGCTACGTGTACTATGGGCGCCAGGGCATAGGGCCATGCAATCCCAACGTAATCCATGTATATACAGTGCACATTACCCTCATGTATACATACCATGATTCGAGAGTTCATTAACACAGTTCAGTGGTGCTCTTTCAACCACTCATCATCCTACCTGTGTATGCATGGCTTAATAGACTGGGTCAGCTACTTTTCCAAATCATTTATTTTTCTTTACACACAGTAAAAGGTAAAAAAGAAAAAAGATAAAAGAAAAAAGAAAAAAGAAAAAAATAAAAAAAGAAGAAGAAGAAGCTGAGTATCTTCAAATTTTTGAACCAGACTGAGATTTCATTGCCGTGTTAGACAAGGTAATCATGAAACTATGTCCAATGCATTTTCAAGCTTGGATTGTTTGTTGAGCATGACACATGAACCCGGAGAGAAAAAGAGAAACAAGTGCTGTCAATGGCGATGGAAAAAGAGAAGGGTATGGGACCCTTTTGCATGAATAATTGGTATTGAGTGCTCACCTTCTTATCATCTTTGCGTGCTTGAGCCGTCGAGACGAGTGGTTCTAAATTGTAGAAATTAAAGCATGTTTGGTCATACCTAGCTAGTGGCCACTGTCAAAGTCATGTATTTATGGTGTAGCGTGTGTTTGACGCGGAAATGCATTTTACAAAAAAATGAATGGATGCTATGGAAGAAATAGATGAGAAGTGGGCCACTTGATGCCACCTTTCCTGAATGGACCTGGATTGGGTACAACCCCGCTGGTCTCAAGCTTAGCACAGGTAGGGGCTCTGAACTACCGTGAAGTATGGGTTTTATCCACACTGACCATCCATTTTGCCATGCCATTTTAGGGTATAAGCCCAAAAATTAATGAGTTAGATTTAAGGCTTAAGTGGACTGCACCATTGGAAGCAGTGTTGATAATGACGCCCACTGTTCAAACTTTTATAGGGCCCACCATGATCTTTATTTGCTATCCAACTTGCTCATAAGGTCAAAAAGACTTGGATGAAGTGAAACCGCAACTATCAGCTTGGTCCAATTTTTTTTGTGGCCGCTAAGAAGTTTTTAGTTGTGGGCTTTCAATCACCATTGTTTCCTGTGGTGTGGTCCACCTGAGATTTGGATCTACCTCATTTTTGGGCTCATGCTCTAAAATGAAATTGCAAAATGGATAGACAATGTGGATATATTAAACACATGCATCTTGGTGAGGCCCACAGAGCACCGTCCACCGGTAAGTCGCTACTACTGATAGAGCCCATAGGCAATCACATCCAAATTAGGCCCACATCTAATGGCCAGTGCATTTATTAGGTTACGCGTGTTTGACGAAGTGCTCTTTGTGGAAATTTGAACCAGACTGAGATTTCATTGCCGTGTTAGACAAGGTAATCATGAAACTATGTCCAATGCATTTTCAAGCTCGGATTGTTTGTTGAGCATGACACATGAACCCGGGGAGAAAAAGAGAAACAAGTGCTGTCAATGGCAATGGAAAAAGAGAAGGGTATGGGACCCTTTTGCATGAATAATTGGTATTGGGTGCTCACCTTCTTATCATCTTTGCGTGCTTGAGCCTTGGAGACGAGTGGTTCTAAATTGTAGAAATTAAAGCATGTTTGGTCATACCTAGCTAGTGGCCACTGTCAAAGTCATGTATTTATGGTGTAGCGTGTGTTTGACGCGGAAATGCATTTTACAAAAAAATGGATGGATGCTATGGAAGAAATAGATGAGAAGTGGGCCACTTGATGCCACCTTTCCTGAATGGACCTGGATTGGGTACAACCCTGCTGGTCTCAAGCTTAGCACAGGTAGGGGCTCTGAACTACCGTTAAGTATGGGTTTTATCCACATTGACCATCCATTTTGCCATGCCATTTTAGGGTATAAGCCCAAAAATTAATGAGTTAGATTTAAGGCTTAAGTGGACTGCACCATTGGAAGCAGTGTTGATAATGACGCCCACTGTTCAAACTTTTATAGGGCCCACCATGATCTTTATTTGCTATCCAACTTGCTCATAAGGTCAAAAAGACTTGGATGAAGTGAAACCGCAACTATCAGCTTGGTCCAATTTTTTTGGTGGCCGCTAAGAAGTTTTTAGTTGTGGGCTTTCAATCACCATTGTTTCCTGTGGTGTGGTCCACCTGAGATTTGGATCTACCTCATTTTTGAGCTCATGCTCTAAAATGAAATTGCAAAATGGATGGACAATGTGGATATATTAAACACATGCATCTTGGTGAGGCCCACAGAGCACCGTCCACCGGTAAGTCGCTACTACTGATAGAGCCCATAGGCAATCACATCCAAATTAGGCCCACATCTAATGGCCAGTGCATTTATTAGGTTACGCGTGTTTGACGAAGTGCTCTTTGTGGAAATTAGATCCCCCCCCCCCCCCCCCAAACAAAGCACGACACATGTAGGGGCTTTGAGGAGCCCACTATGAAGTGTGAATTTTATCCACACCATCCATCCATTTTGCCATATACTTTTAGGGTATAAAGTAAAAAAAATGAAACATTAAGGCTCAAGTGGGGCCCACGTTTTAGTGATCTGATCTGCTGGGCAGCATCATGGGCGGTATATGCTGAAACATTACGATAATGGATGATTCTGTCCATCCCATCTATGACCATATCTTCATATATAGTCGTTGTGTTTTTCTCTTAGCTATTAAACGCTACTGATCCAAGGATTAGAATCATCTGATCTTGGAGAATTTTCAGCATCACCAATCCATCATGGACCCCTTCAGATCAAGGGTAGGGATCTACAAGTGACACTAAGAAAATTGTACCGTTGGCTTTCAATGGACTACCAGGTGCAAATTCAGCTTGCAAAATGGATGGATGGCTTGGATCTACTTCATTTTTGCGCTCGTGCATGCTCTAAAATCAGCTTGCAAAATGAATAGATGGCTTGGATAAAACACATACATCTCGGTGAGGCACATAGTGCACCATCCACTAAGAAGGTCACTACTGGTAGAGTTAGTAGGCAATCGAATTCAAGTTGGGCCGGCATCTAATGGCCACTGCAGTTATGAGGTGATGAGTATTTGAGAAAGCCATCCTAGTAAAAATTCAGCCCCCCATATAAGGACGCGGATTAGCTGCTGACAAGTTGAGTAGCTATCTAGCTACTTGAAGTGACGTCACCAACCTCTGTGGGCCCTACTATGATGTATGTATTGTATCCACACCGTCCATCCATTTAGAGAGATCATTTTAGGGCATGAGATAAAGAATGAGACAGATCCAAAGCTCAAGTGGACCCACCAAAGAAAACAGTGGGAATTGATCTCCTACCATTGAAAGCTTCTTGGGGCCACAGAAGTTTTCGATCAAGTTGATATTTGTGTTTTACTTTCTTCCATGTCTGCGTGAACTTATAAACAGGTTGGATCTCAAATAAACATCATGATGGGCCCGAGGAAGGTTTCAACGGTCACATCACCATCCCCACTGTTTTCTTTGGTGGGGTCCCCTGGAGCTTTGGATTTGTCTCATTCTTTAGCTCATGCCCTAAAATGATCTCTCCAAGTGAATGGACGTTGTGGATACAACACATACATTATGGTGGGGCCCACAGAAGTTGGTGACGTCACTTCTGTAGCTAACAGCTACTCAATGTGTCAGTAGCTAATCCACGTCCCCATCTAATGCCCACGTCATTTATGACGTGACTCATGTTTGGCACCTCTCCTGAATGGGCGTCGAATCAGTGCTACCCAGCCAGTCCCAAGTTGGCACAGACGAGGGCTTACTGTTATGTATGGGTTTTATTCACGTCCATCTATTTTACCTTAATTATTTTAGGGTATCGGCCAAAAAATGAAGAGGATCCAACTATCAAATGTACCATATCATAGAAAGCAGCGGTGTGATAATAAAACCCATGGTTGAAACCTTCTTAGGGCCCACCGTGATGCCATCAACCCGTTTATAAGGTCACATGAAGGGAAAACACAAATATCAGTTTGATTCAAAACTTCTATAGCTCTCAAGAAGTTTTTAATGGTGAGGGTTCAATTTCCACCATATGGTCCACATGAAGCTTAGATCAGCCTCATTTTTGGGCTTATACCCTACAATGATAAATGATAAGGCAAAATGGATGGACGGTGCATGTGGATAAAACTCACACATCAGCTCCCTCCTGAACGGTTTGAAGCTGATTTTGTCTTGCCCTGACCCAAATTGATCAGCAGGGGCTATGTTGGGCTATCCTGATGCAAGGGTTTTATCCACGCTGTTATCCATTCTTTCAGATTATTTAATGTGGCATGAGATGAAGAATGAGGCAGGTACAATGCTCAAGTGGACCACACAACGGAAAGTAGAGCTTACCTTTGAAACCTTCCTAAGGCCACGTGATGCTTATTTACCATCAAACCAGTTCATAAGGTCACATACATTTATTTACCATCCTGTTACCACCTGTTCACAAGGTCAAGTAGACACAGATGAAGGGAAAACGGCCAAGAAGTTTTTAACGGTGGAAATTCAATCTCCATTTTTCGTTCACATGAGCCTTGGATTTGCCTATTTTTTGGTTCTTGTCCTAAAATGACTTAGAAAAATGGGTGAACGGCATGGATAAATCCCATACATCAGGATGTCCCTGGACGGATTCCGTCCGGGTTACTTACAATATTGTTACTCACAATATTGATACCCGTTCATCCCATTCATGTGAATGGTTACTCACAATATTGATACCCGTTCATCCCATTCATGTGAATGTTCTGCGCCGGCCATTATGTAAACACGGAGGGGCACTTCGGTGGATCCTTGATTGTGGGGGCATACCTTGATGTATGTTCCTTACATCCATTCCATCCATCTGCTTTTATAGATCAATTTATGACATGATCCAAAAAAATGAAGCAGATCCAAATATTAGGTCGACCACACCATAGGAAACAGTGGTGATTGAATATCCACCATTAAAAAAATTCTTTTGAGCCGTCCGAATGTTTATTTCCCATCCAACCTGTTGATAAGGTTACAAAGGCCTGGATGAAAGGACCACGCCAATAATACCTTGATTGAATACTATTGTGGCCCACAAAAGTTTTTAATGGTCAATGACCACTGTTTCCTGAGGTACGGTCGACCTGAAATTTGGGTCTGTTTTCATGTTTTGGATCATACCTAAAATGATATGTCAACATGGATGGACGGCCTGGATGGAAGGAACATACATGCATCAAGTTGGCCCCACATTCAGGGATCCACCGAAGCCGGGCCCATGGATAGCGGGGAAGTGGGCCCACTCTGTCCATGTCTTGGTAAACGTCGGGGCCTGATTTTTCAAACAACGGCAGTGACAAAGTGGTGGATCTCATCTTTGTTACGCTAATCAGAGCCCCTCATCTGACAATCCTGATGGCGTAGATGCGCTGCCTAAAAGAATAAGGGATATAGAATATAGTGAGGTACGCTAATCAGAGCCTCTCATCCGACAGCCCGATGAGTGGTTCCCATGTTTCACGTGTGTAGCACTCGTATAGTTGGGAAACCGAGTGGAAAGCTCTTCACTTGTGTCTATAAATGCCCTTCATTCTTTCGCTTCTTACACATCCTTAACTCCCTTCAATTATCAATGGCTTTCCTCTCTTCTAAAAACCCATCATTTCTCATCTTCTTCCTTATCTTGTGTTCCTTCCTTCTCCCATCTTCCGTCTTTGCAACTACCCAAAAATGCATCCATCATCACTTCTCTGCATTGCTCCACTTGAAGCATGGCTTTAACTTCTCTTACGCCGACACTAACCTCTCCTCTTGGAATTCAAACAATACCGATTGCTGCTCTTGGGAAGGCATCACGTGTGATGGAACTACTGGTCACGTCATCAGCCTTGACCTCGGCGATCTTTGGATCAGGGGTCGGATTGATTTTGAAAGCCTCTTTCGTCTTCGGAGCCTGCGGAGGCTCAATCTCGGTTACAATAGATTTGCTGCCTCTTTATTCCCTTCTGGGTTTGACCAGCTCACAAGTTTGACCCATCTCAACTTCTCTTTGTTGGATTTTTATGGACAAATCCCACTGGAAATATCCCACTTGACCAGTTTGGTTTCTCTTGATCTTTCTTACACTTACTATGTCAATGATTCTGGAATTCTACCCCTGAAACTTGAAAACCCCAACATTGGAACACTCCTCCAAAACCTGTCGAATCTGCAAGTACTGTATCTTGACCATGTAAATATCTCAGCGCAGGGAAGTGAGTGGGGCCAGTCCTTATTCTTTCCACTCTCTCCTCTCCGCAAGTTGAGCTTACAATATTGTGGTCTTTCAGGCTCCTTCTTTTCTTCCCTTTACCAACTCCGCTTTCTATCTGAACTCGACCTCAGCTATAGCAATCTCTCTTCTGTGCTGCCCAACTTCACAGCGAGTCTCCGCAAGTTGACATTACAAGAATGTGGTCTTTCAGGCTCCATCTATTCTTCCCTTTCCCCCCTCCATTTCTTATCTGAACTCGATCTCAGCTTTAACAATCTCTCTTCTTTGCTGCCCAACTTCACTGGGAATTTCTCTTCTTTAACGTTACTGGGGTTCCAAAATTGCAGCCTGTCTGGATCCTTACCATCTTTCCTTGTGAACCTCAGCAAACTAGAGTACTTGGATCTTTCATACAATAGTTTCAGAGGCCCAATTCCTTCTTCCTATGGAAACCAGCTTCGGAATCTCAAAGAGATCTTCTTAGGGAGTAATTTGCTTAATGGGACCATTCCATCATCACTGTTTTCACTCCCATCATTACAAACGCTGAATCTGTATGGTAACAAGCTGAGCGGTCGGCTTGACATTATCCACAATGCTTCTTCTACACAGTTGGAGGTCATTTCTTTGACAAGCAACAACCTTCAGGGAATGGTGCCAAGCTTTATCTTTAAACTGATGAAGTTAAGAGCCATTTACCTTTCTTTCAACAATTTCAGTGGTGTTGTGGAGCTAGGATCATTTCAAACCCTCAAGAACCTCTCATTTCTCGATCTTTCAGATAACAACCTGTCAATCGAAGATGGTGGTGGTAATTCCATCTTTACCTCCTTCCCCCAAATCAGAGATCTAAGGTTGCGTTCTTGCAACATTCGCAAATTTCCAAGTTTCTTACGAAATCAAGCGCAGATGGAATATCTAGACCTTTCTAACAATAGAATCAATGGTGCTATACCCAATTGGATATGGAAGGTTGGGAACCAGACTTTATACTATTTAAATCTTTCTCGCAATGCTCTGCAGAGTATAGAACCACCATTTCTCCATATTTCATTCAGTAACTGGGTTACTCTCGACCTTAGCTCCAACAAACTAGAAGGATCACTTCCGATCCCACCAGCCTCCACCTCTTTCTTCTCTCTTTCCAACAATAATTTTAGTGGTGAAATCCCCATGTCAATTTGCAACATAACATCCCTTGAAGTCCTCGATCTATCCATAAACCAGTTAAGTGGTGGGATTCCACAATGTCTTGGTGAAATTAGTGATGGCCTCAATGTGCTAAATCTCCAAGGAAATGCATTTAGCGGTGCCTTGGTTCAAACATTCAAAAAGGGATGCAATCTGCAAACCCTTGATCTCAGCGAAAATCAAGTAGAAGGCCAAGTGCCAAGGTCTTTGGCTAATTGCACAAGGTTGGAGGTATTAAACCTTGGAAACAATCAAATAAATGACACCTTCCCTTCATGGGTGGAAGCTTTGTCCCAATTATGTGTTCTTGTCTTGAAATCCAACAATTTTTATGGCCGAATCACACTTCCGCAATCAAATCAGAGCTTCCCAATGTTGCAGATCATTGACCTCTCCTCTAATAGTTTTATGGGTGGTTTGCCATCAAATATGTTTCAGAGTTGGAAGGCAATGGCAGTGGAGGACAAATCTCAATCTGAGTTCCTTCGTAGAAGATTAAATGCATCACAGAGTATGGTATATTATCAAGACACGGTGACAGTAACGGTGAAAGGATATGAAAGGGAACTGACGAAGATCCTAACCATCTTCACAACAATTGATCTCTCAAACAACTATTTTCAGGGGGATATTCCAGAATCTATAGGGATTCTCAAGGCGCTTCATCTACTCAATTTATCACGCAATGGTTTCACAGGCCAAATTCCAAAATCACTTGAGAACCTAAGGGCGCTCGAGTCATTGGATCTCTCACAAAACAATATCTCAGGGGAGATTCCTTGGCAGCTGATAGAGCTGACATTCCTCTCGGTGTTGAACCTTTCACAGAACCAGCTTGTGGGAAGCATACCACAAATTAAACAGTTTTCTACATTCA
The DNA here is from genome assembly GCA_003013855.2 of Liriodendron chinense. Lineage (NCBI taxonomy): Eukaryota > Viridiplantae > Streptophyta > Magnoliopsida > Magnoliales > Magnoliaceae > Liriodendron > Liriodendron chinense. The sequence continues at coordinate 133,683 of PVNU02001916.1, read as the reverse complement.
CAAATGAATCCTTCAATGGGAATTTAGGATTATGTGGACCTCCGCTATCGAGAAAATGCATTGCACCACCATCAATAATGCTGACCTTTGAAGATGCAACTTCAGATTTAGAATGGGCATTCATGTGGATGGGATTTGGAATCGGATATGGTGTAGGAATGGGAGTTCTTTTCTGGACTCTGACACTATGGACAAAGGGAAGGAAAGAATACAATAAATTTATAGATGGGATGCTTTCATTTATTTTTTCCTACGCAATATTTGCTCTAAAGAGATAACCTAAATGGATTTGGCAGGGTAGAAGAGGTCTCTGTTTTGGCAGGGGGTTCTCCCGGTAGTAGCTTTGTCATGGCTTGTAGCTTTTGGTTGCTAGGATTGCTGAAGGATCATCGCAGTTAGGTTGCTTTCAGGGGCTGTTCATAGCTCCTGTCGGAGAAATGTTCAGGCATGTAAGGTGTGGGATTTTAGTGATTAGATTTGCTTGGTTTGTTTTTTTCGTTTGTGTGTGTGTGTTTTCTGGTGGGGTATGTAGATGGTTGGCCCTTATCTAGGATTGTAAGTTATTGTTTTCTATTCAATAAAATTACAGGTGGTGTGCTCCCAACCTTTGCTAAAGAAGGAAAAAAGAAAAAGAAAAAGGAAAAGAAAAAAAGTGGCCCAACTGTGCTCCTGTCTGGATGCCTAATTCTGCAGACTTCTTGGCTGGGGAAACCACATGCTTATTATACTTTTGTTTGCTATCTCATTTACCCTCTTACATTAACTTTTCAGAGCTTTGCTATCACTAGAGTTGTACACTAGCTAAGCTTTGCCCTAGAGCTAGGCTCATTCAATGACCACCCTGGCTCATGTCCGGCTCGGCTTTGAGCCTAGATCAAGCCTGAAAAAATAAAAATTTAAATAGGCCCAGCCCAGAAGATCGGCCTAAAACTATTTGAAATCCGTGCCCAAAGGTAGCCCAAAGCCCATCGACACCCTCAATTGCTTATATAGAACTTTTATAGGGAGTTTCACCTCTCGTTTCTTTGCTCTCTTCTGATGTGGGAGTAAACAACATATATTTCCAGCTAATCTAGTCGAGTTCCAGCCGAGTAAACCTAGTTGAGCCAAATTGAGCTGCAATCGAGCTGAACTTCAAGCTGAGCCAAATCAAGCTTCGGTTAGCTCGAGCTCGGCTTGAAAATCCTTTCGAACTTGGAAAAATGTCTCGGCTTAGTTCGAACCCAACCTTTGAACCGAGTTGAATCGAGCTGGTTTGAGCCGAGTCGAGCAAGCTAACCGAGCTAGCTTGCCTCGTTCAGCTCCAAAGCCCATACTTCTGGTAACTTGCCTGCGCTTTGGCCTGAAGTTCTTGTGTTGGGAAGAGAGGTGGGCCCCTTTGTGATGTTTGTGAGAAATCCATTCTGTCCATCTGTTTCTCCAGCTTAGTTTAGAACATGAGGCCAAAAATCAGGCAGATCCAAAACCCAAGTGGACCACGCGAGAGACAAAAGTGGGAAAAGAAATGCCTACTGTTGAAACCTTCTTCGGGTACACCTTGATGTTTATATACCGTCCTAGCTGTTTATAAGGTCATTCCCACGGGTGAACTAAAAAAAAGAAAAAAAAAAAAAACCAAGAACTTAGCTTGATACACAAATTCTGTGGCCATTAGAATATGTTTCAATGGTGGTCGTTCAATCCCCAATGTTTCCTCTCTTGTGGCTCACTTGAGTTTTGGATCCACTTGATTTTTTGTCTCACCTCCTAAAATGAGATGAAAAAATGGATAGACAGGGTGGATTTCAGACAAATATCCTGGAGGGCCCCACCTAGCTTCCCAGCCCATCTCCATACACATGAAATAAAAGCTCATGTACATGCCACATATGTGCCAGCTTTGCGTGATGAATCCAAGATCCAATCCATCCATCTGAAAAACACCGCCATATTCATTCCCTGGCCCAAGAATCAGGTTGATCCACTTTTAAGGTGGGCCATAGTTTAAGGATCTGAAAACCTTGGTTGAAGTTTCCTGACCCCTCTACCTGATTGCAATCTTGTGGCCACATGCTTAGTGGACCAGATTTATTTTTGGTAAAATATGTAGGGGTCTGACCAACCTAATGGATAGATTGGATCTCACACTCATATTCCATGTTCGCAGCGTGTGCTATACATGAGCTCATTACATGGGCATATGGCTTAGCAAATTGAATCGGTTGCAACCATGGACACTATCAAAGTCAACAGGTGAAATTCATCAGGTGGGCCACACTTGTATATTGTGCAAGTTATTGACTATTTATAGTTTTCTAGCGTGTTGCCTACCTAATGAATGAATATGCATATGATTTTTATGCCTGTCATGGTCCAAACAACAAATTGAGCTTCAGGCCCATTATTTTGTGTCTGAAATTTCAGGGCATATATAAGACTAAAATTCAACTCTATCCACAACTAAGTTGGGCCTAATTAACACAAGAAATTACAAAGAGAGAACGTGGACCACAGGCTGTATGTGTGGCCCCAAATGGTGTGCATATTCTATACAATCCGTTCATCAAATTAGTCTAATTAGGATGAGCAAATGTATCAAAAGTCATCTTGATCCAAAATTAAGGCGGGCCACGTGCACCTTGTGAACTTAGATATTTTAGGGATGATTTTACATTGTCACTAGGCATCTGGCCCATGGGAATTTTTTTATCAGGTTGCTTGCGCAAAGTGAAGTGCATCCAAAACACAGAACTGAAGTGTTTTACCCATTGCCTCTAACAAGCAGAAGTTTTGGGTTTGTTTTTGTGTGAGTGCAGGATACATGCATTTGACTTATAAATTGAAAACAAGGATTAAATGTATAAACTCACTGCCTGAGCAATGTATGATCTCTCATAAGCAGCTCAGATCATGAAAACTACGAGATAGGCTACAATGGGCGCTTGACTTATTTACATGGTGTGATTATAAATGGATTGCAAATATGAGAACTTGTATTGGATATTTTTGAATCGGGCTTCGAACAGGCTAACCATGGCTTTGAAATCAAAATTTTGTCAAATCAAATGCCTTTGACCAAACTATTCTTTTGAAAAAAAAAAAATGAAAAGCGGCCCCCAAAAAACCAACTCGCAAAACAAAATAAAATTGCACAAAACTATACAGAACCAAGCCTACACCAAGTCCTGGATACCAGAAACAGGGAAGACATTGCCAGAATAAACCAAGATTGGGACTTAGAGAATTTGGACCCACTGCTCCAGCCTAGAAACGAAACACAATGCTAAGACAATCCCACCAATACAAGGCAAGGCAATCAGCCTAAAACACCCTTGCCAAGACAGCATGCCAAGGAGATCTTCCAAAGCGGGATCAACCATCCACTGGGGAACATCATCCAAAGGATATAGAGCAGACCTCACCCATCTTTTCATGACCCAATACACAGCAGCCAGACCCTCCAAAATATGACCACTAAGATAAAACAATCACAAAATGAAATACATCACCCAGCAGCCTCAGACAAAACCCAACCAAAACTTAAATAATCCAGCAACTACCAATTGAGACCAAGTTGACAGAACCTGCTATCAGTCATTGCAGAAGAGAATTGCTGGGGAATGGGCAGGCACCACCAAGCTGTCGAGAGAGCCTTGCCATACCAACACTGATAAGCTGACAAACAAGCTTTAAAGAGCAGAAAAAGGTAGCTTCTATGTCATGGCTGGTCGAAGCAAAGAATAGAAGTCGCCAGACATGTCACTTTTAAAGTCCATCAATATTTGTCACTTTTACCAAGGAAAATTTCCCTTGGTAAAAAGCGAGCAATTTTCACCAAGGGAATTTTACTTTCGTCGGTAAAAGTGTATTATTACCCAGGAAATTTGTTTCCTCGGTAAATATTTCCTAGGTAAAGGTCATTTTTCTTGTAGTGACAGCAAGACTCTACATTCGGCGAAGGACCCAGCATCTCTGAAATAGGCCATCTTCAAGAAAAGCTGGACATCCCATAGAACAAGAAACATTAACTCTCCTGTGCCTCAGGAACAAAAATTCTCAACCTAGCCATAGACTACAGGTGTTAGTGCACTTTTATGTGGTATACTAGTGCACCTTATTTGCCAATTACTTAGGTCAGTAAGTTTAGTGTCGGCTGAGCTTAATGAAGACGAAGACCAAAGACTCAAGAGAGTCCTGCTGCATCAAAGAAGAAGAATTGAATAAAAGAGATGCCTTGGTGAGCCTTAACCTTGAATCTAACTAAAACCATAACTTTTAGATGACAGTGACTATTAGGCATATCCTTAGTCATCATAGATTTGCCTTAGGTATGTCAAAAGATCATCAAAAGAATGGCCAAGAGGTTGGATGTACTGTTGAAAAATGCAACATAAAAAACAATAGAAATACATGCCAAGATCGGTTGTTCGACCAATCGTCTGACCGGTCGCCCGACCAATCGGCAGGAGGCCCAAATTGAACAGCGTCCAAAATGTCTTGTTGGGCCATAAACGACCGGTCGCCTAACCGGTTGGCTGATCTATCCAACCGGTTGGTGACTGACCAAAATGAGACAGCAAGCTTCTTCTATCCAAGCCATAAAAACGACTGGTCGCCCGATTGGTTGAGGACCCCAATCCGACCGGTCGTTGAGGGGTCCGACCAGTTGGAATAGAGACATTTTCTGCCCATTATAGATTCGTTATGAATTCTTTTATAAAAAGGCTAGGCTCGATTTTTAGGGTAAGGAAATAGATTTTGAGAGGATTGAAGTTACCATTGTTGGAGACTATTAGAGGTTCAAATTCTAACCCTAGTAAGGCATCTTCCTTGTGATTTAATACAAGAATGGAACATTCCAAGCTCATGAAGAAGATGACGTTCCCTGTTTTTTGATCTCTAGAGGTTGGATCAAACTTGATAGTCATATCCTTATCCAAAGCTCTATAATGAGATCTTTGTAGGTGAGATACTCCAGCAACCCATTCACATTAGTTGTAGAAATCTCAAACCTACCTTCCTATCACCTTGGGCATCTCAAAAGCATCACATGTAAGGTGTTTGATCAAGTATAGCTGAGGCATTAGCGACGCAGTGGCAACACGATCAAGGGAGCAAAGGGGAGCTGATTGAAGCACGGGAGAGCGGAGATCAAGCAACCCGAAGCAGCGCTGAACAAGGGGCTCATCCGACAAGTAAGGTTGTCAATTTGTTAAGAGTCTCTCCACTCTTTTCCTTGTGGGAATTGAGTGTAGAGTTTATTTGTCAAACTTGATCTAGAGTCGTTTGTCGATCCTTGGCTTGTTAGTTGAGTCTAAAGTTGGTCATTCCTTGGCACGTTAGTCAGGCCTAAAGACTAGAGGCTTTTAGTGCTCTTTGGCATGTTTGTTGGGCCTAAAATTCTAGTTACTCTCTAAGATTCTGCACATATATACGAAGGTGTCATGTTAGACTACCAACGTCATTTCACAAGAATCATCTTTGGAAAAGGATTGTGTTGCTTTCCTCACGCACTATGTGCCTAATGCTTCTAATTCTCGCTTTATCCATAACTAGTTTACCTTTTACCTACGTAGGGAGGTCTTCCCTTCTGCTAAAAACTCTACCCTTCGGCGTGCTACTGCCTAGACCTGGAAAAATTCAACCTGACCCACTAACCTGACTTGACCCGACCCGATTTTTTCTAGTTTAGGGTTGGAAGATTTGACCTGAATTCAATTTTTGGGTTGACCCGACCCGACCCAGATTTTTATGGGTTGGGTTAGGGTTAAAGGTGACCCGACTCGAATCATATAGGGATTAAGTAGACTATTATATATTGATTTTCTTATTAGTTAAATAATACAGTTTTTTTTCTCACACACCCAGCCGAGAATGGTCCACATGTCTGTCAATTTAATAAACATGTGCACACCAATGATCACATTTTATAACATGTAGAACTAAAATATCATAAGACTTTTCTTTATTTCTGGTGCTCATTTATTGGAGAACTGAAATGGTAGCTAATGGTCAATAAAATAAATTAATAAAATTATTTTAATGGTTATATTTATTTGATTGTTGATAGGAATTTATTGGACGGTTAAAACGGAAGGATCAAATGTTTCCATTTTAATAATTGTGTCCACAATTTAACTATTTAAAAAAATTAAATATCAAATGGTCTCGTTGATTTGATCCAATGGTCAAAAAATAAAAATAGAATTGATGGACATAAATTGGATGGTTCGGATGAAATATTAAATGTCAATTTCAAAAAGTTTTACATGCAGGATTAAGCACCATTTTTTGTCAATGCATTTAAAAAAAGTCATTATAAATTCTCTCTTTCTACAACCCTTCCTATAAAAGAGAGGGCTTCTTTTGGCCGCACGAGATAGAGAGAGAAGAAGTTGCTCTATATGTTTCATCCATGGAGAGAGAGAGAGAGAGAGAGAGAGAGAGGGAGATAGAGAGAGTACATTTCATCCATGCCGTCCCATCACTCTAACTACGTTGATGCTTAAAGAAGTATGCTTTAAATCTACACTCCATTCTAGCTATTTATTTTTCTCTTTCAATATTTTCCAAATAGAAATACTCTACAAAAAGCCACCATACATATATATATATATATATATATATATATATATATATATATATATATATATATATATATATATACATATATATATATATATACATATATATATATATACATATATATATATATGGAAAAGGTACTATTTCCCTCTACCTCCCCATGAGGTCAAGCTGTGTGGGCCCCACTATGATGAGTGATGGGCATCCATACCATCAATCAGATGCAACATTCCATGGTGGGCCATGGGCTAAAAACTCAAGCTAATCCATGAGTTGAGTGGGCCACACCATAGACAACAGTTAAGAGTGGATATCCACCCATTGAAACCTTTATGATCATTTCTAGGATCGATTGATATGTGTTTGAGAAATCCAGCCCATCCATTGTGTGTGGCCCACTTAAAAAAGAGGTCACACCAATTTTCAACCATACATAAAACTAAGGGTGCATTTGGTAAAACTTAATTCCACGACTTATCACTGAAAAATGATATTTTCAGTGATTTTAGTAATTCAGACCGTTTGGTAACTAAAAAAATTTAAGTGCTTAATCGAAAAAATCACTTAAATTAAGTGGATTATTTTAAGTCATGCCAACTTGACTTAAAGCTTATAGCTGAATGCGGTAAGTGGTTTCTCTTTAAATTTTTAGATAAAAATTGACAAAAGTTTCCCTATTAACATTTAAAAATGACAAGATTACCCATCTTTGTTTACTTTTCCATCTATGAAACCACCCCACGCAAATACTTGAAGTCACCAAATTCTATAAGCCCCAACATAATGTATGTATTATATCTACATAGTTTATCCATTTGGAGAGATGATTTTAAGGCATGAGCCCAAAAATGAGACAGGTCCAAACCTCAGGTGGACCACACCACTGAAAGGAATGGGGACAATGATGCCCACCATTGAAACCTTACTAGGGCCCACCATGATGTTTATTTACCATTAACCTTGTTCATCATAACACAGACCTGGATTAAGGGAAAACACAAATATTAGCTTGATCCGAAACTTTTGTGGCCGTGATAAGTTTTCCATGGTAGTTTTCAGATAAATTACCAAATAGATTTTTCAGTTCTTATAAGTACTTAAATTCAGCACTTTAAGTTTTCAGTACTTAAATTAATTTTCAGACTTAATTTTTCAGTTTACCAAACAGCACCTAAGGTGGGCCCCAACAAGTGATTTTAGATGTTGTATGCATAATTTTACACTCTTTCAATGTTATGGCCCACTTGAGTTCTGGATACAGCTGATTTTTAGATATCCTATAACCAATAGGGGACCCACCAAATGCATGGTGTGGATGCCCATCAAACATCACCGTGGGGCCCACACAGTGCGCTTACGTACCTATTAAACATAGATGGTTTGGTTTTCAATTGAAAGCTAGTGTTATATGCATTAGTTTAGTCTACAAATTAGTTAGTTGATCATTAAAAAATCTACAAATTAGTTAGTTGATCATTAAAATGTGGGTCAACCCGACCGGACCCGATTTAATTTGGGTTGGGTAAGGGTTGGGAAAATCCAATCCGAATTCAATTTGGGTAGGGCTAGGGTTGAGGTGGAAATGACCCAACCCAAACTTGAACCGACCCGACCCGACCCGACCCATTGCCACCTCTACTGTTGCCTACCTTTGCTAGACTGTGCACGACTCTGTTATCCTCACGAAGAACATGTGTGATTGAATTTTTCATATCTATCAGTTCTCTTTGTATCTCCCCTATTATGTACCAGATTCTCCACACCGAGGAAGCACAATCTGACTGAAGGGAGTCTATTATCACTTGAGAGTCTGCTTCTATATTCACCTTCAGCACTCCGTGCTCTTTACAGAGTACTCTCCAACAAGGCTTTTGCTTCTGCCATTGTGTTTGAGGGAATTCCGTAAGAATTATGGAATGTAAAGATGATATTGCCCTCTTGGTCTCTACACACTCCACCACCTCCTACTATTCCTGGATTCTGAGATATTGATTGGTTTTGAAAGAATCTAACATCAAAGATGATGCTGAAATGGTGCCAATCTATAGATGCGAGCTTCTCCCTACTAAAGAGGTGATTTAGAGTCTCCACATCACTTCCCTCAATAATATATGATTCAATGCCAGCAGTGTTCTTCTCCACCCATAGTTACAGCAGGCATTTGATAAGAATCCAAGCTGATGCTGCCCACGTCTAGTCCATTTGGGCCATAGAGTTCAGTTGATTCTCCACCCGGGATAGCATTCATGCCTTCCAAATTAGCAGCATTAGCAGAGCCACGGATACTGCCAGCATCCCCCCAGGTATACATAAGCATCATCCGCCCTGAGTGGCGACTGCAGCATCAATTGGAAGCGCATTGTTCAGTACTTTCCATGCATAGACAGAAATCTTTAGGGAAAGAAACCTGTTCCAGATCCAAGGGTTCCATATCACCCTAATATGCCTGAATCGTATTATATTCCAAGCTATTTTTGTGGAAATTTTGCCTGTTAAAGATGCCATCCAAATCAGTCAGTCTGCATGATTAGGCAATGAGACATCATTCTCCTTTAACTGAGGCAAGACTTCATTAGGCAAGATACCTTACAGGACTGATAGATTCCAGCCTCCACCTTCAGACCATAACTCAGCTACTTTCATATGCTTCAGGTGTCCTGGAATTTGAATTCCTTCATTGTCTGCTAGCCTCCCTAGTTCAGACCAACTCTGGTTCCATACAGTCACATTCCCTTCACCTATCAACCATCTAGAAATTGTTAAACTATCGGCAGATAACAAACCATGTTGTGCCAGGATTTTGAGGCTCTCCTTCTTCAGCTCGAGGGATTAAGAAAGCCCCCCTCGGCATACTTAGCAAGCCCATTTCGACGATCAGATGGGGGCGATAGCTGTTGGTTTCTGCCGCATCGGTTGGGAGGGGGGTGGGATTTGTCTTCATATATCCTGGGGTTACTCAACCTAATAGGTTAGCCTTTCGGGTGTGACACTACAATAGCCACCCCTGACTGCATATTGCCAGGCCTGTACCCATTGAGGACACTTGACAAACAGGTGACGCCCCATTACCAGCATGCTGTTCTGTCGCTTTTGATGCTGAAGCGACTTCTCTGCCTCGCTGTGAACCTCATTTCCAACATGTTTCGACTTCAACACCTTCGCTTCTCGAGCTGACACAAATTTGGAGAGGGGTTTGGGAGGTGGGATTTTACCGGAGGCCATGTTCATCGTTGGCAACTCTGGAAAAAACACAGATTGGAAATGAAAGGCCGTCTGCTTCGAGCTCCAAAAACAAGCAGAGTGTATGTGAACATTCCCATTGTATTAAAAGGTTAATGAATATATTTGATGGTGCATTTTTCTTGCAAAACGTCCCAATATTCCATCTAAAAGTTTTCTTTTTCTTTCTTCTCTTTTTCTATCCCCCATTCAATGTGAGGCCCATCATATGAATGGTTTGGATCATTGAAAGATGACCCTAGTTACATAGTCTGAAGTCCCATGAATCTTATGGCAATATACTAGCAATCTCTATTCCTCAAATACTATTAATGGCTTGAAAATGAGGACCGTTGGCCGGGGAATGGGCCCACATTTTAAATTCTGGCTTGAAAATGAGGTCGTCTTTGGTTTTGGTTCATGGATTGTGGACCGACTTTGAGCTTGGATTGACTATGAACCGGGCCAATGCAGACCCATACCCAATCCGTGTATTGGACACCAATTCAACGTTTTAAAACACACCAGTTGCCGTGTCGACTCAGACTCGTTTGGGGCCTTATCCTGCTCAACACCACGAATCAGAATTGTAAATAGGGGGTGACTCAGCCTGACTCGATGGACTGAATGACTCAGTCCGAGTCACTTTTACTCTAAAAACCTAAGCCAAATAGACACTAGTTTTTTTATTAGATATGTTCAAATGTGCCTTTCGTTGAATCCACACCGATGAAATTTTGGAAGGGCACATCAAGCCTAAAAGAATAAGGCCCATCCGATGTCAGATGAGTGGGCACATCTACAAAGTGCCGACAGCCCGATGACTGGTTCCCGAGTAGAAAAAGCACTTGTTCACTCGTGTCTATAAATATCCCTCACTCTCTGTTTTTCCTACACATCCCAACTCCCCCATTACCAATGGTTCTCCTATCTCCTAAATCCCCATCATTTCTCATCTTCTTCTTTATCTTGTGCTCTCTCCTTCTCCCATCTTCTTCTGTCTTTGCAAATACCCAAAAATGCATCAAACAACACTTCTCTGCTCTGCTCCACTTGAAGCATGGCTTTACCTTCTATGACACTGGCACTAACCTCTCTTCATGGAATTCAAACAACACCAATTGCTGCTTTTGGGAAGGCATCACGTGTGATGGAGCCACTGGTCACGTGATCGGTCTCGACCTCACTGAGCTCTCTATCTCCGGTCGGATTGATTCTGAAAACCTCTTTCGTCTTCGGAGCCAGCGGAGGCTCAACCTCGCTTACAATTACTTCGCTGCCTCTCAAATCCCATCTGGGTTTGACCAGCTCACAAGTTTGACCCATCTCAACCTCTCTCAGTTGTCTTTTTATGGCCAAATCCCGCTGGAAATCTCCCACTTGACCAGTTTAGTTTCTCTTGATCTTTCTTACAATTACTATTACAATGGTTCTGTGTCTCTACCCCTGAAACTCGAAAATCCGAACATCGAACACTCATCCAAAACCTGTCGAGTCTGCAAGAACTGTATCTCTACCGTGTCAACATCTCAGTGCAGGGAAGTGAGTGGGGCCGGACCTTATTCTTGTCACTCCCTCTTCTCCGTAAGTTGAGTTTACAATCTTGTGGTCTTTCAGGCCTCATCCATTCTTCCCTTTCCCAGCTCCATTCCTTATCCGACCTCAGTGGAAACAATCTCTCTTCTGTGCTGCCCAACTTTCCAGAGAGCCTCCGCAAGTTGAGTTTACGATCTTGTGGTCTTTCAAGCTCCATCTATTGTTCCCTTTCCCAGCTCCATTCCTTATCCGAACTCGACCTCAGTGGAAACAATCTCTCTTCTGTGCTGCCCAAATTTCCAGGGAGCCTCCGCAAGTTGAGCTTACGATATTGTGGTCTTTCAGGCCCCATCCATTCTTCCCTTTCCCAACTCCGTTTGCTATCAGAACTTGACCTTGGTAGAAACAATCTGTCAGGATCATTACCATCCTTCCTTGTGAACCTCAGCAAACTAGAGCACTTGGACCTTTCATTCAATAGTTTCAGTGGCCCAATTCCTTCTTCCTATGGAAACCAGCTTCTTAATGTCAAAGAGATCATCTTCTTGAGTAATTTGCTTAATGGGACCATTCCGTCATCATTGTTTTCACTCCCTTCATTAAAGAAGCTGGATCTCGGATATAACAAGCTGGGTGGTAGGCTGGACGTTATCCACAATGTCTCTTCTACACAGCTGGAGTACTTCTATTTGGATGGTAATAACTTCCAGGGAATGGTGCCGAGCTTTATCTTTAAACTGATGAAGTTAAGAACCATTTACCTTTCTTTCAACAATTTCAGTGGTGTTGTGGAGATAGGATCATTTCAAACCCTCAAGAACCTCTCATCTCTCGATCTTTCAGATAACAACCTGTCAATAGAAGACGGTGGTGGTAACTCCAACTTTGTCTCCTTCCCCAAATTTAGATCGCTATCCCTGCGTTCTTGCAACATTAGCAAATTTTCAAATTTCTTACGAAATCAAGAGCAGTTGGGATATCTAGACCTTTCTAACAATAGAATCACCGGTGGAATACCCAAATGGATATGGAAGGTTGGGAATGGGACTTTATACCATTTAAATCTTTCTTGCAATCCTCTGCAGAGAATAGAACCACCATTTACCCATGCTTTGCTGAGTAACTTGGCTACTCTCGACCTTAGCTACAACATGCTAGAAGGCTCACTTCCAATCCCGCCACCCTCCACTGCTTTCTTCTCTCTTTCCAACAATAGTCTTAGTGGAGAAATCCCTATGTCAATTTGCAACACAAGATCCCTTGAAGTCCTCGATCTATCCAAAAACCAGTTAACTGGTTGGATTCCAAAATGTGTCGGTGAAATCAGTGACACCCTCAATGTGCTAAATCTCCAAGGAAATGCGTTTAATGGCACATTGCTTCAAACATTCAAAAAGGGATGCAGTCTAGAAACACTTGATCTCAGTGAAAATCATTTAGAAGGCCAAGTGCCAAGGTCTTTGGCTAATTGCAAAATGTTGGAGGTATTAAACCTTGGAAACAATCAATTAAATGACACATTCCCTTCTTGGGTTGAAGCTTTGTCTAAGTTGCGGATTCTTGTCTTGAAATCCAACAAATTTTATGGCCCCATTACAATTTCACAAGCAAATCAGAGCTTCCCAATGCTGCAGATCATTGACCTCTCTTCTAATAGTTTTGTGGGTGGTTTGCCATCAAATATGTTTCAAAGCTGGAAGGCAATGATGGGAGAGGTGAAATCTGAATCTGAATTCCTTCGTAGAGCTGTACTTTTAACAGGAAAAGTTTCGTATATGACATACTATCAAGATACGGTGGTAGTGACCATTAAAGGGATAGAAAGGAAACTAATGAAGATCCTAACCATCTTCACATCAATTGATCTCTCAAACAACTATTTTGAGGGGAATATTCCAAAATCTATAGGGATTCTCAAGGCGCTCCGTTTCCTTAATATATCACATAATGGTTTCACAGGCAAAATTCCAACATCACTTGAGAACTTAGTGTTGCTTGATGCGTTGGATCTCTCACAGAACAATATTTCAGGAGAGATTCCTTGGCAGCTGACAAAGCTAACATTTCTCTCAGTGTTGAATCTTTCATGAAACCACCTTGTGGGAACCATACCGCAAAATAAACAATTTTTGACATTTACAAATGAATCTTTCCAAGAGAATTTAGGATTATGTGGACCTCCATTGTCAAAAAATTGCTCTGTACCACCATCAATCATACCAACCATTGAAGATGCAACTTCAGAATTAGACTAGAAATTCATGTGGATAGGATTTGGAGTCGGACATGGAGTAGGAATGGGAGTTCTTTTTTGGACTCTGGCATTATGGACAAAGGGAATGATAAATACAATAAATTTTTAGATAGGATGGTGTTATTGATTTTTTCCTCCGCAATATTTGCTCGAAAGCGACGATGATAAGATGCTTGAAGTTATGAAAAGGGTGAATAAACTCAATGAATTTGAAGTGTAAGGAAGAAGTGAAGAAATTGTTTTTGTACCATAGTTTCTTTTGTGTAGCTTGTGTTGCTTTTGTTTTTCTAGGATTTATGTGACTGTAGTATGTTTTATTTGTATGATTTCTGTTATGTGCTTTTGAGTTGGAAGCTTTCATGCGTTGTTGTCTTTGCTATTAGTAATATGTTATGCTGCTGGTGATGTACTATCCTATTTTGATTTTTTATTATTATTATAGGTTCTCTAGAGCAACATGGTCTGTTAACTAGTCATAGGCACATTGTTTAAAACTTGTGACAAAAAAATCAGGTTGTTTTCCTCCCCGGGTAGGCCACGGCATACAAAACAAATGTATGGCCAAGAAAACAGCCGTGGATTTGCTTTCTACTTTTGCACATTTTAGGAATTAAGTGCTCGGTTTTTTGGCCAAATGTGTAAGTGTGTGGCGTTTATACTATGGATAAGGCAGGTATTGCAAATCATAGAATTTCCTATTTAAGGGGGAAAAAAGAAAAAAAACTAAGAAAAAAATTTCAAATAAAAAGGCCGGTGGATCCCTAACTGTGGGGCTCAGTGTGATGTATATGCTGTACGACCACACCACACCGTTCATCCATTTTGACAGTTCATTTTAGGCCATGATCCAAAAAAATGAACATATCCAAATCTTAAGTGGACCATATCACAGAAAACAGTCATCATTAAATCTCCACAACTAAAAACTTCATGGGGCCACCTGAATGTTTGTCTGCCATCCAACCTGTTGATAAGTTTACAAATACCATGATAAAGAGAGCAACACAAATTTCAGATTGATTCAAGACTTTTGTGGCCCACGACAAGTTTTTAATGGTCAATTACCACTGTTTGCTGTATTATGGTCCACCTGAGATTTGGATATGCTTCTTTTTTGGGATCATGCCCTAAAATTAGTTTTCAAAACGGATGGATGATGTGGATATAAGGCACATACATCAGAGTGACCACCCCATCAAAGCGGACCCCATGGTCAGGGCCGCCCTGTGCTGAGTAAGACTGGCTCTCTTGAAGAACGGTCCTGCTCAACATGTTTACTGTGGGCCACACGTGATGAACGGACTTGATCATCAAATACCAACCAATTACAATTCAGTCCAACGCATTGTTCTGGATACGCGCAGCAATTTCCTCTGCAAGGCAAATGAATAATATGATACAGGGCCTCCTATCTTTGAACGAAATCTATTGGTTTTCAAATCTGACAAATGGAGCCCATGGCTTATAATCTATTTAGACTAATCATCTAAATATATACCAAGTATCTGAATGCAACTACGAGCACTATAACTGTAGCTAGTGTTCTCATAGCACTAGAGCACTTCTCTAAGACTCGTGCAATTTTGCAGTACTGCTGCATTACTAAAATTGAAAGAGATGGTTTTTTATTTTATTTTTTAGTTACGATGTGTTAGTTAATAGTGGGTCCCTATTATTATTTATTATCTATTGGGCTAAGTGCATGTTGGGCTAAGTGAGTGGAAACCTTCCCATGTATATATAATTGCAATTAGACTTGTTGGTATCGACATCACCTATCTGAACCGTTAATTAGGTCTAGTTCCCTCTTTTATCACTGAAGGAAAATCACAGGAATTAGATGGTTATAAACATCCGTGATTAGACCTATCTTATACGAAGAATATTCTACACCTGTTTCGTGTGCCACTAAATGGACAGTTTGGATCATTGGATCAGGAGAATTTCAGCCTATAAAGAGTGATTGAACCTAATTGATGGTCCAGATAGCTAATGTGGATGCCACAGAGTCCCAACAGGACTATGTGCATGGATAGGTTCCCGTGCATTTAATACACTAAACTAGAGATTACTCATTGTTATCATCTGTGCATTGCTAAGTCCACACGCATGCATGTACAAACGATACAAGTACCGCCATTGGTACTTAGGTATGGACTCACCGGGATGTTGACGAGACGGACGGGGTGTGTGGTACCTTGTCATTGGTGGAGAGCTAGTCAGGCCCGGGGTGTGTGGTACCTTAATCATTGGTGGAGAGCCAGTCAGGCCCGCACTTATGTGATGGTGGTGCGCTGACAGCCCCATCACATCAGCATCCCAGTGAGGGTAGTACCTAATCCAAGCTCCGTAGGTATGAGATCCAATCCAAATCGCGTCTCGCCTGCTAACCCAGCTGGAAGGGGAGCGAATTGGATGTTACCTGGTAACACCTTAGTGGGTGTTACCCCTACCGTGTGGAGCCCATCTTGATGTATTTTTTATATATCTATGCCGTCTATCTGTTTTCTCATATCATTTTAGGATATGATCCAAAACCTTAAGAAGATCCAAATCTCAGGTGGACCATACCACTAAAAACAGTGATTAATAACCATTAAAAATGTTTTGTGGGCCACAAAAGTTTTTGATCAATCTGATATTTATATTTTCCCTTAATCAATACCTTATTGTCATTATCAAGAGCTTGGATTGAAAATAAACATTACCAAAACCTTACCATGGGCTCTTTGGAATTTTTAATGGTGGGGCACTCAATGACACTGTTTCCAGTGGTATGGTCCACTTGAGATTTGGATCTGCATAATTCTTGGAACCTTATCATAAAATGGGCTGTATAAACGGATGGACGGAGTGGATATACAAAATATCATTCATGTGGGCCATACGGTAGGGGTAACACCCACTAAGCTGTTACCGGGGTAACACCTAATTCGCGCCCAGCTGGAAGACCCCCTTCGGGGTCAAGGGCAGGTGGGTAGGTGCATTCGTGTGACTAACTGTGTCGGTGCGTTCCCCAGCTAACATGGTAGGTGCCTTGCAAGACTAACCAAAAATAAAAAATAAAAAAATTCCAATCCAATCCAATCCATCAGTCGGAAGGGAATCATATATTATACTCCAACCCAAGAATCAGATTGGTCCACTGGTCAAAACCTTGGCTGAAGTTTTCGATCCCATCCACCTGTGTACAACATTAATGGGCCCACCTTCAGACTGGATGAGATTTACTTTTGGGAAAATATCACGATGTTGGACCAACCTGATGGATGGATATGATCTCGGATCCACGTGCCATGCTGGCACATTGGTCGTGTGTACGTGACCTTCATAGCCCACGCGTGTGGACATAGAAATGCTCATTATTATTTACACGCATGCACATAGACCTTTTATGTCAATCAAAGTCGGGTTTGATTAAGGTGCTGATGAATCTTCTTTGCATAAGTAGGGTCCACGATTCAGTGATCCAGACGGTTGATATGATGGACCGCATCATGGATGGACTATGCACAAAACTTTACTACGACATTCGATGACTCTGTCCATCCTATCTAAGACTGTATCTACAGAACATTTTTTTCCTCCTATCTATTCGATGCCAGTGATCCGAGGGTTAGAAATGTCTGATCTTGGAGAATTTTTAGGCATCACCAATCCATCATGAACTCCTTCTGGAACATTGATTGCTTGCGAATTCAATCGAAGGAATGGTTCCATCTACAATGTGAATCAATTGAAGAAGAGGCTCAGCTTCACTAAAGAGAATATACGTTTGTTTTGCAAACTTTGGCCCACCTGATGGATGGATTGGATCTAGGACCTGCCATGCTGGCACATGTTTGGTGTGTACATGAGTTTTATTTCACCCGTGCATGGGCTTAGCAAAGGTCAGGTTGTTTGTGATTATTTACATAGAAAAATGTTGTTATCTCATTGTATATAAATGAACAGAATCATTCGAGTGCGGCACAATTCCGGACAACAGCCTTTCCTGTATTCGAGCCAATGTCCATCATATGTGGCAAATCAGGGGACGTAGGAAGCTTTGCCAAGTCCCAAATATCTATTTGTATGAAGTTTGATACAGGATCCACATCATCATCCCTGGCTTTGTCTCAGCCATCACCTGAAGTGTTTGGGCTATCCCTTGAGGAGGTGGAGATGTCTCCCAATATTCCAACTGGGGCGAATGATGGTTTTGTCTCCCATGCTGAAGAGGGTGTTAGAACACCACAGTCGGATAGGAAACGGTCTTTAAGATCGTCTCATTCTCTTCGCAACAAAAGAGGCTGAGCTTGGCATGTAAGGAGTGACATCTCGGATTCACTATTTTTTTTTTTTCCCTCCTTTTAGTTATTTGATTCTTCTTTTGTTTTAGCAAGGGCATGGTTATGACTCCCTTAAAATTATCTATTTTGTATTTTAGGATGCTTATATTTACTTCCATATGGTGTGTTTGTGTTAGGCATGTGATTGGATTGCATTGGCTATTATACTTGGACATGCACACAAATTTACACTTTTAATGCATTATAACAAAGATCTCAGGTGGTTCTCAAGGATGAATTTATATTGCCTCCAGAAAATAGTCAAGAACCCAAAATTCTGAGGCTTTGAGGTTAGTAGACCATGCATTAACATTGAATTTCAAAAGTATACTTGAGCAATTGTTGAATATCAATATCCTTTTCAAAATAACACGGATTCACATAGTAGAATGTCTTCAATTTAGTCTTGTCCATGTTGGGTGGGAAGGTTCAGTTGCAGATTCCATGTTGAGGGGTTGCCGGCATTATTTGAGGTCCATTAACTACAATGAATGAAAATGTCTTTTGAGCTGTGTTCAATATTCAGTAAAATGATGATTGCAATTTTAAGAATAACCTCATGCAATCCCTCGAGCAAACACCCAATTAGAAGTAATCAATGATACCAAAATCTTACGTGTTGAGGTAGGCTTATCACACCCACACCTTTGGGACAGTGGTAGACTGATTGAAGATAACCTCGTTTGAACATTGAGGTCTTGGCATCGATTCCCAATGTTAGGGGTGGTTAACATTGCAGTGTGACTACCAGTGGGATGTGTGTACTAACCCAAAAAAATAAAAAAATAATAAAAGGAAAAAAGTAAAGGCTTATCACAACTATTATTTTCTATGTTGTTATCATACAAATGTCATTGAACACATTGGACTTGAGAATTGTATAGGAGCAATTGATGACACATATAACCAACTCTCGTCTTGTTGAAGACTGGGATCATTTACAAAAATCTGGGCTGGTCTGATTGGCTTTAACTGGCACCATGGACCAAAAAACAAGCAGCAACCACAGCCTAGGTTTTAATACCGGACCAGAACGGATCAGGTGTTTAGATTGGCTCAGACTGAAATTGTCCACCAAAATGGGCGAGATCACTAGAAATCCAATTCAATTAGATGGGCATCTGTTTACTTATGGAAAAGAAAATGCACTTATCAACAGTCGAAACCATGACATCTACTCATAAACCAGATGCCCAAACTACAAATTTTATGAGTACAAAGCCTTCTATTTTAATTATTGTAAGTTAGGAAAGTTTTTGATGTGGAATCATTCAACAAGGGTTCAACTGATTGAATTGATGGCTGGATGAACCGCCAACAAAAACAGATCTTGGTCCAGTTTGGGCCTCAAAATATTAGCCATAATAAAGCGAGATGGAACGGCAATGTGCTGCATTTTATTGTTGTTTGGCTCTAGTTATTATGCTATTTTACATGTTGTGGGAGAAGGAAACTTTTTATTTTTAAACCATCATTTAGATCGTTGTAAGAACGTGAAATGGCCTTGTTGTGGGCTGGGCTCTGTTTGGTTGGTCAGGCCTAACAATTATTTTCCACTTAAACCTGGGCCTACTATGCTTAGGCCATGTTGGGCTTAGGCTGGGCTAAGGAATTGGGTCTTAAATGTCAGGTTGGGCCTGGCCTTGGAATGAGATGGCTCAAACTTAGCCCATTGTCACCCCTTAACTCATAGTGCACTCAGTTGCATCTATTCACTTGGATAATCTTATAAACCAATCTGAACCATCAGTTAAATTAAGAACACATTCAGAACGGGCCAATTTATGGCCCCATTCTTTTTCCAAGCCATGGATGAGATAGTTACAACTACCTAATTGTTTGGTTCGAAACTCAGTTGTTGATATGTGTGCATTGTTAGGCTTGTCAGAGTTTGATATGCCTCGATTCAACCCGAACGCCAAGGACCTTTAGCGTCGAGATAGATCAAGAGACCGAGATCTTAGTGATTCATCCATCTATTTAGCTACCTGTAATAACGATTAGGTGATTTGTCAATGGAAGGGTTGGTCTTCATGAGTTCTTTTTGCCTTTCAACCGAAGCAATCTCTTCTCACCATGATAGCAATTATTGATCAATTAACATAGCATGAGAATTATTAGAATACGAAAAGAAATCTCATTTATCAAAGATAAACACTCATAAATAAAAGAAAAAAATCTTTGACAATCCAGCAATTGTCTCTACGCCAAGGTACCAAGACTAAGATCTTCTTTGACTATGCAACTTAGGCGTAGATGAAGGAAATTACACTATGAGCTAAACTAAAATTGGTCCACCATAGCAACATAGTATGATTGGATGACACTGCCCCTAAGTTAAAGCCGGTTCAACGTAACAACGTTGACAAGCTAAATTACACTAAGAGCGAAACTAAGATAGGTAGTGTTGTACTGTAGAATTGCGTTGTATTGGGTTGGTGAGAGTTTAGAGCTCTTCAAACTTCCTCCTCTTAGGTGGTAGCTGGAGAGAGATATTTGTAGTCACTCTTCAAGCTTGTTGACGTGGAAATAATTGGCTGGGTCCATAAACAATTGTGGTATATTATACTATGTGTGTTAGATGTTCATCATGAGTTGCCCATTAGTTGTGCGAAAGTTTTGAGTACATAACATAGGCAAGATTTCTCTATTTGGTACCATGTGTAGTCCATCATTAACTTTTCTTCCACTCCAACATTCATTATGTGTCTAGAAAATTTCACTAACTATGTTCGTATTTTGATTATTGCTCATTGTTAGTTATGAGGCCACTAATGTGAGCTGTCACGTGAGTAAGATATGCAACATGCATCCCATAATAATAGCCAACTAAATTTACTCCTTATAAGCTACCCATGGCTTTTTAAATTTGGATCAAATTCATAGATTAAAGAAGATATTCCATTTGTCTTTTATTGAAATTTTGCTAGCATGTGACATCGATCCATGTCACTAAAAACTAAGTATACATGCTAACAAGAGTAATTCTCACTACAAGAAAACACGCCTTTAGCCACACTTTTTTTAGCCTCAATTCAAAAAACGGAGTCTAAATGTACTTTTTAACCTCAGTTGCTAAGGAATTGAGGCTAAAAGTTTTTTTTTTGCCTTAGTTGTAATGGAATGGAGGCTAAAAGTCCGCTATTTCGCTTCAGTTGGTGAAAAACTAAGGTTAAAGGTGTACCATTTTGCCTCAATTGGTAAGAAAATGAGGCTAAAAGTCTAACATTTTGCCTCGGTTGGTAAAAAACTGAGGCTAAAAGTCTACCATTTTGCCTCAGTTGGTAAAAAACTAAGGCTAAAAAGTTACCATTTTGCCTCAGTTGTGAGAAAATAAGGCTAAAAGTCTAACATTTCGCCTCAATTGTGAGAAAATGAGGCTAAAAGTCTACCATTTTGCCTCGGTTGGTTAGAAACTGAGGCTAAAAAGTTACCATTTTGCCTCAGTTGTGAGAAAATGAGGCTAAAAGTCTAACATTTCGCCTCAATTGTGAGAAAATGAGGCTAAAAGTCTAACATTTTGCCTCAGTTGATCAAAAACTGAGGCTAAAAGTCTACCATTTTACTTTAGTTGGTCAGAAATTAAGGCTAAGAGGCTACCATTTGGCTTCAGTTGTGAGAAAATGAGGCTAAAAGTTTAACATTTCGCCTCAGTTGTGAGAAAATGAGGCTAAAAGTCTAACATTTTGCCTCAGTTGGTAAAAAACTGAGGCTAAAAGTCTACCATTTTGCCTTGGTTGGTCAGAAATTGAGGCTAAAAAACAACCATTTTGCCTCAGTTATAAGAAAACGAGGCTAAAAAGTCTAATATTTTGCCTCCGTTGGTAAAAAACTTAGGCTAAAAGTCTACTATTTTGCTTCGGTTAGTCAGAAACTGAGGCTAAAAGCTACCATTTTGCCTACGTTGTGAGAAAATGAGGCTAAAAGTCTAACATTTTGCCTTGGTAAAAAATTGAGGTTAAAAGTCTATCATTTTGCTTTAGTTGTGAAAAATTGAGACTAAAAGTCTACCGTTTTACCTCTATTTATGAGAGGATGAAGCTAAAAGTCTAACATTTTGCTATAGTTGGTTAGAAAGTGAGGTTAAAAGTCTACAATTCTGCCTCAGTTGGTCAAAAAGTGAGGCTAAAAGTTTACAATTTTGCCTCAATTGTGAGAAAATGAGGCTAAAAGTCTAACAAATTGTCTCATTTGGGCCAAAACTGAGGCTAAAAAGTCTACCATTTTGCCCCAATTGTTAGAAAATGAGGATGAAAGTCCGACATTTTACCTCAATTAGTTATAAAGTGAGGCGATAAGTCTACTCCTTTGCCTCCACTTTGAGAAAATGAGACTAAAAGTTTACCAATTTCCCTTAGTTGATTAGAAATTGAGCTAAAAGTCTGTTATTTTGTTTCCAAAAATTGATAAATTTTAATAAATTGAGATATTAAAAAAATAGAATTTAGAAAAAAATGAAATTCTGAAAAAATTTAGAATATTAAAAAAATTGACAATTTTCATAAAATTATAATTTTGAAAATAATTAATAACTTTAAAATTTTTTTGATAAATTTTAAAAAATTAAGAATTTTGAAAAAATACATCAATTTTAAAAATTGAGAAATTTGAAGAAAAAAATTGATAATTTTATAAAAAATGAGAATATGTAAAGACTTGATATATTTTAAAATTTTGATAATTTTCAAAAAAATAAAAAATTTGAAAATTTTGAGAAATTAGAAAAAATTGACAATTTAAAAAATTGAGAATTTTTAAAAATTTAGGAAATTTAAAAAAACAAAGAATTTTTAAAAAAATTGATAGAATTGATAATTTGGAGAAAAAAAATCAAAATCTTAAAAAAATTTAAGTATTTAAAAAAATTTGTGAAAAATTATGAAATTTAAAAAAGTATGAATTAAAAATAAAAAATAAAAAATCTTAAAAAGCTTGAGAATTTTTAGAAAGTTGAGAATTTTCAATGGCAGGTTTTAAGAAGATTTCAGCTTGAGAATTTTCAACGGAGTTTACTCAGGACTGAGTAACTCCGTTCGCAATCCGATTTCCTCTCTCGCTGGGTCTGGTGTGCTAGCACCCAATCTTTGCCCAAACACATCTCAGCAGTATAAAGCCCTAAAAAAAAACTCTTTCCTTCTCATCTTCAACCTCAATCCATCTCCAACTTCAATCCATCTCCATCATTTTCTGCTCGATTTCAGAGAAGAAATGGTGGATCAGCTTATGGACGATCAGATCTCTAAGTTCAAGGAGGCGTTTAGCAATTTTTGCGATAACGGAGGAGACGGTCAGATCCCTTCGATCTTCGCTTTCCTCCCTTTTTCTGCTGGAAAATCTATTGATTTTATGATTTCTTTTAGCATTTTTGCGGTCGAGGTTTTTTTTTTGGTTTGATTCGATGTTGATTTCATTAGATTTGATGATTTAGTGCTTTGATTCGTTGAAATCAGTGAGGTTTTGGCGTAGATTGTAGAAAATTAGGGTATGATTCGTTCTCGTTTGATGCTTGTTGTGATTGATAGTGTTAAAGGTGGTGATTGTTTCAGATTAGGTGGATTTTTCTTTGTGAATGATCATTTATTTGATTTTTCTTCTTCTTCTTTTTCTTTTTTTCCTTTCATTTGTTGTGGATTTTGAGCTATTGTTTTGTTTAAAGGAAGTGAGATATGCATCTTTATCTTCTGCAGTTCTTCGAGATGGATTTTGAGCTGTTGATTTGTTGTTGTTGTTGTTTGGATTCTTGAGTTAAGATCCCCTGCAAGAGAATTTGTGCTTGAGTTAGCTTCCGTACAAGTTTGAGACAGCAGAACCTTGAATAATACATGAACAGAGGAGCATGCCTTTGTAGATTTGTTACGAAGTACTCACAAACACATTAAAGCAAGGCCTGGACCCATTCCCTACAAAAATCACCTTTACTATGCCCAACGAACTCCTTAAAAGGACTTCTCTTCAAAAAGTAATGAAACTCCTAACTTGAAATGTTTTTTTTTTTCAACCAATAAAGACATGCTGGCTTACAGAACTAACAGAGTTGCATGGTTCCCATGGTCCTGTGGTTGTAATGAATTTTTCCTAGAATTGTAAAACTGTCCATTTGTGAAGTCTATTTTAATTTTATTAAGTTGTTTCTGAGAGAGAAAGATCACAAATTTCCCTAAATAATTAAATATATTCTATCCAAATGTAGTCTAAAGCTTTGCACTCAGCATTCTTTAATTTCTTCTCCTAAGACATGGGACTAGAGCACTAGTGTGTAGTTTCTTTAAACCTATTGGCTTTTCTCAGGATGTCCTATGAGAAATTGTACCTTTGGAATTTGTCTAACTTATGCAAGTGTTTGGTATTCCTTTTTCTACTGTTATGAGATATGAGTGTTGTTTATTAATTTGTGAGATTTTTTTTAGTAATATGTTTTAATGATGCTTGAATTCCTGTCTTTGATTTTATGTTGAATGCTATCGGTTTGATTGTTGAGTTATCGGTTTAGATTTTGTTGGTTTTAGGGTTTTATTCTGACGTGTTGATGAGAAATGCTAAGTGAACTTGGTCGAGTGTAGTTTTTAAGTACCCACCTCGCATTTGGATAATGAGATTGTCCTCATCGTGTGAGATGCCACGTCCTAAAGATCAGGTTGATATGATCAGCAAGTGAAATCTACATGTGCATAGAATTTCAGGGTTGATCAATTTCTGTTGGCCCACCTGATCATCATTCAGTCCAAACAAGCCGTTTCCATGGTTTTTCAGTCCAAGTAGTTTATATAAAGGGCCCACTGTGAATGCCCCGTGCATAAGAATCTCCTAGATTGTAAGGTCCTAACTATAAGCTTTGGCCTTCTTTTGGTTGAATGTGGAGTGCATGGGCTAGCTGCTATCAGGTTCATCCTATCAACAATTTGGATCACTAAGCCATGGGCAGCAGTTGCAAAAACTGAATGGTTAATGCTCAAGATGTTAGGGCACTCGTTCTGGACATGCAAGCAAGGTTGTTGCTGGATATGTTAGGGAAAGGAATCGAATCGGCCCTTGTAAATCCAGCAACTCTTAAGTTTTACATGAGTCTTAAAACTTTACACAGGTAAATAACTCATGGAACAAGCTTATGTTCTGTAAAGACTTATAGAAGAACTGACCTATGAAGATGGCTATAATTATCTGATTTTTTTTCCTTAGATTTTGGACTTATGATGATTATGAATGAATGCTCATTGTCTCCTTCCATTGGATTATTGCAACTGAATTCAATTGAGCATCCAAACACAGTGTAACTAGTAACCAACGAAGCATCTAATCTCAATAATATGATATATTGCTTTGTCGATGTTTGGTGTAGGTGGTGGAAAGATCTCGGGCTTGCAACCAAGTACCCTTTCGCAAGAGATAGACTGGTTGAGGCCTACTTTTGGATTTTGGGAGTGTACTTTGAACCTCAGTACACCCGTGCTAGAGCCATACTAACTAAAATATTAAAAATTATATCGATAATTGATGACATCTACGATGCATACGCTACTTTGGATGAACACGAAATATTCACTAATGCAGTCCACAGGTTTGATAATGATACATAAAAAGAGTTAGAAGAGTTCCTTTTTTGGAGGTCTTCTATTTCGACACACGCCCATGCATGGTGGCCTATCTGAGATGAGTGGAATTCTGATCATTTCATCAGTTAGGCCTCACCTTGCAGGTGACCTGGCTGGCCAAGAATCAAGTGGGCCACAATATGTGAAACCAATAAAGGGGTGAGAAAAAAGAAGTCCAAACAAAGAACTTTCCCTATAGCTTCTTTCATCCGTTCACTTGCTTACACAATGCAGCCCACCTGATGTCTGGACTAGTCTGATTCTTTGGTCATTGCATCTACACAGTGGAGCACACTTGATAGATGGATCCGTTACTTGGATGGACTGCATTTGTGTGTGGAATTAGCAATTCTCTATTACTTGGATGGACTGCATTTGTGTGTGGAACTGCATTTGTATTTTCTCATCTCGTCTTCCTCTTTCATATCTACTCAATGTTTAATTCACATTTATTTTCTTTTGGGTATGCCAGTTTTGGTTATAGATGCGCTATATCTCAATGCCAAAGTATTAAAAAAAGAATTGTAAGAAGATTGATAAGAACAAAATTCTAATATATGTCATTTTTCTTTTCGTCTCTGCACAATATCGCCTAATAGATGGACAAATCAAACATCAGTAAAGCATGTAGCCATGTGGGTCCCATCTAGCAACCAATGTCAGATGAGCATGAGCCAGAATTCACAATATGAGCTTGACTGTTAATCTGGGATTTCCCGCCATTACTGAATTTCAAACCATGGTTCATGATTCCAGGAGCCAAACATGCAGCAAGACCATGCCCGGGTTGCTTGGGTATGAAGAACAGGATGCGAAGAAATTCGCCGCATGGGTATGGTTGATTTTCTAAGGATTTGTTAAAAACACTTGGATGAGTTTTTGCTTCTAGCTTTTATGTATTGTTGATTAGATCTACTGATGTTCTCTTGCTATCTATTATTTGATTTTCCATTCCGGAAGTCAATTACTTGAAATATGACAATTGCAACAATCCTGGTATAAGCCCGAAGGAGAGGTAATTCCCCTGCTATCATTGTGTTTTTAACGTGTTTTCTAAGCCTACATGCACCTCTACACTATGTTCTGGTACTTCAAACAAATGCTTTCTAATTGTATTGATTTTATGCAGTTACTTTTGCTATTCTTGGAGAAAAGACCACTATCATGTCCCCTGAAGTGCTTATTGGTGCAGGTACCCTCACTCATCTTTCCTCCATCAATTATATTGCTTGTACATGAAATTAATGTTTGGGGTGATGGGGTGAACCATCATCATCATATCAGCTCGTCCTAGCGATTTGGGGTTTTCTTATGAAATCCTGTTTTGCCAACATTTGAAACTGGAATTATCATGGTTGATTGACAAAGGCTGGGCAACCTTGTGCTCACTTGATTTATATTACACAAACAAGAGATTATAGCTACACACCTGTTATACATGAGAACAAACGAGTACTCCTTGAACGGACAATTTTCTTAGAAAACTTAAGTTCTTCCCTTATCTCCTCTGTTGAGTAGTACCTGCTAGCATATTCATCGACCGACTTGGTTCATCGGTGACCAACATGTTCTTCATGGAACCCAATGAACGGTTGTGGTGCCGGTGTGACATATGCATGGCTGCTAACGAAAGTATTTAATGAATGTATGCCACGCCAATAGGCACAATGTTTTGGCATGGCACTGAAAATGTAGTGCAAGAATCCATTTCTGATGTGTATGGTACATATATTGTGACTGTATATCAAAATACTGAAGCCATAGGTAGCTTCCTCTGTATTTGTCATAATTTTTTGAGTCCTAGCTTCAATACTGAAGTGTCTAATCAGAATTTATGAAGAGACGTTAAGATTGAAACCTACACTACTCCTGCTTCATTTTTTATTTTTTATTTTTGTTTTGCTTCTTATTTGTGCCAGGCCAAGTGTGAAGAGCTAGCAGCCAGGGTGCATATATTGAGTGATTTGTTGGAACAGGAACTGGTGGCCCAACTGTATGGACACAAAGTGCCATCTATGCTCGAACTCTTCATTGATGTTAAATCATCCCATTCCGCAGATGGTGAATGCAATGGTCAGGCTCACAACACATCCAATGGGATCGGTGCGAAAGCTTTGTACATTGCTGAAAAAATTTAACAGTAGAAAATAGGCGTTTATAGGATCATTGTCACACTTATACCTGTATTTTTTTTTTTTTTTTTTTTGTCTATTCAGATTGATTGAAATGAACATTTTTTTTAATGTGAATGAATGTATGATTATACAGTTGAACAGGTGAAACACTTTAAGCCTCAGTTTGTAACTGAAGCTTAAATATATTATTAGCCTCAGTTGGTAGAAATTGAGCCCAAATATGGATTTAGCCTCTGTAGGCATCAACTGAGGCTAAAAACTGGATTTAGCCTCAATTATTGAGAACAAAGGTTAAAAATTGAATTTAGCCTCGGTTGATGCCAACAGAGGCTAAATTCATCTTTAGCTTCGGTTTTGCCTTAGTTACTCAATCCGAGGCTGCAACTCCCGTGGCTAAAGGCTTCAGCCTCAGTTGTTGGGAACTGAGGTTAAAAATAAATTTAGCTTCGGTTGGAGGCAACCGAGGCTAAAATTTGGATATAGTCTCAATTGGAAACAATGGAGGCTAAAAACTTGATTTAGCCTCAGTTTGAGCCAATTGAAGCTAAAATGATTCAGCCTCAATTGAAAAAACTGAGGCGATGAAAGGCCTTTTAGCCTCGGTTGCTAAAAGTGAGGCTAAAGCCTTTAGCTACGGGGGTTGGAGCCTCGGTTTGAGTAACTGAGGCAAAACTGAGGCTAAGGCTTTAGCCTCGGTTTTTAAACCTTTTCGCCACCGTTTTGAACTAAGGCTAAAGACCTTTTTTCTTGTAGTGTCTTTAGAATAATAAGCATCAAATGATGGGTCCTAACAATAGAAGGATTAAATTGTTGATTGGACTTAATTATTATGTAATTGCTCTTCACTGTCTATATTAAGGGTCATTGATCAAATGGTTACCATCTGTCAAATTGGTGTACTATTTGTACAATAGCCCATCAAATGTGTGTGGGACTTAATGAAGAGTCTAGATCAATGCATTGGACTGTCTATGTATACAAACGCAACTAGGAGCACTATAACTTATAGTGTCCTCATCACACTAGAGCATTTCTCTAAGACAATGGTGAAATTTTGTATTGCTGCATTACCAAAAGCGAAAATGATGGGTTGTTTATTGGTAAAAATGTGTTAGTAAATAGTGGGTCCTTTATGTTATTTATGATATGGTGGGCTAAGTGCATGAAAACCTTTCCACGCATATACTTGCAATTAGGCTTGTTGGTATTCACATCACCTATCTGAACTATTCATTGGGTCTAGTCCCCTCTTTTATCACCACAGGAAAAAATCACAGCAATAAGATAGTTCTAAACAGCCGTGATTGGTCCTATCTTATATGAATAATCTTCTACATCCATTTCACATGCCACTTAATGGACACTTTGGATCATCGGATCAGGAGGATTTTCTCAAGGCCGCCTATGAAGTGCGACTTGGACCTACTTGACGGTCCAGATAGGTTATGTGGATGCCACCGTGACAAACAGAACTGGGGCCTATGTGCCATGCTACCACATTTGTCGCACGTACAAAAACCTTTTAGCGCACGTGTGTAGACTTAGAAATGTTCATTTTTATTTGCGTGTATGTGCATAGACCTTAGATGTCAATGAAAGTCTGATTTTATCAAGGCACTGGTGCATCTTCTTTGCACAAGTGGGGCACACGTTTTAGTGATCCAGACGGTTGATCTGATGGGCCGCATCATGGATGGTGTATGCTCAAACATTACGATATTGGATGATTAATTCTGTCCATCCCATCTATGACCGTATCTTCAGATCGTTGTTGTGTTTTCCTCGTAACTATTAAAAGCTACTGATCCAAGGATTAGAATCATCTGATCTTGGAGAATTTCAGCATCACCAATCTATCATGGACGGTTTCAGATCAAGGTTAGGGGTCTATACGAGTGACACTGAGAAAATTGTACCGATGGCTTTCGCTGGACTAGCTGGTGCAAATTCAAAGTGTGATTTTTCATAATCCAGTTTTGAATGGCGTGGTAATTCCCACCTACAATGAATATGGATGGAAGAAATCCACGGGCCTGCCTGACTGAGATTTCATTGCGGTGTGAGGTAAGATAATCATGAAACTATGTCCAATGCATCTTCAAGCTCGGATTGTTGGTTGACCATGACACATGAACCCGGGGAGAAAAAGAGAAACAAGGACTGTCAATGGCCATGGAAAAAGAGAAGTGTATGGGACCCTTTTGCATGAATACTTGATATTGCGTGCTTGACCTTCTAATCATCTTCGCGTGCTTGAGTCGAGACAAGTGGTTCTAAATTGTAGAAATTAAAGCATATTTGGTCATACCTAGGTAGTGGCCACTGTGGAAGTCATGTATTTATGGTGTAGCGCCTCTTTGATGGGGAAATGCATTTTACAAAAAATGGATGGATGCTGTGGAAGAAATAGATGAGAAGTGGGCCACTTGATGCCACCTCTCCTGCATGGACCTGGATTGGGTACAACCCTATTGGTCTCAAGCTTAGCATAGGTAGGGGTTCCGAACTACCATGAAGTATGGGTTTTATCCACACTGACCATCCATTTTGCCATGCCATTTTAGGGTATATAAGCCCAAAAATTAATGAGTTAGATTTAAGGCTTAAGTGGACCACACCATTGGAATCAGTGTTGATAATGACGCCCACTGTTCAAACTTTCATAGGGCCCACCATGATCTTTATTTGCTATCCAACTTGCTCATAAGGTCAAAAAGACTTGGATGAAGTGAAACCACAACTATCAGCTTGGTCCAATTTTTTTTGTGCCACTAAAAAGTTTTTAGCTGTGGGCTTTCAATCACCATTGTTTCCTGTGGTGTGGTCCACCTAAGATTTGGATCTGCCTCATTTTTGGGCTCATGCTCTAAAATGAAATTTCAAAATGGATGGACAATGTGGATAAATTAAACACATGCATCTTGGTGAGGTCGACAGAGCACCGTCTACCGGTAAGTCGCTACTGATAAAGCCCATAGGCAATCACATCCAAGTTTGGCCCACATCTAATGGCCAGTGCATTTATTAAGTTATGCGTGTTTGATTAAGTGCTCTTTGTGGAAATTAGATTGATGTTGTAGAAGTGGGCCCCTTGATGCCACCTCTCTTCAATGGTGCAATCACATCCAAGTTTGGCCCACATCTAATGGCCAGTGCATTTATTAGGTTACGCGTGTTTGACTTGACGAAGTGCTCTTTGTGGAAATTAGATTGATGGTGTAGAAGTGGGCCCCTTGATGCTACCTCTCTTCAATGGTGCAATCACATCCAAGTTTGGCCCACATCTAATGGCCAGTGCATTTATTAGGTTACGCGTGTTTGACGAAGTGCTTTTTGTGGAAATTAGATTGATGGTGTAGAAGTGGGCCCCTTGATGCCACCTCTCTTCAATGGTGCAATCACATCCAAGTTTGGCCCACATCTAATGGCCAGTGCATTTATTAGGTTACACGTGTTTGACAAAGTGCTCTTTGTGGAAATTAGATTGATGGTGTAGAATTGGCCCCTTGATGCCACCTCTCTTCAATGGTGCACCCCCACCCAAGCCTGACACATGCAGCGGCTTTGAGGAGCCCACTGTGAAGTGTGGATTTTATTCACAGCATCTGCCATATAATTCTAGGGTATAAGGTAAAAAAAAAAAAAAAACAATAAGGCTCAAGTGGGGCCCACGTTTTAGTGATCCATACAGTTGATCTGATGGGCCGCATCATGGATGGTGTATGCTGAAACATTACGATAATGGATGATTCTGTCCATCCCATCTATGAACATATCTTCATATATCGTTGTTGTGTTTTTCTCCTAGCTATTAAATGCTACTGATCCAAGGATTAGAATCATCTGATCTTGGAGAATTTTCAGCATCACCAATCCATCATGACGCTTTCAGATCAAGGGTAGGGATCTACAAGTGACACTGAGAAAATTGTACCGATGGCTTCCACTGGACTACCTGGTGCAAATTCAGCTTGCAAAATGGATGAATGGCTTGGATCTACTTCATTTCTTGCGCTCATGCATGCTCTAAAATCAGCTTGCAAAATGGATGGATGGCTTGGATAAAACACATACATCTCGGTGAGGCACATAGTGCACCGTCCACTAAGAAGGTCACTACTGGTAGAGTTAGTAGGCAATCGAATTCAAGTTGGGCCCACATCTAATGGCCATTGCATTTATGAGGTGACTCATGTTTGGCACTTCTCTTGAGTGAGCGTCGAATCAGTGCTACCCAGCCTGTCCCAAGTTCGCAGAGACGAGGGCTTAATGTTATGCAGAGGAATGCTCACCTGGGCACTTCTGGTGAGAGACACTCATGAGCACTTTTTCATGGCTCATCGTGAGCCCAAAATCTGAGCCGTCCATGTGATGCAGCACCCCAAAAAACCCCTAGGGCCCATCTTTCAACCTGATCCAAAACTCTGGTGCGCCACAGCAGAAAGCAAGAGGCAAATCAAGGGAGGAAACTTTTTCCTTCTTTAATGGCCCACCAAAGTTCTGGAACAAGTTGAAAGATGGGTCCTAGGAGTTTTTTGGGGTGCTGCATCACATGGACGGCTCAGATTTTTGGCTCACATCATGTGTGATGAGCCAAGAAAAAGTGCTCACGAGTTCTCTTACGAGAAGTGCACAGGCGAGCATTCCTCCTGTTATGTATGATGGGTTTCATACTTTTATTCCCGTACATCTATTTTACCTTAATTATTTTAGGGTATCGGCCCAAAAATGAAGCGGATCCGACCATCAAATGGAACATAACATAGAAAGCAGCGGTGTGATAATAAAACCTGTGGTTGAAACCTTCTTAGGGCCCACCGTGATGCCATCAACCTGTTTATAAGGTTACATACACCTGGATGAAGGGAAAACACAAATATCAGTTTGATCATACTTCTATAGCTCCCACTAAGCTTTTAATGGTGAGGGTTTAATTTTCATTTTTAGTTCACTTGAGCCTTGGGTTGGCCTATTTTTTTTGTTCTTATCCTAATGACCTAGAAAAATGGATGAACGGCATGGATAAAACCTCCCTAAACGGATTCCCTCCGGGTTACTTACAATATTGATACCCGTTCCTCCCATTCATGTGAATAGTGGGAATAGCAATGTCCATCATCGAAACCTTACTGGAGCTGGCCATGATGTTTATTTGCCATCCAAACCGTCCATGTATATTTCCTTGTCATTTTAGAATATGGGCCCAAAAATGAGGCAGATGCAAAGCTCAAGTGGACAACAAAATGGGGATTAAAAGCTTACCATTGAAAACTTCTTGCGTGCCACAGAAGTTTTGGATCAAGCTGATACTTGTGTTTTCCGTTCATCTAGTTCTCTATGACCTCATGAATATGTTAGATAGCAAATAAACATCACGATGGGCACTAGGAGGGTTTCATCGGTAGCATCATTAGCACCGCTGCTTCCTATTGCGTGGTCCACTTGAGCCTTAGATCTGCCCCACGTTTGGACTTGTAATATTAAATGATATGGAAAAATGCACGGACGGTGTAGATAAAATTCATACGTTATGGTGGCCGTCAAAGCCATAGCCTGTCACGAGCTCCGGACTAGAAATGTTCATTTTTATTTACGTGTATGTGCATAGACCTTAGATGTCAATGAAAGTCGGATTTGATTAAGGTCCTGATGCATCTTCTTTGCACAAGTGGGGCCCACATTTTAGTGATCCAGACGGTTGACCTGATGGGCTGCATCCATGATAGTGTATGGTGAAACATTACAATATTGGATGATTTTGTCCATCCTATTTATGATCCTATCTTCAGATCGTTGTTTTGTTTTCCTCCAAACTATTCAACGCCACTGATCTAAGGATTATAATCATCTGATCTTGGAGAATTTCAGCATCACCAATCCATCATCGACCATTTCAGATCAAGGGTAGGGATCTATGAGTGACACTGAGAAAATTGTACCGACGGCTTTCACTGGACTACTTCGTGCAAATTCCAAGTGCGATCTTTCAGATTAATGCAGTTTTGAATGACGTGGTAATTCCTAACCACGTACAATGGTATGCACAAATGGATGAAAGAGATCCATTGGTATGTACAAATCTCCTGCTCGCCAATACGTTTGGAGCTTAATGGACGGTCCAAATATTTGATGCGGGATTCAATGATATACACACGTGGTGTTCCAGATATATCGTATGCTTATCCTAATACATAAGTAGGCTACACGTACTATGGCCAGAGCACAGGGCCATGCAATCCTAACGTAATACATGATTCATTAGCATAGTTTAGTCGTGCTAGCTCTTTCAACCACTCATCATCCTACCTGTGTATGCATTGTTCAATAGACTGGGTCAGCTACTTTCCCAAATCATCCATTTTTCTTTACACAGTGTAAAAATGAAAAGAAAAGAAAAGAAAAGAAAAGAAGCTGAGGAGCTTCAAATTTTTCCTGGTCTTCCAGACTGAGATTTCATTGCCGTGTGAGATAAGGTAATCATGAAACTATGTCCAATGCATCCTGGTATGGGACCCTTTTGTGCGAATAATTGGTATTGCGTGCTTGACTTTCATTGTTGTCGAAACGGGTGGTTCTAAATGGTAGAAATTAAAGCCTGACACATGACACATGAACCCACGGACAAAAAGAGGAAGAAGGGCTGTCAATGGCCAGGGAAAAAGAGAAGTGTATGGGACCCTTTTGCATGAATAATTGGTACTGCATGCTTGACCTTCTGATCATCTTTGCGTGCTTGAGCCGTCGAGACGAGTGGTTGTAAATTGTAGAAATTAAAGCATGTTTGGTCATACCTAGCTAATGGCGACGGTCAAAGTCATGTATTTATGGTGTAGCGCGTGTTTGACGCGGAAGTGCATTTGACAAGAAATGGATGGATGCTGTGGAAGAAATAGATGAGAATTGGGCCAGTTGATGCCACCTCTCCTGAATGGACCTGGATTGGGTACAACCCAGTCGGTCACAAGCATTGGCACAGGCAGGGGTTCAAGGTGCTCACCGTGGAGTACATGTTTTATCCACACTGATAATTCATTTTGCCTGATCATTTTAGGGGATAAGCCCAAAAAATAAGGCATATTTAAGGCCTAAGTGGACCACACTATAGGAAGCAGTGTTGATAATGAAGCCCACCGTTCAAACTTTTTTAGGGCCAACTGTTATCTTTATTTGTCATCCAACTTGTTCATAAGGTCACATATACCTGGATGAAGTGAAAACAGAAATATCAGCTTGTTCCAAAATTTTTGTGGCCCCGAATAAGTTTTTAGTTGCGGGTATTCAATCACCATTGTTTCTTGTGGTGTGGTCCACTTGAGATTTGGATCAGCCTCATTTTTGGGCCATGTGATCAAATGAGCTTGCAAAATGGATGGATGGCGTGGATAAAGCACATACATTTTAGTGAAGCCCACATAGCACTGCCCACTAGCAAGTTGCTACTACTAGATTTCGTAGGCAATTGCATCCGAGCTGCATTTATGAGGTGTGGAAGGCGATGAGAAGTGGGCCCCTTGACGCCACCTCTTCTGAATGGGTGTGGATTCAATGCTACCCCGCTTATCCCAAGCTCGGCATAAGTAGGGGCTCTGAGGGGCCTACTATGACATATGGGTTTTATCCACACCGTCCATCCATTTTGCCACATCATTTAGGGTATAAGTTAGAAAAACGAGGGCTCGAGTGGACTATGCCACAGGAAGAAATGTTAATAATGACGTCCATCATTCAAACTTTCTTAGGGCCCACCATCATCTTTATTGGCCATCCAACTTGTTCATATGGTTACATAAACTTGGATGAAGAGAAAACACAAATATGAGCTGGATCTAACTTTTTTGTGGCCTTAAATAAGTATTTAGTTGCGGGTGTTCAATCACCATTGTTTCCTATGGTGTGGTCCACTTGATTTTGGATATGCCTCGTTTTTGGGCTCATGCCATAAAATGAGCTTGCAAAATGGATGGACAAGGTGGATTCGGTGCTACCTCGCCTGTCCTAAGTTCAACACGGGCAAGGGCTCTAAGGGGTCCACTATGGCGTGTATGTTTTATCTACACTGTTCATCCATTTTACCATATCATTTTAGGGTGTAAGCTAAAAAAATGAGGCAGATTAAAGGCTTAAGTGGAATACATCAATAGGAAGCTTAGCAATAAAGACGCCCTTCATTCAAGCTTTCTTATGGCCCACTGTCATGTTTATTTTGCCATCCAACTTAATCATAAGGTCGCATAGAGTTTGATGAAAAAAAATATCAGCTTGATGCAATTTTTTTTTGGCTGCAAGAAGTTTTTAGTAGTGGGCATTCAATCACCATTGTTTCCTTCGCGGTTTAGTTGAGATTTGGATCTGCCTCACTTTGGGCTCGCTCTAAATTGAGCTTGGAAAATGGATGGATGGAGTGGATAAAACACATACATATTGGTGAGGCTCAGATAGCACCATCCACCAGCAAGTCGCTGCTGGTAGAGTCAATAGGCAATTTTGTGTTGATAATGATGGCCATTGTTCAAACTTTCTTAGGGCCCACTTTTCTTCAAATTATTCATAAGGTCATATAGACCTGGATGAAGCAAAAACACTACTTGATCCAAAATTTTCGTGGCCCCTAGGAAGATTTTAGTTGTGGGCGTTCAATCACCATTGTTTCTATTGGTGTGGTCCACTTGAGATTTAGATCTACCTCATTTTTGGGCTCATGCACTACAATGAGCTTGCAAAATGAATGGATGGTGTGGATAAAACATACGCATCTTGGTGAGGCCCACTAGCAAGTCGCTATTGGTAGAGTTAGTAGGTAATTGAGTCTGATTTGGGCCAACATCTAATGACTGATACGTGTTTAAAGAACTGCTCTTTAGTTGTGGAAGACGAAGATGAGAAGTGAGCCCCTTGATCCCACCTCTCCAGACTAGGCGTGGATTTGGTGCCACTCAGCTGGTCTTAAGCTTGGCATAAGTAGGGCTTTGATGGGCCCACTGTGATGTATGGGTTTTATCTACACCATCCATCAATTATTTTATTGGGTATAGGCCCAAATATGAGCCAGACCCAAGTATCAAATGGACCCACCGTGATGTTTATTTGCATCAACCTGTTCATAAGGTCACATGATTCCAGAAGGGAAAACACAAATATCAGCTTCATCCAAAACTTTTATAGCTCCTAAGAAATTTTTAGTGGGGAGTGTTCAATCTCCATTGTGTGGTCCACTTAAAGCTTGGATCTGCCTCATTTTTGGGCCTATACCTTAAAATGATGAAGTAAAATGAATGGGCGGTGTGGATAAAACCCGTACATCACCTTGGGCCTTCCTTGCTGGTGCTGAGCTGGGGACAGAGGGTAGTACCCAATCAGCTCCCTCTTGAATGGCCGGAAGCGAATTGTGTCCTGGCCTGGACAGAAATTGATCCCGGCAAGGGCTTTGTGGGGCCATCATGATGTATGGGTTTTATGCACATTGTTCATCAATTTTTTCAGATTATTTTAGGGCGTGCATGAGACAAAAAATAGGCAGATGCAGGGCTCAAGTGGACCATGCCACAGTAGAGTTGATAATGATGCTCACGGTTGAAACCTTTACAAGGCATATGTGATGTTTATTTACATCCAACCGATTCATAAGGTCACATGAATATGGATAGAGCTGTACACGGGCTGAGCCGAACCAAGTTTGACCCACATTTGGTTTGGCTCTTTTCTGTGACACTCCCTATTCAAGCTTTAGATAAGCTGAGCTTCGAACCTATCCCTACTATTGAGCTTGGTTTGGTCCAGATTATATGAACTTGAACTTGAGCTTGATTTGGTTTGGTCCAAATTAATATTTGAGCTGAGCTGAGCCTAGCCGAGCCAAGTTTGAATAAAGGTCAGCTTATTTATTTGTTTTTAAATAAATAATATACATAATATGAACTTTTTTTATACAAAATAATATTAAAAAAGACTAATATAAAAGTAACAATACTAGTGATTGACCATGAAATACTTTGTGTGGGCCACAAAAGTTTTCGATCGAGCTGATAATTACACTATGATGATTTCAATGGCGGTCATTCAATGATCAATGCTTCATGTGGTATGGCCCACCTGATATTTGGATATACTTCATTTTTTGGCCTATGCCATCAAATGAGCTGAAAAAATGGATGGGCAGTGTGGATAGAGCTGGACACGAATTGAGTTTAACCGTTTGGATCGACTCGGATCGACTCGGTAAAACCCTATTCGAACAAAAAGTCCTATTGTTTGAACTTTGTTCGAAAAAAAAAATTCAATTCAATTTCAAACATAATCCTGTTTGACTCGACTCGAACTCGAACTCGACTCGACTTGACTCGTTCGTTCAACTCGATTATATATATATATATATATATATATATATATATATATATATATATATAGAGAGAGAGAGAGAGAGAGAGAGAGAGAGAGAGAGAGAGGGGGATGCCTAGGAAGGTTTCAATGGTGGACATCATTTTCCTCACTATTTCCTGTGGTGTGATACATTTGAGTTCTGTATCTGCCTCATTTCTTATCTAATGCCTTAAAATAAGCTGTACAAATGGATGGACGGAGTGGATAAAACAAATACATGGTGGGACACACAGAACCAAAAAATTAGTATTTACTATTCAATAGTAGAAAAAATATTTTCAAGCGAAAAAAGCAAAATTGTTTGAACTTGTTCGAACTCATAAAAATTGTTCGAAATCCATATGTTCGAACATAACTAGGCTAGACCAAATTGAGTTAGAACGAGCCATCCTGTTCGAATGTTTGTTCGAACATTGTTCGAACACACCCACTCAAGCAGCCGAACAATCCGATCTGGTCCATGTTCGACTCGGATCGGATCGTTGTCCACCTCTAAGTGTGGATATGCATCACATACATTGATGTTGGCCCTACTATAGGAAAATAGTATGGATCTGAAACTTTGGTCCCCCACTAAGTTTGGATCCTCTGTTGTGGTCTACCAGAGATTTGGATCTTCCTTATTTTTGGTCTCATACGGTAAAATGAGCTAGAAATTTTGATGGACACCTGGATAAAACACATATATCATGGTGGGGCCCATAGAGCTTTAACAACAGCCACGTGGCGGGTGTTGAGGTCACCAGCCAATTTGAAAGCGTACTGTGTAAACTTTATGAGCCCGTTGTCATGTATGTGTATCATCCATGCCGTCCATCTGTTTTTACATATCATTGTAGGACATGATCCAAAATTGAATCATATCCAAAGCCCAAGTGGACCAAACCATATGAAACATTGTGCATTCATGTATACGTATATTATGTATTATCCACGTTGTCATGTATATGTATTATCCACGCCGTCCATCCGTTTTTACATATCACCTTAGGACATGATTCCAAAATTGAATCATATCCAAAGGTCAAGTGGATCAAACCACAAGAAAACAGTATGCATATAATCTACATGCCTAATAAAACCGAGCTGAGCTGATATTGCCCTGGTTTTTTTTTTTTTTTTTAAACCAGCTTGTCTCCAGGCTTTGCTTGATTTGAACTTCTATTTGAACCAATCCAAGCGGAGCATTTTCAAACCAATCTGAGCTGAGCTTTCTAGCTGCCTTGGTTTGTGTCCAGCTCTAAACATGGATATAAAAATATGGATGAAGGGGAAACACAAATGTCTGAAGATTCTGTGGCCCCCAATAACTTTTTAACAGTGGGACCCACTTTAGGGTCTTTATCCTTACCTCTGTGGTAGACTCAAGGAATTTCAACATGTGGTTTGGGGTTTCGAGTACCCATAGGTGGTGAAATCCTACTACGGCGTGAGTGTGGGTTGTGTGTGTAGGGTGCATGTGTAAAATAAATAAATAAATTCAATCCCCTCTTTGTGGTCCACTTGAGTCTTGGATCTGCATCATTTTTTTTTTTTGTTATATCCTAAAATGATCTGGTAAAATAGACGACGGCATGGATAAAACCTATACATCACAGTGGGCCCCACAGAGTACATGCCTGGACCGATTCCCTCCCAGCAGGCCAGATAGCAATCCGCTCCCTGAATGAAAACTTCAGATGATACACGTTCATCTCATCCATGTGAAAGTTTTGCATTATGTATGCTGGTGCGGCCTTTCAGAGGATCCCTGACTGTCGGGCACACCGTTGTCAATGTTCCTTACATCCATGTCATCCATCCCCTTTTACAGATCATTTTGAATTTGATTGATAGTGGTGCAGTTAACCTGAAAATTGAATTTGCTTCAAAAAGACCATAGCTAAAATGATCTGTCAACATGGATGGACGGCGTGGATGCAAGGAACATACATCAAGGTGGCCCAGAATCAGGGATCCACCGAAGCCACGCCCATGGATAGAGGGGAAGTGGGCCCCACTGTCCGTGTATTGGTACACGTCTGGGCGCCTGATTTTTCAGACAAGGGGCAGTGACAAAGTGGTGGCCGCCTATCAGAGCCGCTCATCTGACAATCACTATACCATAGATGTGCCGTCTAAAAGAATAAGGCCCATCTGATGTCAGATGAGTGGTTCCCATCTTTCACGAGTAGAAAAAGCACTTGTTAACTCGTGTCTATAAATATCCCTCACTCTCTGTTTTCCTACACATCCCAACTCCCCCATTACCAATGGCTCTCCTATCTCCTAAAACCCCATCATTTCTCATCTTCTTCTTTATCTTCTGCTCTCTCCTTCTCCCATCTTCTTCTGTCTTTGCAAATACCCAAAAATGCATCAAAGAACACTTCTCTACTTTGCTCCACTTAAAGCATCGCTTTAACTTCGATGATTACAGCCTCTCTACTCTCCCCTCATGGAATTCAAACAACACCGATTGCTGCTTTTGGGAAGGCATCACGTGTGATGGAGACACTGGTCACGTGATCAGTCTCGACCTCGGGGAGCTCTCTATCTCCGGTCGGATTGATTCTGAAAGCCTCTTTCGTCTTCGGAGCCTGCGGAGGCTCAACCTCGCTTACAATGCGTTTGATGCCTCTCCAATCCCATCTGGGTTTGATCAGCTTATCAGTTTGACCCATCTCAACCTCTCTTGGTTGTCTTTTTATGGCCAAATCCCGCTGGAAATCTCCCACTTGACCAGTTTGATTTCTCTTGATCTTTCTTACACTCACTCTTACAATGATTCTGGATTTCTACTACCCCTGAAACTCGAAAACCCGAACATTGGAACACTCGTCCAAAACCTGTCGAGTCTGCAAGAACTATATCTCCACCGTGTCAACATCTCAGTGCAGGGAAGTGAGTGGGGCCAGACCTTATTCTTGTCACTCCCTCGTCTCCGCAAGTTGAGCTTACGATATTGTGGTCTTTCAGGCCCCATCCTTTCTTCCCTTTCCCAGCTCCATTCCTTATCCGAACTCGACCTCAGTGACAGCAATCTCTCTTCTGTGCTGCCCAACTTTCCAGGGAGCCTCCGCAAGTTGAGTTTACAATCTTGTGGTCTTTCAAGTTCCATCTATTCTTCCCTTTCTGAACTGAGTTTCCTATCTGAACTCGACCTCAGCTATAACAATCTCTCTTCTTCTGTGATGCCCAACTTCCCAGGGAGCCTCTGCAAGTTGAGTTTACAATCTTGTGGTCTTTCAGGCCCCATCCATTCTTCCCTTTCCCAATTCCGTTTCCTATCTGAACTCGACCTCAGTTACAACAATCTGTCTGGATCATTGCCATCCTTCCATGTGAACCTCTGCAAACTAGAGCACTTGGACCTTTCATTCAATAGTTTAACTGGCCCAATTCCTTCTTCCTATGGAAACCAGCTTCTTAATCTCAAAAAGATCATCTTATGGAGTAATTTGCTTAATGGAACCATTCCGTCATCATTGTTTTCACTCCCTTCATTAGAGTACCTGGATCTTGAAGGTAACAAGCTGAGTGGTCGGCTTGACATCATCCACAATGCCTCTTGTACACAGTTGGAGGTCATTTATTTGACTCGCAACAACTTTCAGGGAATGGTGCCGAGCTTTCTCTTCCAACTCACCAAGCTTCGAGTACTTTCCGCTTCTTCCAACAATTTCAGTGGCGTTGATATCGACAATGCCTCTTCTACACAGTTGGAGTTTGTTTATTTGAATAACAACAACTTACAGGGAATGGTTCCGAGCTTTATCTTTAAACTTATGAAGCTTAGAACGATTTCCTTTTCTTTCAACAATTTCAGTGGTGTTGTGGAGCTAGGATCATTTCAAACCCTCAAGAACCTCTCATCTCTCGATCTTTCAGATAACAACCTGTCAATCGAAGATGGTGGTGGTAATTCCATCTTTACATCCTTCCCCCAAATCAGAGATCTAAGGTTGCGTTCTTGCAACATTCACAAATTTCCAAGTTTCTTACGAAATCAAGCGCAGATGGAATATCTAGACCTTTCAAACAATAGAATCAATGGTGGTATACCCAATTGGATATGGAAGGTTGGGAACCAGACTTTATACTATTTAAATCTTTCTCGCAATGCTCTGCAGAGTATAGAACCACCATTTCTCCATATTTCATTCAGTGAACAGGTTACTCTTGACCTTAGCTCCAACAAACTAGAAGGCTCACTTCCGATCCCACCACCCTCCACCTCTTTCTTCTCTCTTTCCAACAATAATTTTAGTGGTGAAATCCCCATGTCAACTTGCAACACAACATCCCTTGAAGTCCTCGATCTATCCATAAACCAGTTAAGTGGTGGGATTCCACAATGTCTTGGTGAAATCAGTGATGGCCTCAATGTGCTAAATCTCCAAGGAAATGCATTTAGCGGTGCCTTGGTTCAAACATTCAAAAAGGGATGCAATCTGCAAACCCTTGATCTCAGTGCAAATCAATTAGAAGGCCAAGTGCCAAGGTCTTTGTCTAATTGCACAAGGTTGGAGGTATTAAACCTTGGAAACAATCAAATAAATGACACCTTCCCTTCATGGGTGGAAGCTTTGTCCCATTTACGTGTTCTTGTCTTGAAATCCAACAATTTTTATGGCCGAATCACACTTCCGCAATCAAATCAGAGCTTCCCAATGTTGCAGATCATTGACCTCTCCTCTAATAGTTTTATGGGTGGTTTGCCATCAAATATGTTTCAGAGTTGGAAGGCAATGGCAGTGGAGGACAAATCTCAATCTGAGTTCCTTCGTAGAAGATTAAATGCATCACAGAGTATGGTATATTATCAAGACACGGTGACAGTAACGGTGAAAGGATATGAAAGGGAGCTGACGAAGATCCTAACCATCTTCACAACAATTGATCTCTCAAACAACTATTTTCAGGGGGATATTCCAGAATCTATAGGGATTCTCAAGGCGCTTCATCTACTCAATTTATCACGCAATGGTTTCACAGGCCAAATTCCAAAATCACTTGAGAACCTAAGGGCGCTCGAGTCATTGGATCTCTCACAAAACAATATCTCAGGGGAGATTCCTTGGCAGCTGATAGAGCTGACATTCCTCTCGGTGTTGAACCTTTCACAGAACCAGCTTGTGGGAAGCATACCACAAATTAAACAGTTTTCTACATTCACAAATGAATCCTTCAATGGGAATTTAGGATTATGTGGACCTCCGCTATCGAGAAAATGCATTGCACCACCATCAATAATGCTGACCTTTGAAGATGCAACTTCAGATTTAGAATGGGCATTCATGTGGATGGGATTTGGAATCGGATATGGTGTAGGAATGGGAGTTCTTTTCTGGACTCTGACACTATGGACAAAGGGAAGGAAAGAATACAATAAATTTATAGATGGGATGCTTTCATTTATTTTTTCCTACGCAATATTTGCTCTAAAGAGATAACCTAAATGGATTTGGCAGGGTAGAAGAGGTCTCTGTTTTGGCAGGGGGTTCTCCCGGTAGTAGCTTTGTCATGGCTTGTAGCTTTTCGTTGCTAGGATTGCTGAAGGATCATCGCAGTTAGGGCTGTTCATAGCTCCTGTCGGAGAAATGTTCAGGCATGTAAGGTGTGGGATTTTAGTGATTAGATTTGCTTGGTTTGTTTTTTTCGTTTGTGTGTGTGTGTTTTCTGGTGGGGTACGTAGATGGTTGGCCCTTATCTAGGATTGTAAGTTATTGTTTTCTATTCAATAAAATTACAGGTGGTGTGCTCCCAACCTTTGCTAAAGAAGGAAAAAAGAAAAAGAAAAAGAAAAAAAGTGGCCCAACTGTGCTCCTGTCTGGATGCCTAATTCTGCAGACTTCTTGGCTGGGGAAACCACATGCTTATTATACTTTTGTTTGCTATCTCATTTATGGTCTTACATTAACTTTTCAGAGCTTTGCTATCACTAGAGTTGTACACTAGCTAAGCTTTGCCCTGGAGCTAGGCTCATTCAATGACCACCCTGGCTCATGTTCGGCTCGGCTTTGAGCCTAGTTCAAGCCTGAAAAAATAAAAATTTAAATAGGCCCATCCCAGAAGATCGGCCTAAAACTATTTGAAATCCGTGTCCAAAGGTAGCCCAAAGCCCATTGACACCCTCAATTGCTTATATAGAACTTTTATAGAGAGTTTCACCTCTCGTTTCTTTGCTCTCTTCCGATGTGGGACTAAACAACATACATTTCCAGCTAATCTAGTCGAGTTCCAGCCGAGTCAACCTAGTTGAGCCAAATTGAGCTGCAATCGAGCTGAACTTCAAGCTGAGCCAAATCGAGCTTGGGTTAGCTCGAACTCGGCTTGAAAATCCTTTCGAACTTGGAAAAATGTCTCGGCTTAGTTCGAACCCAACCTTCGAACTGAGCTGAATCGAGCTGGTTTGAGCCGAGTCGAGCGAGCTAACTGAGCTAGCTTGCCTCTTGTTCAGCTCTAAAGCCCATACTTCTAGTAACTTGCCTGCGCTTTCGCCCGAAGTTCTTGTGTTGGGGAGAGAGGTGGGCCCCTCTGTGATGTTTGTGAGAAATCCATTCTGTCCATCTGTTTCTCCAGCTTAGTTTAGAACATGAGGCCAAAAATCAGGCAGATCCAAAACCCAAGTGGGCCATGCAAGAGAGAAAAGTGGGAAAAGAAATGCCTACTGTTGAAACCTTCTTCGGGTACACCTTGATGTTTATATACCGTCCTAGCTGTTTATAAGGTCATTCCCACGGGTGAACTGAAAAAAAAAAAAAAAAAAAACCAAAAACTTAGCTTGATACACAAATTCTGTGGCCATTAGAATATGTTTCAATGGTGGTCGTTCAATCCCCAATGTTTCCTCTCTTGTGGCTCACTTGAGTTTTGGATCCACTTGATTTTTTGTCTCACCTCCTAAAATGAGATGAAAAAATGGATA
Source organism: Liriodendron chinense (assembly GCA_003013855.2). Lineage (NCBI taxonomy): Eukaryota > Viridiplantae > Streptophyta > Magnoliopsida > Magnoliales > Magnoliaceae > Liriodendron > Liriodendron chinense. The sequence continues at coordinate 88,768 of PVNU02001916.1, read as the reverse complement.
GACAGGGTGGATTTCAGACAAATATCCTGGAGGGCTCCACCTAGCTTCCCAGCCCATCCCCATACACATGAAATAAAGCTCATGTGCATGCCACATATGTGCCATCTTTGCATGATGAATCCAAGATCCAATCCATCCATCTGAAAGGCACCACCATATTCATTCCCTGGCCCAAGAATCAGGTTGATCCACATTTAAGGTGGGCCATAGTTTAAGGATCTGAAAACCTTGGTTGAAGTTTCCTGACCCCTCTACCTGATTGCAATCTTGTGGCCACATGCTTAGTGGACCAGATTTATTTTTGGAAAAATATGTAGGGGTCTGACCAACCTAATGGATAGATTGGATCTCACACTCATATTCCACGTTTGTAGCGTGTGCTATACATGAGCTCATTACATGGGCATATGGCTTAGCAAATTGAATTGGTTGCAACCATGGACACTATCAAAGTGAAATTCATCAGGTGGGCCACACTTGTATATTGTGCAAGTTATTGACCATTTGTAGTTTTCTAGCGTGTTGCCCACCTAATGAATGAATATGCATATGATTTTTATGCCTGTCTTTTAAGGTGGACTAAAAACATGGTCCAAACAACAAATTGAGCTTCAGGCCCATTATTTTGTGTCTGAAATTTCAGGGCATATATAAGACTAAAATTCATCTCTATCCACAACTAAGTTGGGCCTACTTAACACAAGAAATTACAAAGAGAGAACGCGGACCACAGGCTGTATGTGTGGCCCTAAATGGTGTGTATATTCTATATAATCCGTTCATCAAATTAGTCTAATCAGGATGAGCAAATGTTCCAAAAGTCATCTTGATCCAAAACACAGAACTCTTGACAGAACTGAAGTGTTTTACGCATTGCTTCTAACAAGCAGAAGTTTTCGGTTTGTTTTTGTATGAGTGCAGGATACATGCATTTGACTTGTAAATTGAAAACGAGGATTAAATGTATAAACTCACTGCCTGAGCAATGTATGATATCTCATAAGCAGCTCAGATCACGCATGAAAACTAAGAGATAGGCTACAATGGGCGCTTGACTTATTTACATGGTGTGATTATAAATGGATTGCAAATATGAGAACTTGTATTGGATATTTTTGAATCTGGCTTCGAACAGGCTAACCATTGCTTTGAAATCAAAATTTTGTCAAATCAAATGCCTTTGACCAAACTATTCTTTTGAAAAAAAAAAAATGAAAAGCGGCCCCAAAAAACCAACTCGCAAAACAAAATAAAATTACACAAAACTATGCAGAACCAAGCCTACACCAAGTCCTGGATACCAGAAACAGGGAAGACAGTGCCAGAATAAACCAAGATTGGGACTTAGAGAATTTGGACCCACTGCTCCAGCCTAGAAACGAAACACAATGCTAAGACAATACCACCAATACAAGGCAAGGCAATCAGCCTAAAACACCCTTGCCAAGACAGCATGCCAAGGAGATCTTCCAAAGTGGGATCAACCATCCACTGGGGAACATCATCCAAAGGATATAGAGCACACCTCACCCACCTTTTCATGACCCAATACACAGCAGCCAGACCCTCCAAAATATGACCACTGAGATAAAACAATCACAAAATGAAATACATCACCCAGCAGCCTCAGACAAAACCCAACCAAAACTTAAATAATCCAGCAACTACCAATTGAGACCAAGTTGACAAAACCTGCTATCAGTCATTGGAGAAGAGAATTGCTGGGGAATGGGCAGGCGCCACCAAGCTGTCAAGAGAGCCTTGCCATACCAACAATGATAAGCTGACAAACAAGCTTTAAAGAGCAGAAAAAGGTAGCTTCTATGTCATGGCTGCTCGGAGCAAAGAATAGAAGTCGCCAGACAGCAAGACTCTACATTCGGCCAAGGATCCAGCATCTCTGAAATAAGCCATCTTCAAGAAAAGCTCGACATCCCTTAGAACAAGAAACATTAACTCTCGTGTGCCTCAGGAACAAAAATTCTCATCCTAGCCATAGACTACAGGTGTTAGTGCACTTTTATGTGACATACTAGTGCACCTTATTTGCCAATTACTTAGGTCAGTAAGTTTAGTGTCGGCTGAGCTTAATGAAGACAAAGACCAAAGGCTCAAGACAGTCCTACTACATTAAGGAAAGAGAATCAAGTAAAAGAGATGCCTTGGTGAGCCTTAACCTTAAATCTAACTAAAACTATAGCTTTTAGATGACAGTGACCATTAGGCATATCCTTAGTTATCATAGATTGGCCTTAGGTATCTCAAAAGATCATCAAAAGATGGCTAAGAGGTTGCAGTACTGTTGAAAAATGCAACATAAAAAGCAATAGAAATACATGCCAAGATCGGTTGTTCGACCGATCGTCTGACTGGTCGCCTGACCAATCGGCAGGAGGCCCAAATTGGACAGCGTCCAAAATGTCTTGTTGGGCCATAAACGACCGGTCGCCTAACCGGTTGGCTAATTTATCCAACTGGTCGGTGACCGACCAAAATGAGACAGCAAGCTTCTTCTGTCCAGGCCATAAAAACGATTGGTCGCCCGACTGGTTGAGGACCCCAATCCGACCGGTCATTGAGGGGTCCGACCGGTTGGAATAGAGCCATTTTCTGCCCATTATAGATCCGTTATGAATTCTTTTATAAAAGGGCTAGGCTCGATTTTTGGGGTAAAAAAATAGATTTTGAGAGGATTGAAGTTACCATTGTTAGAGACTATTAGAGGTTCAAATCCTAACCCTAGTAAGGCATCTTCCTTGTGATTTAACACAAGAATGGAACATTTCAAGCTCATGAAAAAGATGACGTTCCCTGTCTCTTGATCTCTAGAGGTTGGATCAAAGTTGATAGTCATATCCTTATCCAAAGCTCTATGATGAGATCTTTGTAGGTGAGATACTCCAGCAACCCATTCACATTAGTTGTAGAGATCTCAAACCTACCTTCCTATCACCTTGGGCATCTCAAAGGCATCACATGTAAGGTGTTTGATCAAGTGTAGCTGAGGCATTAACGACGCAGAGGCAACACGATCAAGGGAGCAAAGGGGAGCTGATTGAATCACGGGAAGCGAAAATCAAGCAACCCGAAGCGGCGCTGAACAAGGGGCTCATCCGAAAAGTAAGGTTGTCAATTTGTTAAGAGTCTATCCACTCTTTTCCCTGTGGGAATTGAGTGTAGAGTTTATTTGTCAAACTCGATCTAGGGTCGTTTGCCAATCCTTGGCTTGTTAGTTAAGTCTAACGTTGGTCATTCCTCGGAACGTTAGTCAGGCCTAAAGACTATAGGCTTTTGGCGCTCTTTGGCATGTTTGTCGGGCCTAAAATTCTAGTTGCTTTCTAAGATTCTGTTAGGGTTAGGAGCCCCGCAGCGGAAGCAATCAAAGGCAGGCAAGGAACACACCATCATGGCAATCAACAAGCAAATCATCACACACAAGAAGGCAATCCGACTTTTACGTGGAAAAACCCCTCAAGGGTAAAAAACCACGGCACAAAGCGACACCAATCCACTATGAATCAGAAGTTACAAGAGATTACAGAAAAAAATACCCTGGATCACAGCCCACAAGAGAAATCCCAAGCTACCCGAAGCTAATTCTCACATGAGAAGGACAAACACAGCCCTTTCCCTCGTCCCAGAGAACTCCAAGTTTCCTCCCTAGCTCTTTCTCTTACCCTAGAACCCTCTCAATCCCTTGGCCCATTGGCGGCCTCTGGCGGCAACCCTAATCTCGGATTACATCTCCTTAAATAGGAGAAAATCGAAATTAGAAACTCCTCGCGCAAAACCGCCCAAGAAACCAAGTCCAAAAAGGAAACTGCCCGACCGGTCGGACCCCCCCACCGGCCGGTCGGCCGACCGGTCGGATGGCCCAAAAAAGGTCCAGCGTTCTTGCTGTCTTCATCTCCAACGTGACCGACTGGCCGGCCGACCGGTCGGTGGTCTTCATGCAAGAAGGTTTGAGGCGTCCAAGCCCAACAAACTCCACCACGACTCAAATCTTCATGCAACACCTCACCACGCACCATCTTCATCTCTACTTCGTCGTCATCATAGCTCCACCACTTCTCATGCCTCATCGACTTCAAACTTGCACCTTCATTACCTGCTCGCTCATGTGGCCCTTGCGCATGCCACACACGAGCAATCGTGGATCCCGCTGCCAATCCCGCGCTCCACCATGAATAGTGCTCCCAATCAAACCTGATCGTAATCAACAAACTTAATTGAGATATTGGCATACCGATCCACCTTCTTCAACTCTACTTCTTTCATAGATGTCAATCGATTTCCATGTTTTTCTTTCACGGAATCCTTCTCCACAACGAATCTCATGCTAGAAGACGCCATTGGTGTCTCGCCTCAGATTTTCTCTGCCTCATTCCCAACTTTTATCTCTGATACCACTTGTTGGGGTTAGGAGCCCCGCAGCGGAAGCAATCAAAGGCAGGCAAGGAACATACCATCATGGCAATCAACAAGCAAATCATCACACACAAGAAGGCAATCCGATTTTTACGTGGAAAAACCCCTCAAGGGTAAAAAAACCACGGCACAAAGCGACACCAATCCACTATGAATCAGAAGTTACAAGAGATTACAGAAGAAATACCATGGATCACAGCTCACAAGAGAAATCCCAAGCTACCCGAAGCTAATTCTCACATGAGAAGGGCAAACACAGCCATTTCCCTCATCCCAGAGAACTCCAAGCTTCCTCCCTAGCTCTTTCTCTTACCCTAGAACCCTCTCAATCCCTTGGCCCATTGACGGCGTCTAGCGGCAACCCTAATCTCGGATTACATCTCTTTAAATAGGAGAAAATCGGAATTAGTAATTCCTTGCGCAAAACCGCGCAAGAAACCAAGTCCAAAAAGGAAACTGCCCAAAAAAGGTCCAGCGTTTTTGCTGTCTTCATCTCCAACGTGACCGACTGGCCGGCTGGCCGGTCGGTGGTTTTTATGCAAGAAGGTTTGAGGCGTCCAAGCCCAACAGATTCCACACGTATATACGAAGGTGTCGTGTTAGACTACCGACGTAATTTCGCAAGAATCATCTTTAGAAAAGGATTGTGCTACTTTCCTCACACACTATGTGCCTAATGCTTCTAATTCTCGCTTTATCCATAACTAGTTTAACTTTTACCTAGGTAGTGAGGTCTTCCCTTCTGCTAAAAACTCTACCCTTCGGCGTACTACTGCCTAGACCTGGAAAAATTCAACCTGACCCACTAACCTAACTTGACCCGACCCGATTTTTTCTAGTTTAAGGTTGGAAAATTTGACCTGAATTCAATTTTTGGGTTGACCCGACCCGACCCAGATTTTTATGGGTTGGGTTAGGGTTAAAGGTGACCCGACCCGACCTGACCCAAATCATATAGGGATTAAGTAGACTATTATATATTGATTTTCTTATTAGTTAAATAATATAGTTTTTTTTTTCTCACACACCTTGCCGGGAATGGTCCACATGTCTGTCAATTTAATAAACATGTGCACACCAATGATCACATTTTATGACATGCAGAACTAAAATATCATGAGATTTTTCGTTATTTCTGGTGCTCATTTATTGGAGAACTAAAATGGTAGCTAATGGTCAATAAAATAAATTTATAAAATTATTTTAATGGTTATATTTATTTGATTGTTGATAGGAATTTATTGGACGGTTAAAACAAAAGGATCAAATGTTTCCATTTTAATAATTGTGTCCACAATTTAACTATTTAAAAAAATTAAATATCAAATGGTCTCATTGATTTGATCCAATGGTCAAAAAATAAAAATAGAATTGATGGACATAAATTGGATGATTCGGATGAAATATTAAATGTCAATTTCAAAAAGTTTTACATGCAGGATTAAGCACCATTTTCTGTCAATGCATTTAAAAAAAGTCATTATAAATTCTCTCTTTCTAAAACCCTTCCTATGGGTTGTAAAGAGAGGGCTTCTTTCGGCCGCACGAGATAGAGAGAGAGAAGAAGTTGCTCTATATGTTTCATCCATGGAGGGAGAGAGAGAGAGAGATAGAGAGAGAGAGAGAAGAAGTTGCTCTATATGTTTCATCCATGGAGGGAGAGAGAGAGAGAGAGAGAGAGAGAGAGAGATCACTCTAACTATGTTGATGCTTAAAGAAGTATGCTTTAAATCTACACTCCATTCTAGCCATTTTTGTTTTCTCTTTCAATATTTTCCAAATAGAAATACTCTATAAAAAGCCACGATACATATGGATATATACGGAAAAGGTACTATTTCCCTCTACCTCCCCATGAGGTCAAGCTGTGTGGGCTCCACTATGATGAGTGATGGGCATCCATACCATCAATCAGATGCAACATTCCATGGTGGGCCATGGGCTAAAAACTCAAGCCAATCCATGACTTGAGTGGGCCACACCATAGACAACAGTTAAGAGTGGATATCCACCCATTGAAACCTTTATGATCATTTCTAGGATCGACTGATATGTGTTTGAGAAATCCAGCCCATCCATTGTGTGTGGCCCACTTAAAAAAGAGGTCACACCAATTTTCAACCATATATAAAACTAAGGTGGGCCCCAACAAGTGATTTTAGATGTTGTATGCATAATTTTACACTCTTTCAATGGTATGGCCCACTTGAGTTCCGGATACAGCAGATTTTTTAGATATCCCATAACCAATAGGGGACCCACCAAATGCATGGTGTGGATGCCCATCAAACATCTCCGTGGGGCCCACACATTGCACTTACGTACCTATTAAACATAGATGGTTTGGTTTTCAATTGAAAGCTAGTGTTATATGCATTAGTTTAGTCTACAAATTAGTTAGTTGATCATTAAAAAATCTACAAATTAGTTAGTTGATCATTAAAATGTGGGTCAACCCGACCCAACCCGATTTAATTTGGGTTGGGTAAGGGTTGGGAAAATCCAATCCGAATTCAATTTGGGTAGGGTTAGGGTTGAGGTGGAAATGACCCAACCCAAAGTTGAACCGACCCGACCCGACCCATTGCCACCTCTACTGCTGCCTACCTTTGCTAGACTGTGCACGACTCTGTTATCCTCACGAAGAACATGTGTGATTGAATTTTTCACATCTATCAGTTCTCTTCGGATCTCCCCTATTATGTACCAGATTCTCCACACCGAGGAAGCACAATCTGACTGAAGGGAGTCTATTATCACTTGAGAGTCTGCTTCTATATTCACCTTCAGCACTCCGTGCTCTTTACAGAGTACTCTCCAACAAGGCTTTTGCTTCTGCCATTGTGTTTGAGGGAATTCCGTAAGAATTATGGAATGTAAAGATGATATTGGCCTCTTGGTCTCTACACACTCCACCACCTCCTACTATTCCTGGATTCTGAGATATTGATTGGTTTTGAAAGAATCTAACATCAAAGATGATGCTGAAATGGCGCCAATCTATAGATGCGAGCTTCTCCCTACTAAAGAGGTGATTTAGAGTCTCCACATCACTTCCCTCAATAATATATGATTCAATGCCAGCAGTGTTCTTCTCCACCCATAGTTACAGCAGGCATTTGATAAGAATCCAAGCTGATGCTGCCCACGTCTAGTCCATTTGGGCCATAGAGTTCAGTTGATCCTCCACCCGGGATAGCATTCATGCCTTCCAAATTAGCAGCATTAGCGGAGACATGGATACTGCCAGCATCCCCCCAGGGATACATAAGCATCGTCCGCCCTGAGTGGTGACTGCAGTATCAATTGGAAGCGCATTGTTCAGTACTTTCCATGCATAGACAGAAATCTTTAGGGAAAGAAACCTGTTCCAGATCCAAGGGTTCCATATCACCCTAATATGCCTGAATCGTATTATATTCCAAGCTATTTTTGTGGAAATTTTGCCTGTTAAAGATGCCATCCAAATCAGTCAGTCTGCATGATTAGGCAATGAGACATCATTCTCCTTTAACTGAGGCAAGACTTCATTAGGCAAGATACCTTACAGGACTGATAGATTCCAGCCTCCACCTTCAGACCATAACTCAGCTACTTTCATATGCTTCAGGTGTCCTGGAATTTGAATTCCTTCATTGTCTGCTAGCCTCCCTAGTTCAGACCAACTCTGGTTCCATACAGTCACATTCCCTTCACCTATCAACCATCTAAAAATTGTTGAACTATCAGCAGATAACGAACCATGTTGTGCCAGGATTTTGAGGCTCTCCTTCTTCAGCTCGAGGGATTAAGAAAGCCCCCCTCTGCATACTTAGCAAGCATATATTTGGCCCATTTCGACGATCAGATGGGGGCGATAGCTGTTGGTTTGTGCCGCATCGGTTGGGAGGGGGGTGGGATTTGTCTTCATATATCCTGGGGTTACTCAACCTAATAGGTTAGCCTTTTGGGTGTGACACTACAATAGCCGCCCCTGACCGCATATTGCCTGGCCTGTACCCATTGAGGACATTTGACAAACAGGTGACGCCCCATTACCAGCATGCTGTTCTGTAGCTTTTGATGCTGAAGCGACTTCTCTGCCTCGCTGTGGAACCTCATTTCCAACATGTTTCGACTTCAACACCTTCGTTTCTCGAGCTGACACAAATTTGGAGAGGGGTTTGGGAGGTGGGATTTTACCGGAGGCCATGTTCATCGTTGGCAACTCTGGAAAAAACACAGATTGGAAATGAAAGGCCGTCTGCTTCGAGCTCCAAAAACAAGCAGAGTGTATGTGAACATTCCCCATTGTATTAGAAGGTTAATGAATATATCTGATGGTGCATTTTTCTTGCAAAACGTCCCAATATTCCATCTAAAAGTTTTTCTTTTTCTTTCCTCACTTTTTCTATCCCCCATTCAATGTGAGGCCCATCATATGAATGGTTTGGATCATTGAAAGATGACCCCAGTTACATAGTCTGAAGTCCCATGAATCTTATGGCAATATACTAGCAATCTCTATTCCTCAAATACTATTAATGGCCTGAAAATGAGGACCGTTGGCCGGGGAATGGGCCCACAGTAAAGGTGGGCCACGGACTTGAATTCTCGGCATATTTAGTAGATAGGTCGTCTTTGGTTTTGGTTCATGGATTGTGGACCGACTTTGAGCTTGGATTGACTATGAACCGGGCCAATGCAGACCCATACCCAATCCGTGTATTGGACACCAATTCAACGTTTTAAAACACACCACTTGCCGAGTCGACTCAGAGTCGTTTGGGGCCTTATCCTGCTCAACACCACGAGTCAGAATTGTAAATAGGGGCTGACTCAGCCTGACTCGATGGACCGAATGACTCAATCCGAGTCACTTTTACTCTAAAAACCTAGGCCAAATAGACACTAGTTTTTTTATTAGATATGTTCAAATGTGCCTTTCGTTGAATCCACACCGATGAAATTTTGGAAGGGCACATCAGGCCTTCCGAAGTTGGTCCGGGGTGTCTCAGCCTCTATGCTGTGATTTTCAAGTGAGTTGCAGCCGTGGAAAGGCTTCAATCCATTAGTCAATTCATCTCTAGCCGTTCATTTACCACGTACACATGCGGAGCCGCTATAATGACCACATCAAAAAAGAATGGACCACACATTAGTAGGCGTGCAGCCCAAATGAGGAGAGCAGGCAACAGTACCGCGACTTGGGGTCCCATACCCTTCTTTCACGCCAAACATGCCTTTTCTTACAACATCGGTGCCACAAAAGCTGTAGGCCACACAACAAAGATAATCCTCCTAAAAAATCAGGCTGATCCACTCACTAGGTGGGCCACACCTATAAGTTGGGTTCAGATTGCTGGTTGTCCATTCCTTCCTGTGGGTGTGGCGTGCCTGATGAGCAGAATGGTCATTCTCCCAGCAATCTCCTTGGTGGGTCCCACTGTTTTCCTGGTACTGATGTCCTACACAAGTGCCAAGTTGGCAGAAAGATGGTATGGTACCACAAGTAGCACCTTGCCTCTATGATGAGCAGATTTTGTGGGCCAAGACTTCATTCACAGTGGGACGGCCTGGATCTCACAAGAGCGTGCCCTTAAAAAGATGGCAGTCTTAAATATATTCATTAATAATAATGAAAAAAAAAAGCGTTTTATCAGTAAAACTACACAGTTCATTTCTACAGTAACATATCATACAAAAGCAGAGCTAGTGAGCAAGCATTTCAGCAGCAGCAGGCCCCTTGATGCGTGGAAACCATCGCTACTTTAGTTTGTTGGGCCCAAACACAAAAGCTTGAAGCTTCAATCTCGCTGCAGTGGCAGCGGCCAGTGATTCCTCGCTGGGATTCTCTTTCGCAGCAGCAACAGCTGTGATGTATGCCTTTCTCACCTCTTCCATTTTCTGCATCTCGGCCTCATCAACGGTTTCCTGTTTGTAGGATACAAACCAATGTAACATAAATACAGCAAACATTCACAACTAAAAAATTACAGATGACAAGATATGGTTATTAAATTGTATGCACTACATCATCACAGTCCACGCGTGAGAAAAGAGAGCTACAATGACTCAAGCAAGGGGAGATTGAAGAGGTGAATCAAGGCAAGCATGTGTCAGATCTGCACTGATCATTGGGTGGGTACAACCATGAGCATTTCCTGGTTCATAATTAGGCCAATCTGCTCATTGATTGGGCCACACTCGTACAAAGAAAATGGACAGTTTGAAAGAAATAGCTGTTGGCCTACAATTAATGTATGCATGTGGCCCACTATATCTTGAGAATTCTCTCTTGAAACTGACTGTGTTCCCTACACTTAAAGCTCTATGGATTCTCCTCGTCTCTTGAGCATCACTTAAAAGATGTTCTGTAGAAAAAAGGGTTGTTATTCCAAGTGAAGGTTAGGAGGTATGTATTTGGGAGGCTATTGGCAAGGGATGCAAGTTTCCTACAACAGCTGTCACAGGGAGCCCGATTAACCAAAAGCGCAGTGGGGCCCACTGTGATGTCTGTGTGACATCCTCTCCATTCATCTGTTGCGCCAGGCCCATGTTAGGACACTAACTAAAAAATCAGGCAGATTCAAAACTCAAGTGGGATACAACACAAGAAACAGTGGGGGGTGGATGCCCACCATAACTTGTTGGGCCCCGCAGAAGTATGTGTTTTCCCTTCATCCTGGTGAGAATCACCTTGTAAACATCAGTGTGTCCGAGGAAGATTTTAATGGGGGTGTTTTCCTATGGTGTGGCCCACTTTGAGTTTTGGATCTGCCTCATTTTTTGGGCTCGCGTCCTAACATGAGGTGTGGTGAAACTAATGTGGATGAAGTGAGATGTCGTGTCACACGGACAGCACAATGGGCCCCAAAGAGCTTTTGGTTACATGGGCTCCCTGTAACAGGTGTAGGACATCTGTGTGCCTGTCGGAAAGCAACAGTTCTATTCCTTTGAATTAAATCATTAATTAAAGGAGGTATCAGGTATGTATTTGGGAGGCCATTAGGGAGCAGTGATTCCATTCCTTCGGATCAATATCATGAATAACAATATCTGATCTATCAAATCGGATTCATCGTCGAGAATTGAATAGTATAACACAGGAAGATCTTTTATCCATACCGAATTCAAAATTGGATTCCTGATTCAATCAAGTTAAAAGGTATTCATGAGGGATATGACATAATATGCACATGGGCTCTGTGTCCAATCAAAATGCGTGAATATTTTAATTAAAATAATGTAATTTTATAAATTAGTATTGTAAGAATTAAAAATCTCTGTTAACAATGATTTAATATTAAATTTATTTTTTAAAACATTTAAAATATAGATATACCTCATACCCATAGTTTGGGGTCAACCGACCCTAACTGATATCCATATTGTGGGGTAAGAATATAGCAGGGAAGTTCTCAATTTAATCTTTACGTTTGCCTAAAAGAAAGGACCATGCGGTCCCCACTAGCAGGTTGTAGTCTATTATTTCCAGTTGGGTTGTTGACAGATAAAGGTCCAAAATGTGCCAAAAGCTCAAGCCAAGGCTCTCGACTTGATGAATAAAAGCATGAAAGATTGGGTCGACCTCTCCCATCTCTACTATACATACACCAATAGCTTTGGACATTTTTGCCCTTGCAATTAGTCTTGACAACATTGGTTAGGAGAGGGTAAATTCATCATAAAAATTAGTTGCTTGGCAAGGAACAGTTGAGGTTTCATCGCACAAGGGACAACATATATTGCACCACTACCGTTCACTTCTTTTAACGCATGTAGGCCACATTGACTTCCTCTTCTTTGCGTGTAGTTTTCATGAAGAGTCTAATTAGGGAGACCGTGCTACGATGCTCCGTGTGACCCACATTGATAACTATGTAACGTCCACTCATAATTGTTGCATCTGCTCATGTTAGGATAGAGGTCAAAAAATTAGGCAGATTAGAGACTTGATTGGACCACAGCATCGAATCAATGGGATCTCGACACCCAAATTGCAAAGAAATTAACAAGAGTACACCCACGAGAATATTAGAGTAGCGAGGGAGAGAACTTTATTAATATCAAACTTCTTTTACAATACTCGCGAAAAACTCACACAGAAAAATATTGGAATGCCTACCTCTAACACCACTCCCCCTTTTATGGACCCTAAATGAATCTTCAATAAGAATCCCTCAAACTAAGAGATTGACTTCAAATCAATCAAATCTACCAAAGATGGAAAAAGCCTAACAATAGTAAAAGAAAATCTAAGATATAATCCTCTAAGTCTTCAATCGAATTTATTAGCCCTTATATCTTCAATCACATCTCCCCATTTTCAATCGCATCTTTAAATCAGCCCCCATATTTTTCACAAATAGTAAATTGCAAATCTTAGCATTCAAGCCCCAAAATCTATATAAATAAACAATCTAAAATTAGTACATGTTGGGCCTTGCAATGGGTCATAGGCCTGCATCAATTCTCACTGGCTTTGAAAGAACTTGTCCTTGAATTGGAAACCATTCTCAGCCTTTGGACTTGTATTACCTCTATGATAAATCTTCTTTTTCTTTGGTGAAAGTTGGTGGTGCAACCCTAAGCGTTGGCTCGGCACAACCTTTGTTGGAGTCCACTATAGATGATATCTCTTTCGCTTGCACTTACGGGTGCCAACTTTTTTGTTGTAACTTTAAAATTCTTCATGGATCCTGAAACATGTGTCCCATTTTTCATACTGAAGTCATCTTTGGCAAAGATATTTCAATTTGAGTGTTAAGACCTACTTGCATGTCTATCAATGTGACTACCACTATCATTGTTTCCATCAATTGATCCATTGGCGAATTCAAGTGTAGGTCCAATGTCAATGCATTAATCACTTTAGATGTCAACTTTTTCTTTGGCTCCATGGATCTCTTCATCATTTTTGAAATTTCTACTTCATTTCCAAGTTCTCTATTATGTTCCAACAATCAAGGATTCAATCATTGGTATCTTAGTAAGCCAAAGCCACCTGTTGTTGGTTAAGACCTTGGTAGGAACCATCCCTTACATATTCATGTGCTCCAACTTCGGTCTCTAGATTCTCTTCACTCCAGAGCTCTTCCACTTGATTAGTGAGATTGCCTACCGTATGCATGAATTGATTTACTTGCTATGAGTGAGTGGATCAATTGGATTACTTACACAAACTCTTCTTGTGTCCCCAATGTGTCCACATGCTCCAACTTCGGTCTCCAGATTCCCTTCACACCAGAGCTCTTTTACTTTATTAGTGACATTGCCTGCCATATGCATGAGTTGATTTACTTGCACCATGAGTGCGTGGATCAATTGGATTACTTGCACAAACTGTTGTGTCACCTCCTTTGAATCCATTATTCGATGATGTAGAGTCGGAAATTCCCCAACAATCACCCACTCTGATACCAAAATGGTGCAACCCAGTTATCGAATCAATGAGATCTCAACACCCAAATTGCAAAGAAATGGACAGAATACACCCACAAGAATATTAGAGTAGAGAGCGAGAGAACTTTTTTGACATCAAACTTCTCTTACAATACTTAATAAAAATTCACAACCCCAACTATGAGATTGGTTTAAAATCAATTATAATTGATTTCAAATCAATCTAATCTACCTAAGATGGTAAAAGCCTGATAATAGTAAAAGCAAATTTGGAAAATAATTCTCCAAATCTCCAATCACATCTTCAATTACGACTCCCCATATTTTCAATCATATCTTTTAATCAGCTTCCTATTTTCCTCAAATAGTAAATTGCAAATCTTGATATTTAGGCCCCAAATCTATAAATAAACAGTCAAAAATCAGCAGATGTTGGGCCCTGTTGTGGGTCGTGAGACTGCATCACACCCTCATCCACTACATATCTACCTTCCTAAGAGCATGGAAGTAGACAATAGCCTGATTACGGCATAGATCTTGAATCTCTTTGATTCAATCTATAGATCTAAAAGGGTAGTTTCGTTAGTTGAACGAAGTATGAAGTGAAGCAGCAACAAACACGAGTGCAGGAGTAGGGAAACATCTGTTTTAAAATGCTAGCAAGTATAAGATGACTAGGAAGCCAGGGCTAGAGTGCAAGTCTGAAACGCAATTTGTAGTGGGAGTGGAAACTAGTTAGAAGGATCATGCAACTAAGGTAGTTTACTGAACCATTTGCCTAATGCAAAAAATTAGAAGACAATAAGTATTCGTGAAAAATCAAAGCAGGTTTATGGACACCCTCATGCAATAAGATGCATTACTGAGCATGGAAGTAGAGGAGAACCTGATTTCGACAAAAATCTTGAATCTAATTTGATCCAATATGCATATCTAAAAGGGTGATTTCTATATTTGTACGACGTATGCACTGAAGTGAAGTGGCAACAAACGGCATGCAGGAGTAGGGAAGCGTCTGTTTGAAAATGTTAGCAAGTTTAAGAAGATTAGGAAGCAGGAGCTGGAGTGTGAGTATGAAGTGGAATTTGTAGCATGAGTGGAAACTAGTCAGAAGGATCATGCAACTAAGGTAGTTTCCTGAACCACTTGCCAAATGCCAAAAATTAGAATACTCACTGAGTAACTGATATCTGCAGAAGCTCTTTACTCTGCTCTGAAGAGCTCCAATTTCTGCCTGATTGGAACCACACACTCTAATTGGCTCCAAGTAAAACACCCCAAACAGTGAATGTCTGTCTAATCCCAAATTAGGTTGTCGATCCCAAGGGTCCACAATTTATGAAGTGCTTTTTCCAAAGTTGAGTTTCAACATACCCACTTAAATTTGATGGGAGCTTTTTCTGCAACATGGATCAAGTCGGTGCTGGTAGCATTTTTTGAATCATCTGGAAGGGGGTAAGGATATCGCATTGGAATTTTCATTCAAATGAGACAGGCCCATGCCCTCTTGGTGGAGAGGGAAAGAGCTAGCCACTTCTCTGTGTAATTGGCTGTGGAGTGGAGCTTGTCTACTACTATGAGATGGGCAAGCAAATTTGGAAGTTACTAGTGTAGATTAGGTAATTGGATTGAAGAGATTATAGAGGCGTCCTTCGAAAACAACACCTCTATAGGCCAAAAGAAACTGGGCTGTAGCATACAACCAGGTTTAGGAGATCGTTCCTCCTAAAAAATAATAGTCATTTCATAAACAAGTTGATAATTTGACATGAATAAAAAAGAGAGACCACAAATATCCATTTTAAGTTGATCTTTTTTTATTTTTTTATTTTTATCGATGAGAAACATTTTAAGTTGATCTTGCTATGTAATATTTGGAAAAAGGAGAAGACTAGCTTACCAAGGGTTCAAACTGATCCAAGGGATCCTGATAGGTATTATTCTCTTCAGCATACGATCTTGAGCCAGGCTTCCCCAATGTTTGAAGAACCTCCATAAATACTGCAATTTCGCCTTGCATAGTGTCTAGATCCCCCTGAAGCTTCTCAACTTTCCTACTAGATGTCATTGCTTCCCACTGTAATTTTTCCAAGGCTGCTTGCTTATCTGCAAGTTTAATCTGCAGAAGGAAAAGCAGGTAGAATATAAAAAAACGTGGAGGCAGAATGTCAAAAAGCAATGAATCAATGGTTCAGCCATATATAGGTGCCCTAGGTGTCTCTGTCAGCAAGTTGCTACATCACACACGTATGTTTCAAATAATGAATAATTGTGACCTAGATATTCTAATGTAGAAGGCATATCACTTATTATCCCGGGCAACACATCAGAGGATCAGCCAAAAACACATTCAAAATAAGGGTTCCTTTAAAAAAAAAAAAAAAAAAAAAAAAAAAACAAACCAATAAGCATGCTATAAAGGTGAAGAATATGAAGATGTACAACTATCCAAAAATGCCATAATGGTACCGACATGCAATGCATATTCATTTGAAGGTCTAATTGATGCATCCCTGCAATAAAGCTTGTGACTTTGACTCAATTGGAACAACCCTACATGTGCAAGTTGGATTAGTGCACGCAGTTGCTTTTGTACAACATTAATTTTTTGACTTGCTGAAAAGAAGAAAAGGATATAGAAAATAAGGGGATAAAAGGAAATGAGAAAAGAAATCAATTGCATTGATTCTCTACATGTCAAGTGTCCAGAGAGATGTAAATAAGATAAAAGCTGAGTGAACTTTATATTTTAAAAGTTTTGAAGGGTAACATTACTAGGGATTGAACCCTGGATCACTCACACCTATACTGTCTTTACTTATTTTATAAGTAAAATAAAATAATGCTGAAAACGAAATTAATAAGAATGTTGAGGAAAACAAGAGAAAATAAACAAGACAATGAAAGAAAGTGATGGGAAGGCAACAAAGAAAACATGGGGACAACATGCTATGAGTGTTCCTTTTGTTGGTTGTAATCTTAAGTTCTTAACCTGCTGGCTTTTCTATCATATTAAATATTATTTCTGGTCAGGAAAACAAAAATCTACAAGTCCTAAGTAATTCTTGAAATATGAAATTCAATTCTCTGTATAATATAATGTTTGATGAGGTCTCAAAAGCAAGGTCTTCTGTAACGGTAATGGTGACCGTAACAGCCACCACCGTTACCTTTACGATACGGCCGTTATAGTCTCTTTTTATTATTGAAAAAAAAAAAAAAACCGAAAAACATGTATGTGCCCCGTAATGGACCGTTATGGGGCCATTATGGCCTTTACAGGGGTCATTTTTTCCATAATGGCCGTTACGACTATTACGACCCCATAATGTATAATGGTTGCCACCGTTACCTTTACGTATCGGCCTTTACAGTCCCCTAATGACCTTTGTGGCACACCATGCTCAGAAGGTTTAAAATTCAAATATTCCAAAAAAAAAAAAAAAAAAGAATTTAAAGAAACTGCCACAAATAATAATCTAAATTAGGAATATCAACAGGTCAGATTCAGGTCCAGTCATGGTCTAATCACACTCAAGACCCATTTAAGAAGTCAAGTTCAGGTCTTTACAGGTTTCAGTCTGGGAACCACATTCAAGGTACCAGACCAAAGTCTTCTAGGACCGGTTAGCCATTAATACGACATATCAAGTTTGGGTTTGGTTTGGGTCAGGCTCTCTTAAGTTAATTGTTAAATAATAATAATAACATAATAGTATTAATTTAAAATTTTAGAAATATTGTATAGTGTCGTGGTCTCCTGCGCACCAGTCCGCAGGAGACTTATTTGCGGTCTTAAAGTGTGGCCGGCTGACATGGGCCTCACCATGATGTTTAAGTTAAATCCAACCCGATCATCATGTGAGTCAGTCATCTCATTTTAACTGTAGGGACAAAAAATCAGCCCGTTTCATGAGTCAAGTGGGCCATTCTAAGAAATAGATAATCCTGGAAGGTGGCTGAGGCCGAGATCAGTGGCATGAGTTTTTAAAATACCTAGCGGAATTTGGGCTAGTAGTTGAGTTGTGAAACACCCAATTGGTTAGGCCATGACCATGGGCCCACCCCAATGTTATCTGTTTCATATTTACTCCATCCATCTGTTTTGCCAGCTCATTTTAGGGCATGATCCAAAAAAAAAAAAAATCAGACCCAAATCTCAGGTGGACCATACTACAATAAACAGGGGTGATTGAACGCCCACCATTAAAAACTTCCTAGGGCTCACTGTAATGTATATTTGCTAGCCAACCTGTTGGTAAAGTCACACAGACGCAGATGAAGGGAAAACACAAATATTAGCTTGATCCAAAACTTGTGGCCCACAAGAAGTTTTTAATGGTCATCACTGTTTCCCATGGTGTGGTCCACCTGAGATTTGGATCTGCTTCATTTTTGGGCCCATGCCCTAAAATGAGTTGGCAAAACAGATGGATGGCATGGATATAAAACACACATTAATGTGGGGCCATGGTTATGGCCTCACTGAACACATTATTACCCCTACCTTAACTGAATCTTGGCCCCACTGAACACATTATTACCCCTACCTTAACTGAATCTCTCTCTGGATGATTGCATGGTGACCCCAACACCATGTGCCCAGGGCTCACCATAGTGTTTCGAGAAATCTACGTTGTCCATCTGTTTTGCCAGATCATGTTATGGGGTGGGTCTGAAATTGGGACAGATCCAAAACCCAAGTGAGTCCAAATGGTATGAAACAGTGATGAAAGCAAAGCCTACCGTTGAAACCTTTGCTTGACCGTGGGCCCACTTTAACATGTGTATTGTATATCCACGACGTCCATGCATTTTGCCCGTTTATTTTAGGGCATGGGCCCAAAATTCAAAGCATAAATCTCAGGTGGATCACACCACAGGAAACAGTGGTGACTGACCATTTAAAACTTTTTGTGGTTCACAAAAGTTTTGGATCAAGCTGATATTTGTGTTTGCCCTTCATCCAAGTCCGTGTGACCTTACCAACAGGTTGGATGTCAAATAAACATTATGGTAGGCCTAGGAAGTTTTTTTTCTATTGGGCATTTAATCACCGCTATTTGTTGAAGTGTGGTCCACCTGAGATTTGGATCTGCTTCATTTTTGGGCTCATGCCCTAAAATGAGCTGGCAAAAAGGATGTATCTACCGTCCATCCACAACACATACATCGAGATTTGGATCTGCTTCATTTTTGGGCTTATGCCCTAAAATGAGCTGGCAAAAAGTATGTATCTACCGTCCATCCACAACACATACATCGAGGTAGGCTCATGGTTATAGCCTAACTCAACTAGTTGTTTCAACCACGCTTGGACGGAAACTTTCTAGACTGTAGGGCTCTCAATGGGTCGGATCTGGATCGGATCCAGTTGGATCCGGCTCCAAGTCCGAATATTTGTAGACGGATTCGGATCCAACTCAGATCCAAAAGGTGATATCCATATCCTATCCATTTATAAATAGTTAGATCCATTTCCGATCCAAATCCATATAACCATCGGATTCAAGTCAGATCTAGGTCCGAATCCACCCCATTACAAATTTTAAATAATATATAATGTAATATATTTAATTCAGTAGCAAAACGATGCAAATCCCACTATTTATTGTGATACGGTCGACCTAAGAGTGGCATGTCTCAATTTTGAGACGGCCTAAAATAATCTGGAAAACGGATGGCTAGCATGAATATAACATATACAACAAGGTGACAATGAGTCGAATCTGGATCGGATTCGGATCGAACTCGGATATGTTTCGATGAATCCAAATCCGGTCCATTTAAGTAATCGGACCTATTTTAAGATCCAAATCCGGTCCATTTAAATAATCGGACCTATTTTAAAATCCAAATCCTCATTATACGGATTCGAAGCGAATCGGATCTCGGATCTTACCCGCTCCATTGAGAGCCCTACTAGACTGAATGTTTTAACAATGCACGATGATAATCTCCATAGCAGCCACGCTTTTAGGATCACTTGTTTCCCCTCAAACGGCCCACCTGAATTAGGGATCGGGCTAATTTTTGGGCCCTATGGTTAAAATGAGGTGATTCACATGGTGATTGGTGTAGATTTAACTTAAACATCACGATGAGGCCCAATTCAGCTGGCCACACTTTAAGACCGTAAATAAGTGATGAGGACACAAGATCATTTCAAGTTTACCAACGAAGAAAGCGCCCACCACTAACACCTTCTTTGTGGTTAGGCAATGATTGAGGAGCATTGAAGACCCTACGCACGTGATTTGGCACATAAAATACACGTGCGTAGGATGGAAGAAGACCCGGCTAAAGGATTAGAAGAATGCATTTCTGAAGGTGGTCGGGCGCCCGGCCAAATTTGTCACCAGGCGCCCGAAATTCTGCAATTTTGCAGTTTTTCTTGCTGGACAGTTTTTGTCTCAGCCGGGCGCCCGGCCAAATTGGTCACCGGGCGCCCGGCCAACGTACGAACTGTTTTTTTTTAGTTGTTTTTTACCAATATTTTAAGGGTATTTTGGTACTTTTATGTTTTCTTCTTGCTTATTTAAGTGGGCTAAGCCCTAATAACGTGATTAGTTGATTATTAATGAAAAGCAAACCTCTTTGGTGGCCTCTCTCTTCTCTCTCTCTCTCTCATGGTGCTTCTTCTCTCTCCTTGATCTTCTTCTCCTAACTTCTTGTGCCCCTCCAAATTCTTCAAGGTAATCATCTTCTTCATTCTATTTTCCAGTTTTGCTAATCCTTCCTCGATCAAACCTTGAGAATCGATCTAAACCCTAAACCCCCAAATTCTCAAATCCCTAATCCGAGAAACTTCCTGATTCTTCGGACTAGTGATCTTCATTGATCGATTGGGTATGACCATGCAAGATCGGGAGGTCTCATCCCTCGCCGGATCCAACCTAAGTAATAATTGAATTCCATACTCCATGGTTGTGATGATGGCCCGCTCCATTGCATGTTTCTTTTATGATTTTCTCAGTTATGATGATTAATGCTAGAATTTTAGATTATTATTGCCTTTTATTTCCGCTGAATAATTGTGTCTATAAACATGCATCATAATTAGGTCATCCTGCATCAAATTTGGTATCAGAGATTAGGTTGCATGGTTTTGTCTAGATCGAGTTATCAAATTAGGGTTTTGATTTTTAGGTCCATTTTAGGAAAGTTCCAGATTAAAAAAGTTTCCAATTTTAGAAACTTTTCAATTTTAAAAAGTTTCCTAATTTGGAAAATTTCCATATTTGAATTGTTTCCTGTCTTAACTTAATTGTGTCAGTTCATATTAGTTTTGCATTCATCGCATTCATATTGTAAGTCGTAACACTTATTAGTCTAGTTGGGTAGAGTTTGGTTCAAGTCTTAGTTGTATGCCCACGAGAAAAGGTAGAGGTTTCGGACTTCAACCAATCATGAACAACGAGCAATTATCTGAGCAACTTGCTCAATTGATGCAAAAGATAACTACAATAGAAACTAGACAAAAGAATGAATTCGCCCGTTTAAGTACCCAGATCACCACCACCATGAATAAAGTCGAGCAATTAGAGGCATCCCAAAGGGAGAACCCCACTCTTGGGGAAGACACGCACTCTCAAGCAGGAGAAATCATTGAGGAGCGTGTTCCCATACGTGGAGGACATGGTGGTAGGGGACGTGGAACTGGTCGTGGTGTTGTGCGGGAGGCACAAGCTACATATGACTACCCAGACCACTACGATCCCGATGAGCGTGCGATGAAGAATGTGAAGGTGGAAGCCCCAAGTTTTGATGGGCGTCTGGATCCCAAGGCATTCCTTGACTGGGTTGCTGACATGGACCACTACTTTGAGTGGTATGGCATGTCAGAAAACCGTCAAATGCGGTTTGCAAAGATGAAACTTGTGGGCCAGGCGAAGTTATTTTGCACTAATACTGAGCGAAAGGTAGAAAGGATTGGTAGAGCACCTATCACAGATTGGCACGAGATGAAAGAAAAGTTGAGGGAGAAATATCTTCCTCTCTCGTACCGACAAAAGCTCCTTGACCAGTGGCAATCCTTACGCTAAGGGTCAATGTCCGTCGCTGACTACATCGCCAAATTTGAGGAATTTATGATGCGATGTGATATCCATGAGGACCCTCTAATAACGTTCCCGCGTTTCAAGACGGGCCTTCGAGCGGATCTTCAGCGCAAGCTTATGACTCGGCCCTTAACGGACTTGGATGAAGCATATCAAGTTGTGCAGGAACTAGAGCAATACCTGAAAGCTCCTGTTATTAGACGTTTTGAGTCCCGAGACTCTAATACTAGATTTGGTTCCCAGGGAACTAGACCTAACGTTGGTAGTCAACCTAGAGCGCAGGCGACTGTTCCGCCTAGGCCTAAGAAGGACAAGGGCAAAGGAGTTCTTGGTGCAGGTCCTAGTGGAGGTAGCAAAGTGAGATGCTACGAATGTGGGAATCTTGGTCACATGTCCAATCAGTGTCCCACGAAGAACCGTGGAAAAGCCTTAGTTGTAGGCGAGTCCCACGAGGGTGTTGATGGCCAAGGTGTTGATTATGAAGTAAAAGAATATCACCCTGAAGGAGGTCTTACTGACGAAGATGGCGTAGATGAAGAAGCAACGCTTGCAGTAGTCAGGCGTGTGCTAGCTCATTCTAAAAGTAGTGTTGATTGGCGTCGGAACACTATCTTCTATACCCTTGCCAAGTGTGGAGAAAAGAATTGTAAGGTGATAGTGGACAGTGGGAGTTGTCAGAATATGATTTCCGCTAACACCTTAGATCGTCTGAAGCTGAAATCCACACCTCATCCTGACCCATACAAAGTTTCTTAGGTTGACAAAACATCTCTTCCAGTCACCCATCAATGTTTAGTTCCTATCGAGTTTGGGTCATACAAGGAGTCCCTCTGGTGTGATGTGATACCTATGGGTGTTGGACATATTATCCTAGGTAGGCCGTGGCTATTCGACAATGACGTCACGATCTTTGGCCGTTCGAATGTGTGTACCTTCATGCATAACGGTAAAAAGATCAAACTTAACCCTATGCCACCTGACAGCACACTAGGGAAGAAGAAGGATGAGAAGGCGAGTGAGCCTAAGAAAGTGAGGAAATCCAAACCTAAGTCTCTTCATATAATTAATGCGAGAGAATTTGAGAAAGAGACTAAGGAGGATTCCATGGTGTATGCCCTTGTGGCAAGAGAGACTACACCTGAGGTTCCATCAGAGTTACCCCATGAGGTAACATTGGTTTTAAAGGAATACAGTGATGTATTTCCTGAGGATTTACCGAACGACTTACCACCTATGAGGGACATTCAGCATGCCATTGACCTCATCCTAAGGTCGACTCTACCGAACCTTCCTCACTACAGGATGAATCCTACAGAACATGCAGAGTTGAAGAAGTAAATTGATGAGCTTCTGCAAAAGGGTTTTATCCAAGAGAGTATGAGCCCGTGTGCCGTGCCAGCATTGTTGACACCAAAGAAAGACAGCACTTGGAGCATGTGTGTGGACAGCCGTGCCATAAACAAAATTACCGTCAAGTATAGGTTTCCCATACCTAGACTTGATGATATGCTTGACATGATGGCGAGGTCCACTATATTCTCTAAAATTGATCTCAAGAGTGGATATCACCAAATCCGCATACGCCCAGGAAATGAGTGGAAAACGGCGTTCAAAATCAAAGATGGGTTGTACGAATGGATGGTCATGCCCTTCAGCTTGACTAAAGCACCCAGTACTTTTATGCGGGTGATGACACAAGTCTTGAGGCCGTTCACGGAAAAATTCCTAGTGGTGTACTTCGATGACATTCTTATTTACAGTACCACTAAGGAATCACACCTTGGACATCTGAAGCAGGTCTGTAGCGTCCTTAGGAATGAAAAGTTGTACGCTAATCCTAAGAAATGTGCGTTCATGTCTAGTCAAGTCGTGTTCTTAGGATTTATAGTATCTTCAGAAGGAATGCGCGCAGACTCTGAAAAGGTCAGGGCCATAGTTGAGTGGCCTGAACCGAGGAACATTCATGAGGTGCGAAGCTTTCACGGCTTAGCAACTTTTTATCGTCGGTTCATTAGGGGTTTTAGCACGATCATGGCTCCCATTACTGAATGCATGAAAAATGGAGAGTTCATGTGGTCTAAAGCCGCTGTCAAGGCTTTTAACGAGATTAAGGGCAAAATGGTAGAAGCTCATGTCATGCGTCTACCTGACTTTTCTAAAGTCTTTGAGGTGGCGTGTGATGCGTCTGGTGTTGGTATAGGTGGAGTGTTGAGCCAGGAAGGCCATCCAGTGGCCTATTTCAGTGAGAAACTGAATGAGGCAAAACAAAAATACTCCACTTATGACAAAGTGTTTTATGCGGTAGTGCAATCCCTGAGACATTGGCGTCACTATCTCCTACCGCAAGAATTCGTCTTGTTTTCTGATCATGAGGCGTTGAGATATTTACATTCCCAGAAGAAACTCAACCCAAGGCATGCTAAGTGGGTAGCGTTTCTTCAGGAATATTCGTTCGTCCTAAAACATAAGGCCGGGGTCGAAAACAAACCAGCGGATGCCCTTAGTAGACAAGTGGCGTTGCTCAATTCCTTGAGTGTAGAAGTAGTCGGATTTGAGCAAGTGAAAGATGAATACCCCATATGTCCTGATTTTGGGAGTGCTTATGCGTCGCTCTCTAGTGATCAGCGTAGTACGGGCGATTATGTCCTTAAAGATGGTTTCCTTTTCAAGGGAGACCGACTTTGCATTCCCCGTATGTCCCTTCGTGAATTCCTCGTCTGGGAGCTTCATTCAGGAGGGATAGCTGGCCACTTTGGTCGTGATAAGACCATTGCCCTCGTAGAGGATCGTTTCTATTGGCCAAGTCTTAAGCGAGACGTAGCCAAAGTTTTAGGGCGATGTCGTACATGTCAACTGGCAAAGCAACGCAAACAAAACACTGGACTATATACGCCATTGCCAGTGCCACATGCTCCGTGGCAAGACATTAGTATGGATTTCGTGCTGGGACTTCCCAAGACAATAAAAAAGCACGATTCCATTTTTGTCGTTGTGGACCGTTTTTCCAAAATGGCGCATTTTCTCCCATATTCTAAAACGTCAGACACGTCTCATATTGCTCGTATTTTTTTTTATGGTGTGGTGCGTCTCCATGGATTGCCTAAGACCATAGTGTCTAATCGTGATGTTAGATTTACCAGTTATTTTTGGAAGACACTATGGCACATTGTGGATACTCGTTTACAGTTTTCTACTGCCTACCACCCTCAAACAGATGGGCAAACAGAGGTGGTAAATCGAAGTCTTGGAAATCTTCTACGTTGTCTAGTGGGTGAACATGTTAAGACTTGGGACCTAATTTTACCAACTGCTGAATTTGCTTATAATAGGTCAATAAATCGATCTACAAGGATGAGTCCATTTGAAGTTGTTAGTGAGTATAAACCTAGAATGCCAATAGATCTCTTACCCATGTCAGTCACCCAAAGGTCTTCTGAATCAGCCGATGCATTTGCACGACATATCCATGAATTGCATACGCATATTAGATAGCGGATAAATAAGAGTAATGATAATTATAAAATCTCAGCTAATTCTCATCGTAGATTGCAAGAATTTCAGGAAGGAGACTATGTAATGGTGAGGATAAGGCCAGAGCGGTTCTCACAGGGTTCCGCTAAGAAATTACAAGCGCGTAGTACTGGACCATTCAAGATATTGCAGAAAATTGGGTCCAACGCGTATCGTATCGACCTTCCATCTAAAATGGGCATTAACCCGACTTTTAATGTAGAAGATCTAGTCTGTTCCCCTGACCCTACCATTTATCCATCATCTCATTCATGGCCCTTTTCTTATTTTGCTTCACAACCCCTCCCACCCCTTCCTCCACCTATTGTCCATAAAGAAGAAATTGAAGAAATCTTCGATGAGGAGATAGTATCTACGAGAACGGAGGTTTCCAAAGATACCTTGTCAAGTGGAGGCGTAAACCACCGTCTGAATCTACGTGGCTGACTGAAGCGGAATTGCAGCGTGTTGATCCAAACTTACTAGAGCGCCACAAGAGTTTTAACTCGTCGGAGTCGAGTTTTTCTCACCCGAGGGGATTTGATGAGGACACAAGATCATTTCAAGTTTACCAACGAAGAAAGCGCCCACCACTAACACCTTCTTTGTGGTTAGGCGATGATTGAGGAGCATTGAAGACCCTACGCACGTGATTTGGCACATAAAATACATGTGTAGGATGGAAGAAGACCCGACTGAAAGATTAGAAGAATGCATTTCTGAAGGTGGTCGGGCGCCCGGCCAAATTTGTCACCGGCGCCCGAAATTCTGCAATTTTGCAGTTTTTCTTACTGGACAGTTTTTGTCTCAGCCGGGCGCCCGGCCAACGTACGAACTGTTTTTTTTTCAGTTATTTTTTACCAATATTTTAAGGGTATTTTGGTACTTTTATGTTTTCTTCTTGCTTATTTAAGTGGGCTAAGCCCTAATAGCGTGATTAGTTGATTATTAATGAAAAGCAAACCTCTTTGGTGGCCTCTCTCTTCTCTCTCTCTCTCTCTCATGGTGCTTCTTCTCTCTCCTTGATCTTCTTCTCCTAATTTCTTCTTGTGCCCCTCCAAATTCTTCAAGGTAATCATCTTCTTCGTTCTATTTTCCAGTTTTGCTAATCCTTCCTCGATCAAACCTTGAGAATCGATCTAAACCCTAAACCCCCAAATTCTCAGATCCATAATCCGAGAAACTGCCTGATTCTTCAGACTAGTGATCTTCATTGATTGATTGGGTATGACCATGCAAGATCGGGAGGTCTCATCCCTCGCTGGATCCAACCTAAGTAATAATTGAATTCCATACTCCATGGTTGTGATGATGGCCCGCTCCATTGCATGTTTCCTTTATGATTTGCTCAATTATGATGATTAATGCTAGAATTTTAGATTATTATTGCCTTTTATTTCCGCTGAATAATTGTGTCTATAAACATGCATCATAATTAGGTCATCCTGCATCAACAAGTATCCTGCAGACCAGTGCGCAGGAGATCACAACTCTATATGTATATTAAATATTAAATTAACCCACTAGTTGGGTTCTCTATAGTACCAAATTAGTTACTGATTGTAGAAGGGAGATGATATCACAGTTCAACAATATGTTGGTGGACCTGATCTGCTTTGATACCACAGTCGGGCAGGAGGGGTGGACTTTGGGTGACTTGGTCCAACTTGTCTAAAGTCGGAGCTGTCTTGGATGATACCACCAAGTTGATTCAGGCATCTTGCATGTCACGAGTGAGCACCACTTTCTAAGCTTTGGCCACAAGGCATACGTTTAAGATGCCGACTATCACTCGGCAGCTTTCATGAAGGGAGAAACGGACTTAAGAGAGACACCCTGAATGTATGATAAAATAACTAAAATACTGTCATACTTATTAACCCTGTAATTGGGAGCCCTGTGGGACCAACCGTGATGTTTGTGTGACTTCACTCCTTCCATCAGTTTTGCCATAAGAGAAATGGACTTAAGAGAGACGCCCTGAATGTATGATAAAATAACTAAAATACTGTCATACTTATTAACCCTGTAATTGGGAGCCCTGTGGGGTCAACCGTGATGTTCGTGTAACTCCACTCCTTCCATCGGTTTTGCCATATCATGTAGTACGATGAAAATGTTTGGAAAGGCCAATAGGTTGATCATTGATTGGTGTAAACAATCAATGATTTGTTTCCACCAATCACTGGGCAAGGATGGGTCTAAGTATTATATTAGTATTCATAAGAAATGAAAAGACAGCAACTATATATTTATCCAGGGTAAATAAAATTGTCCATAATGATAGTGATCCATTGCAATGGAAATTAGTAGTTACTTATATTCTAGGATTAGAGGTTGAGGACAATTTATTTTCATTATTTTGTTACTGAGAATGATTAGCATCAAAAGGTGATCATTTTAGGTGGTGAATCATCCTATGATAGTTCTCCACAGTTTTGAAAATGGGGGTGACTCATCCTGCTCACAAGTGGCCCTCATGTGCGAGCTATTGAGACCATCCAATTGTGGGGGACATTCTGGATGCAACACATCTCTAAATTCACACTCATCAAGCAATCTTAACCATCCAATTGATGGCTATCAAATGGATCATTAAAAGTAAAATAGTGTGTGGTCCAAATTCCAAGGGCAAAATCATATGTTACAATCAACTTCTCGACGTAAATTTTGGGTTATGCTCCATCCACAATTAAGCGATTTGGACAGCCAGAATTGCTAAACAACTATAACATGTGTAAGGTTGAGGAGTCAGCACCATTTATGAAATGGTGGTGAACCATCATCAGAGTCTAGCCCATGATTATTTTAGTCATCACTAGATGTTAGAACATGCAAATTTTGACTGCAGGCTATCATTGTGGGGTGTAATGGGATTCCATCTCCTAAGACATACAGATTGCTCATTAAGAACTTCATAAGTGTTGTATTCTAGCATTTTTGCACCACATTCTGAAAATCAAGTACTTATTTCAGCCAATAAGATGTAGACATGGGGCCCACCTTCTCGGTAATCTCCATTGTTAATATGATGGGAGCAATGTTACATGGGAGATGCCCCAAAAACCTCCTCATTAGATGATTATAACCATCTGACCTGGCCTGTTAAATTTCAAACATCGGTTGCTATTGTCCATAGTCATTAGATGGCTAGGATCACTTACATTGTAGATAGTCTAGTATGGCCCATCCATGATGGATCCCGCCAGATCAACAAATGACGTCACCGAAAGGTGAGGCCCCCTGTATTAACGAACAAGAAGATCATATGATACCTCCATTCCTAAACAGTATTTAAGCAACACATATAAATACCTTGGCATCAGAGAGTTGCAAATGGGCAGATTTAATTAATGAGTCTTTCTCAGCGACCTGACGTTTGAGTTCATCAAGTTTAACATTAACTGAACTCATCTGATTCATCGAATTCTCCGCAGATTTCAGTACTTCATCTTTCTCTAATAATTTCTTCTGTAGGTCCTCCACCTGTTTCTGCAGCATTATCAAATCTTCCTTATCCTTCTCTACTGCCATCGCTCTTGACGAGAAAATTGAAAAGTCATCAACAGAACCATCTTGGTTGTCTCTGTTGCTATTTTTGCTGGAATCATTTTCTCCAAGGTCCCTTCGCTTTTTAGAGGGACCGGTTTGAGCTATTTTCCTGCCTTTCAGGTCACCAATCTGAAACACCAACAAAAGAATTCATTTGATTACTCCATAATCACATACTTCTCACTTACCTTGAAATTTTTACTCGTTACTGCAGTGAAAATAGAAAGTTTATTTCGCAAAGAACTGTATATAGAGGACAAAAGAGCATGGATTTAGATACTAGGGTTTATGGCATGCACAATTTACACAGATAGATGAGAGAGAGAAAAATGGTGAGTAAGACTAAGGACAAGGATGTGGCTACATACATCATGGGCAACATGCCTATGAGAGAAATAAGGGTTTTGATGGTAGCTGACACATGTCCATGTTTTCCAATACTGCCCACTCAAGCTTTAGATTTGCCTCATTTTTGGACTGACATCCTAACACGAGCCAGCGCAACAGATGTGCAGTGTGGATGCTACATAGTCATCATGGCGGACCCCACATATCCTTTGTTGCAAGGTCCCCTTCATTCCACGCTAACAGGCAGGCTAAATGCAAAGAGGAAGAGAAGTGGGAGCCCCTGCTCTTACCAATAAAAAGACATAAATACCCATTGGTTGAAGGGCGTGCCACACTATAAAACTAATGAATCCCCCATCTCCATGACTAATTGCAGGGGTAACATTGGCCAAACACTACTTGCGCTATATAAGGTATAGATTATCTGAAACCGAATCAACTCAACAGAGTCATCTCAGTTTTGGTTAGCAACAAAACGAATCACCAGACAGAAAATGGCACTGAAACCAACCAGAATGGGACGAGCCAGGGTGAGTCATGTGGTTTCAGTCTCCAGGCAATTTGCACTCTGAAGCCACTATTTAACCCATGCACGAGGATAATTGAATATTAAACAACCAAATGCAGGTCTGTTTTCTTCCATATTGAAACTTTACTCGGTACAAAACTAGGAAACAGAGTTTCTTTTCCACAACTGCATAGAGAGGAAAATATAGTAATTGAATAGTAAACCACCAAATGCCATGGTTTAAACTATAATTCTGATGTGTATTGGTTTTTAGGCTTGGGGATACAATTAGAGCTGAAACTTGGGTTTGGATTGACCCAACCTGAGTTCTGGTGGGGTTGGGTCAGGTTGTCAGCTTCCTCCGGTCAGGTTAGTGTTGGAAAACTCCAACCCGATTTCAAATCGGGTTGGGCACGCGTTGAGCAATTCAGGTAGGGTTAGGTCAGTTTGGGAATAATAACATGTATTTGAGTTGGGTTGGGTCAATTTAGGGTTAAGCATAGAGGAATTTGGGTTGGGTTCGGGTTGGGTTAGAATTCGGGTCAGGTTAGGCTGCGGGTTGGGTCCTCTTGAAGTTGGGTCAGGTTCAGTTTCACCCTCAACCACACCTAACCCTCCTGACTGCACCCCTAGAAACAATACATTCTCATGTCTTGCTGAGACACCACCAAGTCAAAATTTCCACCAGTAAGGACTAACAATGCATATTGTCTAACATGTACGTGTATGGTTTAGAGCTAGCCATTGCATGCTCTACCAATGTTCTAATGCACGTTAGACGGCACCCTACTTGGTATGCGTAGACCAAAAATTCAGCAGTCTATTCATCAAGTGGGTCGCACCAGTACAATCTGGCCCGTTTAGCATCCAATGTTGGATCAGCATCAATGACAGGCACATATACAGTCATAGAAGGGCAATGCTCTCAGAAGCAGTATCATCAGGTTGCAGCCCTACTACATGCCATAGACACACCAGTCATCGAGCAGGCCACTCCATGTACATCAAATATGGACCATCGGTCAATCATTTGGGCCACCATTTCCCATACACATGATGACCAGGCTGACCTGATTTCCAAACCGTGGCACAATGTAGTAGCAGGGCCCACCTTATGGACAACCCAAATCTCGCGCAAATTGGAATGTGCCCACTATGCAAGCAATCGACAAGATCATAGATAGATCAGGCTGTCCTAATTATTGTGTTGTTGCGACCCAGATCTCACACGCGACTGGCATGTGCCCCCGCAAGCGATCAAGAAGATCATGAATGGACGATGTCAACCACATCATGCCACAGCACATGTGGTGAGGCCCATCTGATGGACAATTCAGATCTTGTGTGCAATTTGCACATTCCCACAAGTGACTAACAAGATAACGGATAGAATTCAGGCCACACTAAGCATAGACAGTATGGCCCACCTGATGGACGACCGAGATCTAGCACACAACCGGACACACGCCAACAAGGGCGATTGGCGAAACCAATAGATATAATCTAAGACACCGTAAAAAAGCCGACACAATCAACACTGCCTAAGAATTACGATCAGGATAGAGTTCGAAATTTCGAAAGATGAAAATGGCTGTTACCTTTTTTGGGTAGGATTCCCTCGAAGGCGTTCGAGTGTAGATCATCGAAGCCCGCCGTGTAAATGACGTATTTGCCCTCCGATCCTACGCAAATTTGCCCATTAAATACAGAAAAAGGAAAGGAATTTGAGAGAAGTGAAATGAGGAGGAGAAGAAGACTGACCATGAGAGATTCGACGAGGGGGACCATCTCGACGAGGTTCTTGAATAGAACTCTATCGACATTTCCGCTGTTTCCAGGGGCATTTGATGAAGCTGAAGACGACGAGCGGTGTTCTTCCGAGAGCCATGAGTTCGGATCTTCTCCAAAGCTTCCATTCTCACGAAGATCGACGAAATGCAGCTGCTGCGACTCAAACATCTCTTGAAATTTCTTCGGGCCGAAGAAACCCTAGGGGAGAGAGAGAGAGAGAGAGAGAGAGAGAGAGAGAGAGAGAGAGAGATTTCAGAGGAAGAACTTGCTTCTCTACAGACAAGGGTTCTTTTTCAGGGAAGAGTAATTTCAAAGAAGAAGGAACCGGAGATTAGAGATTGATCCTAAGCATTGCGTGATTTACTGAATTGCCACTGTCTTTCGGTAAAGTGCATGTAGGCCGGCTTTTCTACAACGGCTCCAGGGAAACCGAACAGCTTAGTGGGTGTTACCCCTACCGTGTGGCCCACATGGATGGTATTTTGTATATCCACACCGTCCATACGTTTCTCCAGCATATTTTAGGATGGGGTTTCAAAAATTATGCAAATCAAAATCTCAAGTGGACCATACCACTGGAAACAGTGCCGATTGAGTGCCCACCATTAAAAATTCCAAAGAGCCCATCGTAAGGTTTTTGTATGTTTATTTACAATCCAAGCTCTTCATAATATCAAAAAGGTCTGGATGAAATGAAAATTTAAATATCAGATTGATCTAAAACTTTTGTGGTCCACAAAATGTTTTTAATAATTATTCATCACTCTTTCTATTGGTATGGTCCACTTGAGATTTATATCTTCATATAATTTTGGATCACATCCTAAAATTATACTGAAAAACAGATGGACGGCATGGATATACAAAAAATACATCAAGATGACCCCCACACGGTAGGGGTAACACCCACTACGCTGTTACCAGGGTAACAGCTAATTCGCTCCCCTATGGATGTGCGTATGGCATCCAACCCGTTCATCATGTCCGGACTATCATGAAAATCCGACTCACACAAAAGCACGCCAATAAACTATCATTTGGTTCATGAATTGAATTTGATGGGTTTTGTGTGGTTGTCTATGGTGCGGCCCACCTGATGAATGGATCGAGGTAAATTTTTGAGATCTCTTTTATCATTTGATACTTATGGACTAGTTGGATTCTATACAGACACCAGGGTGGACCCCACACAGCTACGGTATGAAATAAACTATGGATAAAAAAGGGTACCTTAGCCATCAGATGATTGTTCTAACATTGTGGCCCTTTTGATGAGAAGAGCATCTGATTTTGGGAAATGATATCAACACAGTAAGACCGACGTGATGGACGGCTTGGATCGCATAGATGTATGCCATGTTAACACCTAAGTTGAGGTGTGGATGGTTCCATACATAAGCGTGCAGGACTTAGCAAACGTACTTGGTTCGCTTGATGAGTGGTTACAATGACACAAATGTGTGATTTGTTCCATGGACCAAGTGAAATTAGCGTTTCTCTAACAACCAACTATTCTTATTAATTCTAGCATCTATGTGGGCCGTTTAGATGGGACGTAGATTTCTATAATTACCCACACAACAGGAAAGAATGGAAATTGAACGAAACATTTGCAGGACCATAGAAGTTTTAAATCAGACTAAGATTTTTGCATTTTAGTTCATACCAGTGGGAATAGCCTTATGAATGGTTCAAATGAGACGTAGACTTGCGAAGGTTTCAATGGTAAACATTTCTCTCCCCATTTTTTCTTATGTATTTGAGTTTTGAATTTGCCTTAGACCTATAAATTCCATATGCCACCCATGAATGGCTTAGTTGATCATTTGTGGATGTTAAGCCTTGCTTGTCGATTCCAAAACTAAAATTAGAAATCCCGTAAAATCTCTCAAATCTTTTTGGTACCCTAGATCCCCTAAAATTCCAAAATAGCCATGCACTTAAATTATGTAGTATGTTAATTACTAAATCAACTTTTATATCCCTATTTAGTGTACGTATGCAATGTTTGACACAATGACTATGATAAGCCCATTGAAATGTATACTTTAGCAAAAATTGATGAAATTCCAAACTTTAGATGGGCCACGAGCATAAGATCACAACCAATCAACTAACCAATGATTTTTAATCATTTATTTACATCGATAATGTTTGGATTGATTAGATCATTCTATTGAAGTAATTTTAGTGATGCAGTTGATAATCTAATTGTTTTGGGATATCATCAATGAGTCACACGTCCAGTGGATTAATAGCTTAATGACACATGCATTATACATGTGACTCTCCTACTTTTAAAAATGAGAAAAAAGAAAGTAGAGAAGTGAAAACCCAATCACAATTGAGAGATTGCAAAACTCACCAAAAGTGAGGATTTAAAATCCCCAGACCTAGAATACCATCTAATCAACCTTATAAAGCAACCCATGGTTGGGTTTCAACATTGAGGTCATGAGTTCGAATACGCATGTTGTATGTGTGTGGCTGTGAGGGGGTGTGTGTGTGTGTAAAACAAGGAGAAAAACCATTGATTTGGATCACCCTCAAACCCTTGGTGCCAAATGACTATAAGAATTTGAGGAGATTTGAGGGAGTTTCAAATCCCCAGCACAAAAAGCAATTGGGGGTTTTAAATCTAAAGGATTTCAAACCCCCTCAAAGAGGTGAATGTTGGGATTACATTTAAAATCTTTCTAAGAGTCACATAGGGAAAATATGCATCATTAGGCTACTAATCTATTAGGCAAATGACCCACTAATAATATCCTAAAATAATTAGATTATCAATTGCATCACTAAAATTATTTTAATAGAATGATATATGACTTCCAAACATTCTTCAGTCACTTGGATGTGATCTTGTACTTGTGGCCCCATCTAAGACAGAAGAATTTCATCATTTTCAGCCAAAGTGTATATTTCAATGAGCTTATTAAGATCATTATGTCAACCATTACATACTACACTAATTAGAGATGTTAAAGTTAATTTAGCAACTAAATTCAAACCCTGCCAACATACCATGCATAGCTACTTTTGGATTATAGGGATTTAGGTGCCCGGTGTTTCAAATCCAGCCGCTCCAAATCCACGGCTATATTGGCACGTGTAGCAGCATGGGAAGGGGCATACGGAGCTCGCAAACCTCAATGCACCAACGGACAAATCAAGATGCTAGTGGCAGTTTGGTAGTTTTAAACAACGAAAATGCTTTTCTTTAAGAGATTTAGACGTCTGGGTTCATGAAAAAGGCCGGCCGTTTCTCATTGGCTCATGGTCATCCTCTTTCAGAGTTGATAGAGATCGTACTTGCGGGGTCCAAATTTCGGTGATCCAAACCATTGATACGATGGAGCCCATCATGAGCGGATGACACCCAAAAAATCTCCCAAATTGGAAGATTACAGGCAGAAAATTCCTGTAAATATTTTATTGAACGTGGAAAGTTAGTGTATCTTGTTCCTACCCATCCATTTGCTGGACAAGAATTGAATTGTTGAGATTGTTGAATTGATGTGATTTTCAGAGCATGGTCCATCCATGATGGTGGCTATTAGCTCAATGGTTTCCAACATTGAACCATGGGGCCTTTGAATTGGTGATCTAAACGGTTTATCTGGTGGGCCCATCTATGAATTGGTAATCACCACCCTTTAGTTGTTGGATTATTTCCGTTTGAATTTGAGTCCTCTTTGTGGAAGGAAAAGAAAAGTCCCGGTCGTGGGCTTTTCTTTATAGATGCACATGGTTCGAAAAAAATACAAATGCCACAATTGGAGCCGTCCATTTCCCTGACTGTTCCGTTTGGATCGATGGAATCATGATTTCCATCACTGAAAGGGAATCGATTCCCCAGCATCCGATGTTTTCCACCATTTGCATGAACAAAGGCAGTCGTCGAAACCTATTTTTGCCTAGGCACGATAATCCGTTCAAATAGGGGCTCTACATGTGTTTTATTTTAGCCGTCCATCCATTTTGAAAGATCATTTTTAACAAAAATCTGTTCAGACGGGCTCTACTGGGCAATCCTTATGTATGGGTTTTATCCTGGCTTTCCATCCATTTTGAAAGATCATTTTAGGATATGAACCCAAAATGAGGCGGATCCAAAGCTCAAGTGGACCTCAGAGGGGGGATTGAACGCTCACCAGTGAAGAGTTCTCATGAGCAAACAAAAGTTTTGGATCAAGGTGAAATTTGCGTCTTCCTGTGACCTCACAAACAGGTCATGGTAAGCCCAGTGAAGGTTTCATCACTTGATGTAGAGCGGACCGCTAATGCATTTATGATGAAGATCGACTAGAGAAAGCCCGATCAGAAACATAAATGATCTAGACTGTCAGAATTTTAAATTGGTCGTATCTCACTAATTGGAATGAGTTATTCTACTATGATATATAATTTCGAGGTAGGGGAAGCTACCTAGCTAACCAACCCTGCTACGCGAAGTTGCCCATGTTGAATTTGCGAGATTCCATCAGATTAACGGTCAAAAGTCTAACTTATTTTCATTTTACTATAAATAGTAAGTTTCACATTAAATAAAACTTTTGATTTTTTGAGTTATAGAAGTTATGCCCAACATAAAAAGAGCTTTAAAAACTTAGTAGAACAATATGGTTGACCAGATTGGACACTAATTATTTTTGGCTAAAAACCACAATATTTAGCAAGAAAACAACTAGTATATAAATAGCCAGTTTACTATTTATAATAAGTTATGTTTTATATTGTTTAAGTTGGAATATAAGTCTAAAACACTGTTCTAAATTTGAATTCTTTATTTAAACGGTTTATAATTTTGCTAATTTATTTTGAATTTCTTAGGATTCATTTTTTGCTTTTTATTTTCGTCGTTGATTCAAGGGAGTCAAGTGGAAGAGTTAATTATCCCATGAGGAAGCCAGGTGATCGTACTCACCATGTCTACACCTGTGTCAACGTTAGACATCATTACCACCATTGCTTCCTAGGGTATGGCCCATTTGAGATTTCGTGCTTTGTTTTTTTTTTTTTTGTCTACTATACATAATAAAATGATCTAGAAAATAGATGAATTGTGGGGATAAAATCCGTACTTCATGGTGGACCCCACAGAACCCTAATGGACTGCTTTTTGTCTAGACAGTGATAGGATGCAATCTGCTTCCAAAGAAAAAAAATAAAAATGGGATGTACTATAAGTTGCAGTCCACTCAGTAGATAACTTCCATCCTTTTATGTATGTGCGGTGTGCCACATCCAACTCGCCTCCGCCTTGCCCAAAAATCTTCCATATCTATTTATCAAGTGGACCACACATATATTTCTATTTATCAATTGCTAGTGCCTCATCTGATTTGTAGATAGGGCTGAATTTTGGAATAGGTAATCCTCATGGTGGGGCCAACATGTCTGAAGGGTTGGATTCCAAATGTACTTGAAAGTCATCAGCTAGGCGGACCGTACATTGTGGTCCAACCAGTTGGACCTAAGACCATGTCTATAAAAATTGCGTTATCAAAAAAAATAAAAAATTAATTGTGATTATTTTCACAAAATATTTACTATTCTATATTCAGTTTTTTCCATTCCACAAATCCAAACAGCAACCACTAATAATATTTTTGAATTTAGATCACTCATATTTTATTTTTAACCACCTGATTCATGGCAATTAACCGGATGGTTGGGACTCACAACTTGGATGGTGAAACATCATGATTTTAGCTATGCTCTCCATCCAAAGTGGGACTCACAACTAGGATGGTCTAGATATATCTTTGTGACCTTATGGACAGGTTTGATGGCAAATAAAATTTCCGGTGGAATCCATAAAGTTTTCAACGGTGGGGATTCAATTACAACTGTTTCCTATGGTGTGGTCCACCTAAGATTGGGGTCAGCTTTATTTTTGGCATAATGCCGTAAAATGAGTTGTCAAACCGGTTGGACAGTGTAGATTTAAGGCACATACATCACTGTGAGCCCCACAATCAGGGTCCCACCCACCTTGGTGGATCCCGTGGATCCAGGGTTCCACCGAAGCCGTTCGTATAAAAGGCAACAACACTATAGATGGACCGTATGGTGCGAATCTCCACAATCAGAGATCCCCCTTTCCCATACAAAGCTGAGCCAGAAACAATGGTTCAGATCTGAGCACATGTATGAAAGATGATGAATCTCTGACCAGTGAAGTTGCCATGTGGACCGTCCATGAGAATATTGCTAGATGAGCAGGATCACCATGAAGTGGGTTATTTGTAAAATTGGGCCAGTGGTTCCGTCATCCGAGCCATTGATTCAAGACCCGCCATGGCCAGTCTGTGGTGGATGGGCCATCCAAAGTGTCCCAATCACATCAACGACTTAGATCATTGAACCAGTGGCCCCACGCATACAAATTCGAAATCAGAGTGTACTACACAAACTCTTGGGCCGAGCATTATATATGTACACCTTGATCCACAGTCACTAATCCAGACCTTCCATTCGATGGGCCATCATGAATGGACGGCAGTTATAGCTCCAAGTTGGGCTGTATGGTCTTGTGGGCTTTAGGCAAAGCTCACTTCAGGTATTATTTGTACTTGGGGGTCGTAATGGGTCAGTCGGCCCGAGCCAGGTCAGGCCCAGGCTTGAAATCTAAGGCTGGTGTTTGGGCTGGTAAGGCTCGAGATTGGGCCAATCATGAATGGCCCGGTGTGGATTGTTGGCCCAATCCAATCATCTGAGCCAAGATTGATTGGCTTGGATTGCTGGCAATAACTTTGGGCCCAGCTTGTTAGTGGCCCTAGACAAGCCTAATGAAGAGACCCATTTGGACCATCGGCGATCCGAGTTGGGTTCTTTGCATATGTGGGTTGGTGGGTTGGACCTGTTGGACTCAGGCCCAAATTTTTATATCCACAAGCAAGGATTGACAAACCTAAAATCCGATACCGACACAACGAAAACTACAAAACATCGGACGATCACAATTTCTGACCAATGGAGTTTCTATTTTAAATGTGGACCACTGATCTTTATTTCTATGGTTGATAATCTATTTCAAGTATGCCCAGGAATGGGCACGCATGGAGTTAGTTCAGGTCCATATTTTGAACTGGTTAGGCGGGCCCATTCCAAATGTTGATTTTGAATGGCCCAGCAAGGCCCATTACTAGCATTTCAAGGCGAATAATCATTTCCTCCAAGATTGCAATTACATTCCTTTTACGAGCCGTTTGGATGCTTGTAAAGTTGTAGTAGTTGTAAAGAGTTTATAGGTGAACTCACTTATAGGTCGTTGAGTTCCTGTCTCTTTATTGAACTAATAATTATAATTCAATTAAATAGTGCATCCAAACGCGACCCGGATGTTGTTTTGCTGCACTAGAAATTGAGAAACTACAAACAATGAAAAATAGAGCTTACCTTTTGTAAAAAACGAAAAAAAATAAAGTCGTAAGATAGAGAAAGTGAGCGCAACAAAATAGATTTTTGTGACAAGCTATTATTTCTGAATAATAAGTGCAAAGTGTGATTCAAGTGCCCTCTACATCAGAGTTTGAACTTTCTTTCTATGGAAAGAGGAATTATAGCTCTAATTGGGGCCATCCATTTACTAGGCCGTATCATGGATGATAGTGTTGTGGAAAACTCTAGCACAATGAAATAAAAGAGGAATGAGAGAGCAAGGAGAGAAACAAGAAAAAAAGAAGTATAAATTATAAAGTTGTTCGTACGATATAAGTTAACGGGACAGTAGTACAGAGCTTTCTTCTTCATTAGGCGGTATCATCAATGACTTATATTTTAGAAAAGCCAATCAATCACTTTGAGACGTTGTATCTCTATTCAGTGGGCCTTGCATGATCATAGTGGACCTCTATTTGGTGGGCCCCACTATGCTTATGATTCTTACAAATAGGCCTAGGGCAGTTACACCCACTGCATGAAACTCTTAACAGTGTGGAAATGTTGAGAGAGGAAGAAGTTGCGATGAACTAAACTTCTTTAGGCCTTCTTTTATATCTTATCGTGTTGATCTCATCACATGATTAGGATCATCCAAACCGTCTGCATTTTCAATAATTTGCCATCAAAATTAGGAATAACTAGATTGACGGATCTAATTGATTAATCCTCCTCTTACATGCACTGTAGAGAGATAGCTTTACCTTCCAACTCTTCCATCTCTATCGTGTGGTCGGTGAAATTCAAATTCCCTTGGATAGGATAACTGCACAATCTATGCTTTGGTTGGAATAGAAAAAAAAAAAGAAAAAAAAAAGAGGGCATTATCTAAGCTTCTAAACATTATAAGCTAAAAACTGCTAAAACACAAGCACACATTGAGGTATGCATGCTGTCTTTGGTCCAATAAAGGATTTCGACCCAGCGATTTGGGCCCAGTTTAAAATTAGGTTGGATTGACCATTGAAGTCAGTTGTCCAAATGAATGATTTTTTAAAACCTTTTTCTTAATTATTCATTATAAAAAACCTTGCATGAGTATTTTTTGAAGAAAATTTTGATACTCTGACAGGGTGATGGATAATACACAGGCACGTAGAGATTACTAACACATTGCATACATAGCATAAAATTAATTCAAATTAAACTGTCAAATTAGGAATCTACAATGAAAAATAAACACTCTTATTATATTATGTGACTATTGGATTAGTGAACATTTATTGGACAGTTATATTATGTGACTATTGGATTAGTGAACATTTATTTGAAAATTATCATACAGTCTAATTTCAACATATAAGTGCCCACCAATCAGGGGTTAGGATTTCTCAGCCAATTCAGGAATGTAACTTAGGGACAGTGATTTTCACATTTTGTCAACTTAATTTTAGTTGATGTATGCCATGTGTAAAATTTTTTAGCGCCTGTGTATCAAGTGTAATTGTAACTAGAGTATCAAATAACTCTTTTTGAAGGGTCTGATTTCCATTAAAAAAAAATACAAAGATTTATAATAAAAAAAACCCTCTGGTTCAAATTTTCAAATCCAATGACTAAATTAGGTTTGAACATAGGTGCACTGGAACTTGACCGGTCATAGCCCTAAGAGCCAATTTCTTTTTTTCACACACATATGGGTTAGCCATATGAAAGCTCCATTTGAATAAGGACCACACCCCCGTAAAAGTCTTCATTACTTCGAAAATGTCGATGATTTTAAAACTATATATGTACAATCTGGACCGTCCGAATTGCCAACCGGTTTGTGGATGAAGCATAACCAAAAAATATTAAGCTGAGAATATGATAGTAACGGTGTGATTTTGTTCTTGGGATTGGGACCACTGGATTATTGGGATTCCTTGATCAGTGTGCTTTTAGACCCAAAATTGGACGGTCTGTATAGCCATACACATGAGAGATAGGCCGGCCGTGTGTGTGAAAGTAGCATTTGACTAAAATCAAGAACTCAAGGAAATGCAGCCCCCTTGGGTTCATACAGCCCATCAATCGCTGTCCTTAGCTAATCCAACGGCTGACAATAGCCCCACTACACCCCTTTGACTTCCACTTAAATATCCATGCAAATAAAACTTCAGAAAAAAAAAAAATGTTACTGAGGAGGTACGCTACAACCACATGCAGCATTTGCACGTGTACCCTCACATGCAGATCACAGTGGGACACGTGACCCATGATCAATGTGGGCCCCACCGTGTGGAATAAACTGTGTAAAAATCTGGCTGTTCAACTCATCAGCAGGGCTATCCACGTGTTGAAATGATGGACGTACCACACTCAACTTACATGTGTGGCCCATCTGATGGGTGGACAGGATTGATCCTTGCACTGGGTCGTCCGTCTGCCGGAGCCCACTTTATGGATGGGTGATATATCTCACATGCCTGCCACTTTGGCACGTGTGATGCGTGTAAGGTGTGTATCGAAAGGGTGCGTGTGGGGCCACCAAACATGTTAACGTCCAGTGTGGAGCCCACCATGACGTGTGGATGACATCCAACCGGTCATCGTGTGGACCCTCTCAAAAAATGTGGCGTGGCCCACATGAGTTTTCTAATCGATTGATCTCTTCGGCGTCCATTCGTTGTGGTGAGGCACATCTTCTGAACGGATTGGATGCCATATACAGAAAAAGGTGGGCCCCACACTATGGATGGAAGGTCTTAATGGTGGGTATCCCCATCTCAAACGTTCACCGTGGTGTGACCCACATTTGTGTTGGATGGGGCTGATGTATGGGGACATAAGGTGAACTGAAAGAGTGCACTTATGGATGGATTAGATGTGAACCCTATATCACGGTGGGACCCACATGCCGATGCATGAGAACCCTATATCAATATTCTTCATTTTTTGGCCCAAGCCTTAAAATTATCTAGAAAAATAGATTGACGGAGTGGATAAAATATACATAAATCACGGTGGACCTCATGGAGTTTACTCAGTACGCTACTCAGTGAGTAAACCACTTCCAGAAAAGAAATCGTACTGAGTAAATGTGCTGGGCCCACCGTTAATTTATGTGGCTTATCCACATCGTCCATCCGTTTTCCCGGATCATTTTAGAGGTCGTGCCCAAAATAGAAGCATATCCAAAGATCAAGTGGATCACAACACAGGAAAGTGTAGGAATAATGATTTTCACCGTTGAAACCTTCTTCGGTCCCACCAGCTTGATCCAAAACTTCTGTGGCCCTTAGGAACTTTTCAAGATAGACATTAAATTCACAATCTTTCATATGGTGTGGTCCACTAGAGATTTGAATATGCTTCATTTTTCACATCAACACCTAAAATTATATGATAAACTGGATGGACGGAGTGGATAAAATACATAAATCAATGTGGACCCACAGAACTTACTCAGTACGCAATCCACTTCCATTAGAAAAGCCCACAGATAATGAGTTGACGTCAACATCAGGCATGTCTTCCACCACTCATACATGCACTTTTATGGAAAAAAAAAAAAAAAACAAACGAGTGCGTGACTTTCCTACTGTTAGCTGGGGCGTTACTTTCGCTGACGTGGACATAACGACTTCATGTGGATAAGATCTACGCCGTCCATCAGGTGAGCCACCCTGACTTTGGACGTAGATAAAAAAATAAGGCTGATTTAAAACTCACGTGAGCTACATCATGTGAAAAAATTGAGATGGGAATTCCACCTTAAAATTATCCAAAACCTATGAGGGCCCCACCATCATGTTTATATTCCATCCAATCCGTTCATATGATTTACCACACCAGGATGAATGGATTAACTTGAAATAAAGACATTCAAAGATTCATGTAGGCAAAACCACTTGAATTTGAAGTGTTAGGCATGATTTTACACTTTTCCCTATAGTTTAAGCTCATTTAAGTCTTATATGTAACTTCTTTATAGGATCCACGGTGAAAATGTGACGGATTATCTGATGGACGGGGTAGATTTGATTCATGTTTGTCCCAGGTAGCGATCAGTTCTCTCCGCATGCCTACACAAGTCAGGCTATCGCAGTCCCCTTCAAATGGGTTGAGATAATCTCATCCGTACATTGCGAATAAAGAGGAAATCGACTAGTCAATCGACATGCGGATCAGATCTTTTCCCACCATTGAGCTTGTTTCCATGGTCCACATGGATAAGATTTTATATTGGGTGATTCCACGCGCGTGTGAGAATCCTACCCATGGACGTGTGCCGATCCGGGACACGTGTAAGAGATCTGAGCTTTTCATCAGGTGGGATACACTGTTTAGATCTGCTCATCCTAAAAAAATAGACCAATTCACATCTCAAGTGGGTCCCAACATACAGAACAAACAGACAGCTCGAAAAGAAAGTTGTTTCAACGGTCAATGTACTTTGTACAATGTGGCCCACTTGAGATGGCAAGCATTCGTCTCCTACCAGATGAAAAGCTCAGGTCTTGCACTCGTATTCCATATTAGCAAGTGTGCGTTCCTAATGGTTGACAGGGTTCACACGCGTGTGGAATTAGCGAATGTGGAGTAATGCTGGCTTTGTAGTTTGTACAAGCTCCTTCAACATTCCATCCCAAAAAAACAGGCAGAGACTGGGAAATATGCCATTACATTTCTAACGGACGCAGATTGGCTTGTGACCCCCAACACCAGCATGGGGGCTGGTGTCAAAGCTGTGTGGGCTCCACCATGATGTATGTGTTTTATCCACGCTGTCCATCCATTTTCCACCTCATTTTAGGGCTTGGGACCAAAAATGAGGCAGATCCAAATCTCAGGTGGACCCCACCACAGGAAAACAGTGTTGATTGAATGTCCAACATTAAAAACTTCCCAGGGCCCACCGTGATGTTTATTTGCCATCCAACCTGTTGATAAGGTCACACAGACCTGGATGAAGTGAAAACACAAATATCAGCTTGATCCAAAACTACTGTGGCCTCCAAGAAGTTTTCAATGGTGGACGTTCAATTCCCACTGTTTCCTGTGGTGTGGTCCACCTGAGATTTGGATCTACCTCATTTTTGGGGCTATGCCCTGAAATGAGGTGGGAAAATGGACGGAGAGCGTGGATAAAACACATACATCATGGTGTGCCCACACAGCTTTGACACCAGCCCCTGGTTGGTGTTGGGGTCACTAGCCAATCCGCGTCCATTTCTAACCACTTTTTGGACTATCAACCACAACCGCACGTTCAAAAGATCAATCAAACGTGGTCTGATAGGCCCACAAGCATATCTGGTTGTAGACACACGTGGCAACTTTTTTATTTTTTTTATTGGGTTAGTTCACACATTCACTGTTAGTACACACACCCACACTGTTAGTCACCCCTCCAATGTTAGTCACCCCACGTTGGGATTCCATACCTCGACCTCAGTGTTGAGACGAGGTTATCTTCACTCTGTCTACCACTGTCCTAAAGGTGTGGGTGTAACACACGTGGCAACTTGACATACGTGTAAGAGATCTACTTCATATATCACGGAGGGAGGCATACGTGTAGGACATGGGCTATCATGGCCCCATGTGCCATACCCCTCAGAGAATGGCCCATATGGTATGCCATTATCCGTGCCACCGCACTCCCACTTCTAGAGCTGT
Organism: Liriodendron chinense; assembly: GCA_003013855.2. Lineage (NCBI taxonomy): Eukaryota > Viridiplantae > Streptophyta > Magnoliopsida > Magnoliales > Magnoliaceae > Liriodendron > Liriodendron chinense. The sequence continues at coordinate 44,137 of PVNU02001916.1, read as the reverse complement.
AGCTTTTGTTTTGGGTATGAGCCTAAAAATGAGGTAGATCTAAATCTCACGTGAACCACACTAAAGGAAAAAAAGGGTGATTGAACGCCAAATATTAAAACCTTCCTAGGCACACTGTAGTGTTTATTTGAATATGTTGATTAAGTCATACAAACTTAGACAAAGGGAAAACACAAATATTAGCTTGATCCAAAACTTTTTAAGTACTTGAGACTGTAAGTTTTCTATATAGTGGGTCGACTGATCAATGGTCTGGATTTGAATACAGTTGCGGATTCATGTGTGGACTGATCAGTGGACCCCACTACAGTCGTGATCTACAGAATTAAGAGGGGTTGCGCGTTTATACTGCCTGAGGCAGTATTGTAGTTGAACATGGATTCCTGATAGCCAAATTCGTGTGGAGCAAGGGTGGCAGTGTTTTGGTGGATTTCAAACACTACCACACCCACTACAAGCCCTATTTAAAGGGTGCTGGGTCCCCAATCCAGGATTACACTGAAAACAAGCCCCATCTAAGGTTTTCTCTACAGCAATCCCAGGAAAGGAAGATCCAGATCTCTAATTCGAGATGGCCCACCAGACAGGTATGTGTTTATTCAGTTTATTAAGATCTACATATCCGATGCACAGCAAGGTCCTATGTATTCCGCAATATAGAGTTTCTTACAGTTGGTATCAGAGACATCTGTGCATTGGCTATGGCGGATCAGATTGTTGTATCTGTTCTAGAACCCTAGGGCCGGATCTGTGTGAATCAGATCTGGGTCATGGGTACAATTCGAAAATCATGTGAGTTTCTAGCAGCCTAGATCCCATTGATTTTCAAGGTAACTGGAATCCGGCATCTAGAGATTGCTGGATTAATCCAAATTATGAGACCTCTATCGAACTTGGATCTCCACTACCCCAGCCATTCAGTCTTCTCGTCGCCGCAGATGAAGACGGAGCAACCATTAATGGTTGATCCCGTCAGCAGCGACGAAAACCCCTCTGTTTCTGACAATCAAAATGGGGCGTGGCTAGCCATCAACGCCGACGTCGAGCTTGGGTGCTATGAGACCCATTTAGATAAGCAAACAGATATATACAGACCTGTGATGTGGGTGCCAATCCCATCCCCTTGATCGTCGACGTGCGTGCTACCATATCTCATTGTTGTTGTATATATGCGTCGATCACTGTCATTGCTTGAGCCATAGGGTAAAACAACATAGGGTTTAATCTGTCGTTGCCTGCTCAAGTGCCCCTCCACCATAACCTGAGAAGATCGTGGCTGCCATTAATGGCGGCATCCAGTAGAAGAAGCTGGTCTTCTAACCTTCTTTGTTGAAGAAATGGAGGTCGGGCTGTTCAAGCGCCCGATTGTGGGAGAGGGAAGACGGCGATGCGGCTGCGGCTGAGGCATTGTGAAGATGACCTCTTCGTTCCTAGTCTTCGGAGCAGAGGCAAGGCTGCCGGTCTTCGGAGAGAGGGCGGCTGCGGCTGCGGCTTGCATATGAGATTAGGGTTTTCACCCTTTTTTTCTCTCTCTCACTCTCTCACCCAGCCGTTCTTTCTTTTTTAGAGGGGCCAGCGCCCGTGTTTTTTTTTTTTGAACGGTTGTGGGCCCTGGCCACTGCCCTGCCGTGTGGACCCACTCTTGCTTCAGATCCTCCAGTGGATCACGTCTAAGGGCTCGTGAATAAATAAAAAAAAATGCCATTTTGGTTTTCTTTGGTGCCCACATTAATGGGCTGGATTGTCAAATGGGCCCACTTTCATTAGTATATGGCCCATCTATTAAGGTTAAAATGAGTGTACATTCTGATTCATTCACTAGATGGACGCTTAGCCATCTGGACCTTCCATCATATGGACCTTGAGAATCAAGTTTGAATCGTCCATTTTATAAACCCCAAAGTAATGATTTGATTGTTCATCCAAATAAAGTTAACCTTTTAAACTGAGTTGTCTATCTTGTGAATATTAAGGGTCAGATCTTGTATGTTCATTAATGATGTCCATATCGGACTATTTTGTATATTAATTCGTTGAGGGCAGGATTAAATCGCAATCCTAAGTCCAAATTTTGTGGGATTGGATCTGATTGTGTTAGCCACCACAGTGACATCAATTAGTGAAGATTTGCACAATTCTGGACTTATAATATTGGGTTTAAGTAAAGGATTGCATACAGTTGCGTTCACGTCCAATACAGACGGTGACGAAAACACAAACGATCACCACTCTAGCCGGACATGAACACATGCAGATGGTAACGAAAACACAGACGTTCACCATTTTAGTAGGGATATGAACACATGATTGCAGTCCTAAGTCGAAAATCATGGAGTTGGATCTGGTAGTGTTAGCCACCACAGTGACCACTATCAGTGAAGATTCGCAAGAATTCAGACTTGTAATGTTGGGATTAAGTTAAAGGATTGCATACAGTTGCGTTCACGTCCAATACAGACGGTGACGAAAACACAAACGATCACCACTCTAGCCGGACATGAACACATGCAGACGGTGACGAAAACACAGACGATCACCATTTAAGTTTTAAGTACAGGAGAACCATCTGCATGTTATGACTACCACCCACAGGAGGAGTCATGATGATGTGGCTGATTCTCACCAGGATTGATTATTAGGCCCACTTTCATCCTGGATAATTCAATTGAAGGCCCTCAATCAATTGAATGTTTAATCGCCTGAAATTTTATAATATAGCCTAATATGAGTTTTATTTTACAGTTAACATTCCAAACGATTCTATTTCAGTACCCCTTTTGGAATACGGGAAAAGAAAACAGACTTTAGAAAAGGGTAATTCTGTTCTTGCCTGTTTTGAAAGCAATCTAACTGATGTATCGGCAGATTCCTGGTGGATAGACTCTGGCACGTCTATTCACATATGCACTTCTATGCAGGATATGTTACAGAGTCGACCGCCAACTGACACGGAGCAATCAGTGTACGTTGGCAATGGCATAAAGGTAAACGTTGTGGCAGTAGGAATTTGCAGACTTAGATTAACATCTGGCCATTACTTAGACCTAATAGATACTTTCTATGTACCTTCAATAAGACGAAATTTAATTTCGGTCTCTCGCTTAGTTAAAGGTGGGTACACTTTTAAATTTGAGAATGAAGGTTTTAGTATCTATTTTGGTTTAAATGGAGTTAGCCATGGTACTTTAGTGAATGATCTATATCAGTTAAACTTACATGCCGCAAATGTCCTGAACATGAACCTGCAACTTAATAATGGATCAGGAATCAAAAGAAGAAAGAGAAATGAAGTTTCCTCCATATTGTGGCACAGACGATTAGGCCATATCTCTCGCGAGAGAATGGAGAGGCTTGTGCGGGATGGAATACTTCAATCCTTAGACTTCTCCGATTTTAAAGTATGTACGGATTGCATTAAGGGAAAACAGACTAGAATGAGGAAAAAGGGTGCCACCAGGAGCGTAGGTCTACTAGAAGTGATACATACAGATATTTGCGGTCCATTCGCTACAGCTTCATGGAGTGGACATAAATATTTTATCACTTTTATAGATGACTACTCTCACTACGGATACCTGTACCTGATACATGAGAAATCAGATGCCCTGGATGCCTTCAAAATCTATAAGGCTGAAGTCGAGAACCAACTCGATAAGAAGATTAAAGTCGTCAGATCTGACCGTGGTGGTGAGTACTACGGGAGATATGACGAATTAGGCAGGAATCCAGGACCTTTTGCCAGGTACTTGCAGGAATATGGCATTGTCGCTCAGTACACCATGCCTGGGACTCCAGAGCAAAACGGTGTAGCTGAAAGGCGTAACCGAACCCTTATGGACATGGTGCGAAGCATGATAAGTAATACGACATTGCTACTATCTTTGTGGGGTGACGCCATTAAGACTGCAGTCCACATCCTCAATAGAGTTCCTAGCAAATCTGTACCGAAAACCCCTTTTGAGTTATGGAATGGGAGAAAGCCTTGTCTTACCTATTTCCATGTTTGGGGTTGCCGTGCAGAAGCTAGACCCTATAACCCGCACCAAAATAAACTTGACCCAAGAACTATAAGCTGTTTCTTTATAGGTTACCCTGAAAGGTCAAAAGGCTATAGATTCTACTGTCCTTCCCATTCTATAAAGATCATTGAGACTGGGAATGCCAGATTTCTTGAGGACACTGAAGACAGTGGGAGCATGAACGTTAGAGAGATTGTATTTGAGGAGGAACGAATCATGATTCCCATGACAGTAATTCCTACAGATGAGGCATTAAGTCCTGCAGTTACTGCAGATCGCCTTAATGAACCTCAAGTTCAACCTACTGATGAAGGAAATCAAAATCCTGATCCGATTGAGCCATTAAGAAGATCCCAAAGGGAGAGGAGGCCTGCAATCCCTGATGACCTCATCTATTTGCAGGAACGTGACTTTGACATAGGGGTGGAGAAGGATCCTGAATCTTTCACACAAGCCAAACAAAGCATTAACTCCTCTCAGCGGTACAACGCCATGAAAGACGAGTTGAAATCCATGCAGGACAATGAAGTCTGGAACCTTGTCCAGTTACCTAAAGGAATTAAGCCAGTTGGTTGTAAATGGGTATTTAAAACCAAACGGGACTCCAAGGGAAAAATAGAAAGGTATAAAGCCAGACTTGTTGCTAAGGGTTTCAACCAACGAGAAGGCGTTGACTACAAAGAGACTTTCTCTCCAGTTTCAAAGAAAGACTCATTTAGAATAATAATGGCTCTTGTAGCTCATATGGATATGGAATTACAACAAATGGACGTTAAGACTGCGTTTCTCAATGGGGATCTTGATGAGAACGTATACATGTTACAACCAGAGGGTTTTAAAGTTGAGAGCTCAAAGCAACTGGTATGTAAACTCAAGAAGTCCATATACGGTTTGAAACAGGCATCACGTCAGTGGTACTTAAAGTTTCATAAGGTGATTTCCTCATACGGTTTTGTAGAAAATACGGCGGATGAGTGTATCTACATTAAAATCAGTGGGAGTAAGTTCATTATTTTGATTTTGTATGTCGATGACATATTGTTAGCCAGCAGTGATATTGGGATGCTTCGTGATACCAAGAAGTTTCTGTCTCAAAAGTTTAAGATGAAGGATCTTGGTGACGCTTCCTTTGTCATAGGGATCGAGATTCATAGGGATAGATCTCGAGGACTGCTTGGTTTGTCACAGAGAGCCTACATTGGTAGGATACTCGAGCGGTTCGGCATGTAGAATTGCTCTCCTGGTCAATCACCTATAGTTAAAGGTGACAAATTCAGAAATTTTCAGTGCCCCAAGAATGATTTGGAAAAGGATCGCATGAAGAAAATTCCGTACGCGTCAGCAGTGGGGAGTATAATGTATGCTCAGATCTGTACGCGTCCGGATATTGCCTTCGTGGTTGGAATGTTAGGCAGGTACCTTTCTAATCCAGGAATTCAGCACTGGACCGCAGTAAAGAAAGTATTGCGCTACCTGCAACGGACAAAAGACTTTGCACTCACCTACAGCAAAACCGATCGTTTGGATTTGGTCGGATATTCAGACGCAGACTATGCAGGCTGCGTCGACACAAGAAGGTCAACGTCTGGTTACATTTTTCTTATGAGTGGAGGAGCTGTGTCCTGGAAAAGTGTAAAGCAGTCTACCACAGCTTCATCCACTATGGAGGCAGAATTCATCGCATGTCACGAAACCACAAATCAGGCGGTGTGGCTACAGAGTTTTCTCACTGGTTTGCGGGTCTTGGAGCATATCCCGAAACCTATGAGAATATTTTGTGACAGTTCAGCTGCGGTCAGTTTCTCGTATAACAACAAGCACTCATCAAGGTCGAGGCATATCGACGTAAAGTATCATGTTGTAAAGGACAGAGTGCGGGATCATCAGGTGTCTATTCAGCTTATCGGTACTAAAGAGATGTTAGCCGATCCTCTCACTAAAGGGCTTCCTGTGGCGCCATTTCAGGAGCATGTAGTGTCTATGGGAGTCATTGACCTCACAGATACATTCAGTTACTGGGAGTTTTAAGATTCAGTTTACATCTATTTTGTTCAGACACTCATAGAGATTTCATTTACTTTGATGATTCCATCTTTTGGTTTATACTATTTCTCTCATTTGGTGTGCACAATATATTTTGAGAATAGTGGAATTTCAGTATTGTCTCATTGGAGACATCTTAAGAAAGCTCCTAGGACCTCTTGAAGGTAGGCACTTTCAATCACACTTGAGTGTAACCTTTATACCACACGACCATGTTCACAATCTACGTCATTAAGATTGATGATACTAGTGACCGTGATTCGTCTTACTTCGCCTCAATTATTGTTGTGTAGACTACCACGATCCAGTATTAGTAGTCTTGATGGACTAGATTGGAAAAGACGTTGTCCACAGAATCTGACATATTGGTTGACCACTTAAGTATAATTAAAATCCATGACATTGAACAGTATGACCCAAGTGGGAGAATGTAAGTTTTCTATATAGTGGGCCGACTGATCAATGGTCCGGATTTGAATACAGTTGCGGATTCATGTGTGGACTGATCAGTGGACCCCATTACAGTCGTGATCTACAGAATTAAGAGGGGTTGCGCGTTTACACTGCCTGAAGCAGTATTGTAGTTGAACATAGCCAAATTCGTGTGGAGCAAGGGTGGCAGTGTTTTGGTGGGTTTCAAACACTGCCACACCCACTACAAGCCCTATTTAAAGGGTGCTGGGTCCCCAATCCGGGATTACACTGAAAAGAAGCCCCATCTAAGGTTTTCTCTACAGCAATCCCAGGAGAGGAAGATCCAAATCTCTAATTCGAGATGGCCCACCAGACAGGTATGTGTTTATTCAGTTTATTAAGATCTACATATCCGATGCACAGCAAGGTCCTATGTATTCCGCAATATAGAGTTTCTTACAGAGACACTTTTAAATGGTGGACTATCAATTATCACTGTTTCTTGTGATGTAGTCCACTTTAGATTTAGATCTACCTCATTTTTGACCTCATGCCTCAAAATTAGCTAAAGCTTTTAGTTATTATCATCCCACCATATAAAGTTAAACTTGTTATCTAAATAGTTTAGATCATTAGAAGGTGATCTAAAGTTCAGTGGCTAAAGTCCCGACACATCGTAATATAATTCATTGAAATGTATTCGAGCAAACCCTTTGTATATATGTTGAGTGTTGGTGTTATGTTATAGAAATTAGATGAGTCAATTTGGAGTGGACCACCCAACTCATGGGTCACATTGCCATCAGCCATATCCAAATAATATCACTCATTGGACACAAAAAGAGTTAATGGATTTATCATGACTTGTAGGTTTGTTTAATTAAAAAATTATAGGGTCGTTGTTATATATAGATATTACTCAAGAGGAGATAAACATGGGAGAGAGAGAGATTCATGTCGTGTGGGAAATGTCTTGTTTGGCTGAGTAACAGCTGGGAGAGACTTTCTTGTCGTGTTTGGCTTACCAATACCTTGATAATAAATTCTCATGTTACCACGCGTATTGGTACCGCAATCCTCTTACAACACTTGTTCTATACGCAGGGTAAACCACCGGAGATGTGTGGGGCCCACTATATTCTTCCTGTGAAATCCACTCCGTCCATAAGGTGAGATTCCTCATTTTTACCGTACATCCCCAAAATACAACTGACAGGAAAATAAGGTGGGCCACACTAGCGAAACAATGTAATTGCACGCGTTGTGTTGTGCTCGGGTTTCGCCTTGTACACGCGTGTGGGCTTAGCAAAACTCCCCTCTTGCAATCTTGCTTGTTACGAAAACACGTGCGTACATCCCTTCGGTAATTAGGTGACATACCTACAGATAATGTAGGGGAACCACTTTAAATAGAATGCGATCCATACCGTCCATCAGGTGCAAAGTTCCATGTTTAGCATTGATTCCAAATATACCGAACTTCCAAATTTTAGATGGTCCACACCATGAGAAATTACGTAAAGTCATGGATAAAACTACAAAATTCATGTGAAGCGGCTCACATAATTTTTAAAATTGCGTTTCATTTCTTTCATTTATTTATATTTAAGAAGAGAATCAGATGAATGGATTAGATGGCACATAAACACCATGATGTCCACATCACAGCTATTCCATGTGGTATGGCCTAACTAATGTTTGATCGGCCTTAATTTTTAGATTTTACTGTAAATATGAGCCATAGGATCCTGCTGGACGGTTTAGATTTTATGTATTTTCTCCGAATGTAGCTAGGTTAGCAGTAGGTACGACACCCTGATGGACGGTTCTTTGTAAACTCCGTTTCTTTCTTTATTCCTTTCTTATCTTAGCATGACAAGATCAAAAGACAAACCTATCTTTATCGTCCAAAAGCGAGGCTTTTTCCAGACGTACGATACGATGCTATTCGTATAGGTTTTCACTTTGAACAGGTGGGGCCCACTTTTCAGTGATCTAAACGGTTGATATTATGGCCCCACTGAGAATGCTCTATGGCCCAAAAATCTCCAAGAATATTAATAGTTTCAATAGGCAACCAACAAAGAAACATGAAGCAACGGCTCACATTCAACCAATAAAGGTCCAAATATTAGATCACTAGGATCTCCCACTCTAGGTCAGTTTCGGATCTTTGGCCGTCCATGCAGAGTCCGATGACACCAACCTTGTGGATCTCTCCACGTGGCTTGAATCTAAAAACCAATGGAACCGTTTTGGGGTGGTATCTTTTCTGGAAGGAGAAAATCTTTAATACTCAGATAGTGTAACAGATGAAGTGTATGGAATTTATTGGACAGCTAAGACTGAAAAATATCCAATGGTCCCATCTCAACAAAATAAATGTCTACTAATCAGATTGCGTACTGAGCAGCCTGTTGAGTAAGCCTTGTGGGGCCCACCTTGATCTGTGTGTCTTATCATCCATTTTTCCAGCTCATCATAGGGAATGAACCTAAATTGAAGCATATCCAAATCTCAAGTGGACCACACCACAACAAATAGTAGGAATAATGAGGTCCACTGTTAAAACCTTCGTAGGATCCATGACGGTGTGATGTAGTCCATTTCAGCTTTAGATATTCTTCAATTTTAGGTCCATGCCCTAAAATGTATTGAAAATAATAAATGGATGACATGGATATAAGACAAGTACATCTCAGTGGGCCCCACAAATTTTTCTCAGCACGCGATACTCAACATGCAATCCGTGTCCAAATCCCAACATTATGATTTTTTCAAGGAAGCCTATGAGTGGACTAGATCCAGACGGTCCATGACAAATGAACAAAAGGACAACTCAAGTTTCAGAGCATGAATAACAAAGCTTATTATATAAAAATATATGATATTCATTAGAGTCTTAATGGCCGGCCAAGATCCCATGAATTATGGGTAGTGTTGTATTGGATCAAGCTGGAATTATTTTTATTTTTATTTGTAGAATGAAAACGGAACTTGATTTTTGTTTATTTTAATGTATTTTTTTTTGGTAAATATTTGTCTAGAAAATTTTACTAAATTTCTAGAAAAAAAAATTAATGTATGAAAAATCCATATCTTGAGTTTGTTTTTTACACAAAATTTGAATATTTAAGCTTTGAATCTAACTGAGCCTGGCATTTTGGCTGAAACATGGCATTTCAATCAGTTCCATATTTTTCTTGGTGGCCCATGGATCATAGGCTGGACCGAGTTGACGGCTAAATCTCCTGATTGAACGGTCCAAGTTTCCCCATTCGATTGGTTGCCTACAGACTGATGGTTAACAAGAGAAACACCACAACGGTCCACATTCACCTGAAAACGGCCCTGATATTGGTTTCTCGAATCTGCTAATATAGGAGAATTTTGGGCCATGATCCATCCACGTTGGGAATCAGTAGACCAACGGTCTCGATTACGTGGCCACAGTCTCAGCTGTGAGAATTGGAAAATCTGCATATACTGTCAAAAGAGGTGGGCCACGTATCATATAATTACTCGGTGAATTTATGATCATACATCCAACCCGTGAAAAATCACGCCAATCCATTCATCAGGTGGGCCAAACCTATATGATGGTTTAGATGATCATCTGTCCATTGATTTCAAATCGTGGTCCACCTGGCTCATTTTTACACAGAATGGTCATCATGACGAGGGGAATCTTTTGTACGGTTCAGATTTCATATACAAGATGACACTTTGGTGGGAAAAATGTTCAATATGGTATACCGGATCATTTCTATTTTTAAATTGTGGCCGAATCAATATGGTGAGAAGCTTCTGAGCTGTCTGGATTGATCTGGAATCTTCTGAAATTCTATATTCAGAGTAGAAAATGATAGCAAATCTTAGAGCTTTTCTAATCGCACACGCGTGTGCAATAAAGCTCGAGTATACACCACACATGTGCCAGCATGGCATATAACTGTGAGATCTAATCCATCCATCAGGATTGGATCTTGGTCATCAATATAGTGGTGGTGTTCTGATGGATGGATTGGATCTTGGACTTCTTGTGCCATGCTGGCACATGTATGTTGTGTACTCGTGCTATATTGCACATGCGTGTGGGCTTAGCAAAGCTCATATTAAAATATTGATATTTCAAAATTTTTAAAAGAGAGCTGATCACCTACAAGCAACGGTACCACAACTTGTGGGGCCCGGATTGCGTGTGAGCCCATAGGAAACAGTGGTGATTGAACGGACACCATTAGAAATTTCTTGGGGGCCCACAAAAGTTTTGGATCATATCTTTGTTTTCCTTTAATCTAAGTTAGTATGATCTAATCAACAGGTTGGATGGCAAATAAACATTACAGTGGGACCTGAGAAGTTTTTAATGGTGGGCATTCAATCATCAGTGTTTTCGATGGTGTGGTCCACTTGAGATTTAGATCTGTGTCGTTATTGGGTTCATGCCCTAAAATGAGCTGGAAAAACGGATGGACGGCGTGGATAAAACACATACATCACGGTGGTCCCCACAGAGTCTTCACACTACGGAGGTGCAAGGTGTTGGGTTCGCCACGTAATCTGTGTGCGTCCTTAGAGCCACACTGATCAAGCAAATCCTGACCATCCGATTAATTGCCATCAAATGGATGATTAAAAGAAAGCAGTGAGTGGTCCAAATTCAAAGGGAAAAATCAGATGGTTAATAATCTTTTCTTTGTAATTTGTCAGTTATGCTCCATCCACACTTGGTTTAGCGATTTGGACGGTCGGGATTGCTGTAAAACCGTCCCACGTGTACAGTTCAAGAGTTACCGCCAATTTTTAAATGTTGCCGGCTTTAGGCCGTTTTCAAGAGACGTCATCCCATACATGGCAGCGAATTGAGATTCCATATACACCGTAGTATTTCCGCGCCTGCATTTCATAACGTATGTAGACCATCTGACCGTACAACAAATGGGCCACACTACGAAGATCACTCAGGGTGAAAATCAGGCTGATCCACCCAACAGGTTGGCTACACCGTCAAAATCAAACACGTGTAGCCCACCTAACGGGTGGATCGGCATGAATTTCACGGCAGGTAATCTTTATAGTGTGGCCCACAATTTTCACGGCTTAGATGTCCTACAAAGGCTGTACATTTTTCATAAAAGATCGGATGAAAGTTTAAACCCCTGCTTTTTATGTGATCATTTCCAATTGTTCTCTCCATACGTATGAGGAGCTCGTACGTGCAACTCGTCGGATGATAATTCCCCGGCTAACGCGTTAACGTCCACATGTCAATCGTCTAAAGCATCCGAACCATACAGAAGGTTGGCCATGCTATGAGAAACACCTGATAAAAAAATCAGGCTGATCCACTCATCATATGATCCACACCGTAGAACACAACGTTAGACACTGATCTCTTCCAAAATACACGTGTGGCCCACTTGATGATTGGATATTTCTGATTTTTTCAGTTAGAGGTCTTCATGGTGGGACCAACCATTTGGACGGGTTGGATCATACTAACATGATACATTGACAATTACATGCTAATTAGACGACTTAGTGATTCTATTAATACACATAAAATACAATACAGTGTTATAGAATTATAATATAAGAAATATTTTTTTTATAGAATAGTGAAGATTTTGGGTTTTAATGGTTAAGATTAGTCAACCGGCCATCCGTTTTAACTAATGAATGGTGAGACGAGAGTGGGATTTATGAACCGGCAGAATCAAACACACGTTTCTGGGGGCACGTAAAGTGGGGCCCACTCAAAGAACAGCTTAGTGGGTGTTACCCCTATCGTGTGGCCCACATGGATGATATATTGTATATCCACATCGTCCATCCGTTTATCCAGCACATTTATGAATGGGGTTTAAAAAATTATGCAGATAAAAATCTCAGGTGGACCATACCTCTGGAAACAGTGGTGACTGAGTGCCCCACCATTATATATTCCAAAAAGCCATCGTAAGGTTTTAATAATTTTTATTTGCAATCCACCTGTTGATAATGTCGAGAAGATTCTAGATGTAGGGAAAATATAAATATTATATTGATCCAAAACTTTTGTGGCCCATAATAAGTTTTTAATGGTTATTCATCACTGTTTCTAGTGGTATAGTAGACATGAGATTCGGATCTTCTTAGGGTTTTAGATCACGTCCTAAAATGAGATGAAAAAATAGATGGACGGCATGGATATATAAAAAACATAACAAGATGGGCCCCACACGATTAGGGTAAAGCTGGCAATTCCTTATCGGCCATAGCCCACACTAGTAGGGCTCTCAATGGGTCGGATCTAGAGTTGTACACGAGCCGAGCCGAACCGAGCTTTGCATAGTTCGGCTTGGTTTGGTCCATGGGCGACCTGGGCTCGGGCTTGCTCAGCTTGGTCCTCAAGCCCAACTGGCAAGCTTGGCTTGGTTTGGTCGAGCTTTGGAGCCGAATTCGAGCCTATTCAAGCTTTAAGCTTTCGAGCCCAAATTAGAGCCGATCTTTCGAGCCACTATCGAGCTTGGGCGTTGCCCAGGGTTGGAGGGAGGTCGGCTGTTAGACAAGGTTGGGGACTGCTGGAATGACCAGGCAACGAGCTGAGAGAGAGGAAATGAGAGAGCGAGAGAGAGAGAGAGAGAGATCAAAGGGTCGTGGTCCTCGTGGAAGCCGGAATGTTGTTAGGTAGCCACGGGCGAGGGCGTGAATTTTAAGGTTTTATTTTATTTTTTTAAAACATTTTTTTATATATTATATAATAATATTAATATATATTTTAAATACCGAGCATGTACACAAGTCAAGCCGAACCGAGCCTGGTCTAGTTGAGCTAAATCGTGCTCAGGTCGGGCTTGAGCTTAGTTTGAATTTTCAACGAACCCATAAAATAAGCTCGGCTTGGCTTGTTCAAACATACAAGCCGAGCCAAACCAAGCTTTTTCGAGCCGAGCCGAGCGAGCTTTTCAAGCTAGCTTGGTTTGTGTACAGCTCTAGTCGGATCTGGATCGGATCCGGCTCCAAGTTTGAATTTCTGTAGACGGATTCAAATCCAACTCGGATCCAAAAGGTGATATCCATATCCGATCCATTTATAAATAGTTAGATCCATTTCCGATCCAAAATTCATATGACCATCGGATTTGGGTCGGATCTAGGTCCGAATCCACCTCATTGCAAATCTAAAAAATATATAATATATTTAATTTAGTAGCAAAATGATGCAAATCCCACTATTTACTATGATATGGTTGACCTGAGTCTAAAATAATTTGGAAAATGGATGGCTGGAATGAATATAACATATACAGTAAAGTGACAATGAGTCAGATCTAGATTGGATTAGTATCGAACTCGGATATGTTTATGTGAATCCAAATCTGATCCATTTAAGTTATCGGACCTATTTTAAGATCCAAATCCGGTCCATTTAAATAATCGAACCTATTTTAAGATCCAAATCCACATTATACGGATTCTGAGTGAATTAGATCTCGGATCTAACCCGCTCCATTGAGAGCCCTACAAACTAGCGATACGATAGTGCCCAGTCTACAGTAATATGGTAGAATCGCACCTCCATATTACACCTAGTAGGGTTATATATATCAATTAGAGCCTTCTATCGAGTGGGCCTCATCATGGATGAGCTAGGTTTCAAAAATAAGACCTATTACATAACCACATCTATCACATTTCTTGACTTCCCCTCACTTTTTTTTGGGTTAGTACACACACCCCACTGTTAGTACACCACCCCATGTTAGTCACACCACAATGTTAACCACCCCCACTCTAGGTTTCTTGACTTCCCCTCACTTAAAGTGAACCGTTAATCTTTTGGGTTTCCATCATCAGTTAGGACTGAATCGGGAAACCAAAGAATTAAGTCAATCCAAGATCTAGGGAAGCCCCACCATTGGGAATAGTGGGAGGGACACCCACCAACAATCCCAACATCTTATTTGTTGAAAATTGTTTTTGGAATTAGGACCGTTGGATATTTTCCATTATTAATCACTCTCTTTTGGATGGAAATTGTTGGGTTAGTTTGACATCAGCTGGAAGGGATGATGAAAAAGCTTCATATACTCTGGGGTCACTCCACCTAGTGGGGTAACTTTTTAGGTGTGACATGACACTGGTATCAGAGACAAGTTATCTGTCTAAGTCCATGCCATGGTGGCGCCCATGCCCTAGGACCCAAAGCGAGGGGGTAAGCCGAGACAAAGTTCCAAGAGCCCCACATCCCCTATGGGAGGGGGGATTGCTACATATTGAGGTTATCTTTTGCCCACATCCTAGTGTATTCCTCATCATTTTACGACTTATATAGCATTCCGAGGATATGGGTTAAATTCCCTCCCTCATTAGGTGTAAATTCTTAGTTTTATCTATAAAATTACAGTGATGTGCTCCCACCTTATGATAAATAATAATAATAATAGCTACAGAAGGTCTTAAATTCAAATTGTTGTACCATAATTTATTGTCCACTCAGTGGATAACTTCGAACTTGTTGTGTGCATTTAACATTTAATCTGTTCAATAAAAATTAGGGTTGAAATGTTGGAGTTTTCCTCATTACATCAGAGGAGAGAGGTCATCCTTTGTGGTCATCGACCAGTCGACGCCCCCTGGCCAACCGATTGGAAATTCGGCTGGAAACAGCAAAGCTCACTGGACTATTTTATGTCCAGTTCGATCGGTCGTCGAACGGTCGGGGGTCTTAACCGATTGGTCGTCCGACCGGTCGACAGACAGGTCTGGATTCATGTTTTTCTCACAGCGACTCTCTGGACTGTTTTTGTATGTGGCCGACCAGTCGATGGTTTTGGCCAACCAGTCGACAGTGCGCGCGGACTACTATACGCAGTTTCCTAATGGAGCTCTAACTCTTGCATGAGGCTATAAGAGGGATTCCAAATCGGGATTTAGGACCTAATTCAGAGTTCTACACATCCAAGGTGAGAAAGAGAGAAAAAGAGGAAGAGAGAGAGAGAGAGAGAGAGAGAGAGAGAGAGGAAGCTTGTTGGAAGAGTATGCTTTGCTTGTGGAGGCGATTCACGGTGCAATCGACGTCTCAGCTCTTCAACGTCCTTGTGCTCGGTGAGATCTCTCAGTTTCTATTCATTTTATTATTTATCCATCCCTGCGTGGGTGAAGAAGGTTAGATCTAAGCAGGTTGTGCTTGTGATCGAGGTTGTAAATGGTTCTCTTGATAGTGGATTGTTTGTATGGACGAGGTCCCATGGTTTTTACCTCTTTGAGGGTTTTTTACATAAAAATCTCTTGTGTTATGTGGTTGGTGATTTGCTTTAGATTATTGCATTATCATGTCCCATAATTCTAGTAGTTTGGGGGGCAAGATCCTAAGGTTTTGTGAAACGCACACAACAAAAGTGGTATCGGAGAGTTCAAGTTGTTTGAACGGAAGTGGGATCGGTTCTGAATTATGGAAGGTGTCTCATCAAGGATGATTAGCCTTAATGGGTCCAACTGGATCATATCGAAGGCTAAGATGGAAGACTTACTTTATTGCAAGGACTTGTATGCTCCAATTTTAGGCATATCAGCGAAAATAAAAGATATGTCAGATGATGATTGGAAGAAATTAGACCGGAAGGCGGTGAGGTTTATTAGATAATGGTTGGACGATTCTATATTCCACCATGTGTCTACGGAGACCTCAACCGCTAGCCTATGGCAGAAATTACATGGGTTGTATGAAAGGAAGACGACCGACAATAAAATCTTTTTTATTAGAAGACTTGTAAATCTCAAGTTCAAGGATAATGGTTCTGTGGCTGAGCACATAAATGAAGTCAACAATATTGTAAATCAGTTTTCTGCTATGAAGATGGTCCTGGACGATGAACTATAGGCTCTGCCATTGCTTAGCTCGTTGCTTGATAGTTAGGAGACATTTGGTGGTGTCTCTAAGTAACTCTGCGCCAGACAGAAAAATGTTCATGAAATAGGTAACAAGTTGTCTCTTTAATGAGGAGATAATGAGGAAGTCTTAAGGGTCTACTCAGCAAGAGGCTCTTGTGACACAAGATTGGGGGAGAGGAAAGAAAAGAAAGGGCGGGAAAGCCCGAGATAAATCCAAAGGCAAGTCTAATGTCAAGAGAGATGTTAAATGTTGGAACTGTAGCAAAAATGACCATTATAAAAATAAAAGTAAATGTTACAAGAAAAAGGATTAGAAAGGAAAAAGGAAGGAAAAATATGATGAATCAGACTTTACTGTGGTCGCCTCCGATGGCGACGTTGTAGTCATTCTCTCAACAGATCACGATGTTTGTCTTACGACTGGAAATCAGGACACCGATTGGGTGGTCGATTTGGGAGTATCGTTTCATGCAACTCCATGAAGGGATTTCTTCACAAGTTACAAGCAATGCAGCCAAGGTACGGTGAAAATGGGAAACTCTGGAGTATCTCAGATTGTGGGAGTTGGTGATATTTGTGTGAGGACTGATGTTGGTTGTACATTGGTTTTAAAAGATGTGAGACATATTCCAGACCTTCGCCTCAACTTGATGTCAACAGAAAGGTTGGATGTAACCGGCTATGAAAGTTGGTTTATTGATGGGCACTGGAAGCTCATCAAGGGTTCAATGATCGCAGCAAGAGGGAAGATGTGTTGCACCCTATACAAGACATGTGTCAGCATATGCAAGGGTGAGTTGAACGCGACAGAAGATTCAGTGATAGACACATGGCACAGATGGCTGGGCCACATGAGTGAAAAAGGGCTTCAGCTACTAGCAAAGAAGCACCTCTTTCCAAAGTTGGCAGGTACACTTCTTAAAATCTGTATTGATTATTTATCAGGGGAACAACATAGAGTTTCATTTGTAAAGACTGCTTCTCATGTTAAGAAAATACATGCATTAGATTTGGTTTATTCTGATGATTGTGGTCCTATGAGGACAAACTCCTTGGGTGGGGCATTGGATTTTGTCACATTTATAGATGATGCATCTAGGAGGGTTTGGATATATACTTTGAAATCTAAGGACGAAGTCTTTGGTATGTTTAAAATGTTTTATGCTATGGTCGAGAGAGAAACATGTAGATCATTGAAGTGCATTCGCACTGACAATAGTGGTGAATACATTGGGGCTTTTCATAAGTATTGCAAGTCCTTGGGTATACGGCATGAATAGACGGTACCCAAGACCCCCTAGCACAATGGTGTATCTGAACGAGTAAGTCGCACTATTATAGAAAGAATCAGATGCATGTTATCCCATGCGAAGTTGCCCAAGATGTTCTGGGGAGAAGCAATGCACACGACAGTGTATTTGATAAATAGGTCTCCATCAGCCCCGTTTTGAATGGAGAAGTACCTGAGAAGGTGTGGATTGGACGTGATCCTTCGTACAGTCATCTCAGGGTGTTTGGATGTAGAGCATCCGTTTTCGTACCAAAGGACGAAAGGTCCAAGCTCGATACGAAGATCAGGCAATGTGTGTTTTTTGGGTATGGTGATGAGAAATTTGGTTTCAAGTTGTGGGATCCGACCGAAAAAAAGTTCGTCAGGAGCAAAGATGTGATTTTCATTGAAGATCAGTGTATAAAAGACATTAGAAAGCCAGAGAAGACCCATCCTAGTTCAGGTGAGTTAGAAAAAATGGATTTTATTGCTCCTCCCGTGGTGCCTGATGACGGGGGAGTACAACAAGGTGTAGAGGACCAGGGCGTTCCTACAGAAGATGGACCGGAGGAACAACCCCCACTTGATTCACTTGTTGAGCTACAGGTGAGGAGGACATCCAGGGACAGACACCTATCTAAGAAGTACTCACCGCATGAGTACATTATGCTTACTGATGGGGGAGAGCCAGACAAGCATAAGGGGAAGTGGTTGAAAGCTATGCAAGAGGAGATAGAATCCTTGCATAAGAACCACACCTATGATATGATGAAATTGCCTAAGGAAAAGAAAGCTCTGAACAACAAGTGGGTGTTCAGAAAGAAGATTGAGCAGAAGAATTCATAAACAAGGTTTAAGGCTAGACTTGTGGTGAAAGGTTTTAGTTAGAGGAAAGGCATAGACTTCGATGAGATATTCTCACAAGTGATAAAGATGACGTCCATACGGATGTTGCTTGGGTTAGCGGCCAGCATGGATCTAGAGATAGAGCGGTTAGATGTTAAAACTACTTTCCTCCATGGTGACCTGGAAGAAGATTTATATGCGCCTACCAGAAGGGTTCGAAGTCAAGTGCAAGGAGCATATGGTGTGTAGGCTTAAGAAGAGCTTGTATTGGCTGAAACAAGTTCCGGGGCAATGGTACAGAAGTTCGACTCGTTCATGTTGAAACATGGGTATGATAAAATGGAATCGGACCACGGTGTGTTCACTCACAGATTCTTAGATGGTGATTTCTTAGTTCTGCTATTTTATGTTGATGACATGCTCATCATGGGAAAAGACATCAAGAAGATTAGCAGGTTGAAACAGGAGTTAGGCAAGTTGTTTGCTATGAAAGACTTGGGCCCGACTAGACAGATCCTAGGAATGGAGATAACCCATGACATAAGCAGCAGAAAGCTTTGGTTGTCACAGGAGCGGTATATTGAGAAAGTCCTAGAGCGGTTCAATATGAATGCAGTGAAGCTGATCAGTACTCCACTAGATGGTCACTTCAAATTGAACGACAAACAGTGTTCCAAGACAAAGGCAGAGGTGGATGAGATGCAGAAGATACCCTACGCCTCGGCGGTAAGAAGTTTGATGTATGCTATGATGTGTACACGCCCAGACATAGCATATGCGATTGGTGTGGTCAGCCGGTATCTTACCAATCCTGGCAAAGAACATTGGGCAGCGGTGAAGTGGATACTACGGTATCTGAGAGGCTCATCCATGTTGAGCCTATACTATGGTGACGAAAAACCTGTGTTAGAAAGTTACACAGATGCAGATATGGCAGGTGACATAGACTTCAGAAAGTCTATGTTGGGGTTCATGTTCACATTTGTAGGGGGAGAGGTCTCTTGGCAGAGCAAGCTACAGAAGGTCGTAGTATTGTTCACGACAAAGGCTGAGTACATTACAGTCACAGAAGCATGCAAGGAGATGCTTTGGATAAAGAGGTTCCTACAGAACTTAGCCTGGAGCAGGAGAAGCACGTGGTCTATTGCGATAGCCAAAGTGCGATACACTTGAGCAAGAATCCAAGTCAGCATTCCAAGTCGAAGCACATAGAGATTCGGTATCACTGGATCAGGGATACTTTGGAACAGAAGGTGTTACAACTTGAGAAGGTCCACACGGACGATTACGGGTCAGACATGATGACTAAAGCTTTGCTGAAGGGTAAATTTGAGGCTTGTAGAAGCTGGAGTGGCTTGAAAACGGTGAACTCCTCCTGAGTCAGAAATGGGGAAATTTGTTGGAGTTTTCCTCCTCATTACATCAAAGGAGAGAGAGGTGATCCTTTGTGGTCATCGACCGGTCGACGCCCCCTAGCCGATTGGTCGAAAATTCGGCTGGAAACAGCAAAGATCGCTGGACTGTTTTATGTCCGGTCCGACCGGTCGTTGACCGATCAAGGGTCTTGGCCGATCGGTCGCAGATAGGTCTGGATTAATATTTTTCTCACAGCGACTCTCTGGATTGTTTTTGTGTGTGGCCGACCAGTCGACCGTTTTGGCTGACCGGTCGATAGTGCACCCGGACTGCTATATGCAGTTTCCTAATGGGGCTCTAACTCTTGCATGAGGCTATAAGAGGGCTTCCAAATCGAGATTTAGGAACTTAATTCGGAGTTCTACACGTCCAAGGTGAGAGAGAGAGAAAAAGAGGAAGAGAGGAAGGGAAAGAGGGAGAGAGGAAGCTTGTTTGAAGAGGAGGCTTTGCTTGTAAAGGTGATTCACGATGCAATCAACGTCTTGGCTCTTCAACGTCCTCGTGCTCAGTGAGATCTCTCAATTTCTATTCCTTTTATTGTTTATCCATCCCTTCATGTGTGAAGAAGGTTAGATCCAAGCAGGTTGTGCTTGTGATCGAGGTTGTAAACGGTTCTCTTGATAGTGGATTGTTTGTCTAGATGAGGTCTTGTGGTTTTTACCTCTTTGAGGATTTTCTACGTAAAAATCTCTTTGTGTTGTGTGGTTGGTGATTTACTTTAGATTATTGCATTATCATATCCCATAATTCTAGTGGTTTGGGGGCGAGATCCTAAGGTTTTGAAAACGCACCTAACACAAAACCCCAGACAAGCAAATAGAATAAATATAAACGACAGTAAGTACAATAAAAAGAATAAAGATTAATATTTGCTGAGGAGAGAATGTGCAGAATGAACCACGTTTTGAGCTTGGTTAAGATGTGAAAAAGAAAAAAGGGAAGTCAAATACCATTTTCTTAATAAGAAAAAGGATAATTGGACGTCCCTAATCCTGACTATACGCTTGTGATGACTAGCCAACTTTTGTGAGTTGACTGTCAGTCCTAAGCCAAGGCGGAACCCTGGAAGAGAATATGATTAATTGCTGCAGGGTATCCTAGGTGGCAGAATCTCCTCGTCGTGGAGGGTGGAAACTAAGAAAAATCAGAAAACTATTATAATATTCATTCTGCTGAATTTCTACCTCCTTGATTAGGGGTTCAGATGCTGCTTAGTTAGAGTTAGAAAGTAGTTGACCTAGCAGGAGCCGACAGACACTTTTCGAAAATGTTTTATGCAGGATCTGTCAAAGATCTCGAGGCGTGATACAGATAGTGTCACGTGTCCGTCAGCCTAACATGAGCTGACGGACACTTATCGAAAATATATGTTTCATGCAGGATCTATTAGAGATCCCGAGTTGCGATAATACAGATAATGACATGTCTCTGTTAGCTTAGGCTGAGTTGACAGACTGTTTTTTACCTAAGGGGTGGGGTGTCTACAACTGCGTTTTGAGATTGATTAAGATGTGAGCCAAAAAAAGGAAAATTAGAAACCTTTTTTGTCCAAAAGGATGGTCAGACGTCCCTAATCTTGACTCTACTCTTAAACTAGCTGGCTTTCTCTGATAATTTGACTTTCTGAGGCTGATTTCACTTGGTTGAGTAGGATCTAGGCATTAGTGTGAGATTTTTTGGATATCCTAGATGGAAAAATCCCTTTCTTGACTTATGTTTGACCTAACCTTACTCTACTAAGTCTTTGACTGCTCCTGGGACTTCTCCTCCCTCTTTTGGGGACTTCCACTGTATTGGATCAAGTGTTGGGGTCGAATTTATAGGCTAAAATCGTCAGCTCATGGTGGGCCGATAAATAGCACTTGCCAATTTTCGGTCATGCAAGATCTCATAGAGGGATTCAAATCTCTGGTTGCCCGAACGTGGGCCATGTGACCGTAGGCTTGCAACAAGTTGACAGTCTATTATTCACAGTTTTGGTTTAGCAAAGATATTTTTTCCTCTCTACTTTATCTCTCCTAAGTTTACTTCAAGCTTATAAAATGTCCATTACTTTTAGAGGGGGTCTAATTCATGTGTCTTTTCTTCTTCTTTTTTTTTTCTTTTTTTTCCAAAGTTCTTTTTTGCGGATAAGTGTGGTTTTATCCGAATATGCCTGGATTTGTAGATTCTAATGAGTGTTGATGAACCATTTTGTT
Source organism: Liriodendron chinense (assembly GCA_003013855.2). Taxonomy (NCBI): domain Eukaryota; kingdom Viridiplantae; phylum Streptophyta; class Magnoliopsida; order Magnoliales; family Magnoliaceae; genus Liriodendron; species Liriodendron chinense. The sequence goes on along the minus strand of PVNU02001916.1, from coordinate 22,052 downwards.
TGGAGGGCAGGACTTAGAGACCTTCAGATCAAGGCTGGTATTCTTATCTGGGATTGGTCTAAGGTTTGTTTGGAGGGCAGGACTTAGAGACCTTCAGATCAAGGCTTGCATTCTTATCTGGGATTGGTCTAAGGTTCCGCCTTTAAATTTGGTTAAGCGTCCAATAGTGATTGAGGGTCTTAGGTGCAGTTTATCAGTAACAATGTAACATAGCTGATCAGTTCAGAAATAGCCTGTTGTGATTTTTGTGGGGTGTCTACAACACCATGGTAGATGTGTGATATGAAAGCCACCCATCAAATAGTTCCAACTGTTAAGATGTTCTAACTAAAAAAACAAGCTGATATAGCGACTCATTAGATAAATCCAAGATCTAAAAAAAAAAAAAAAAGTGGCAGCTTGAAGACTTTAAGTAAGTTGTTCCAACCATAAATTGGGCAATGCATTAACATAGTAGGACATTTATTTTTTCTCTCACAAGCAATTCTTAGTAAAGAATTTAAGAAAAATATTTATTATTATATATTTAGTATGCCAAACATATTATTACATCAGCAATTGTTAATAAAGAATTTAAGATTATATATTTCTTATAAGTATAATTAACTTTAAAAGGGCCCTATGATTAAAATGGTTAGGTTGATAAAACACTCTCCATCCCTATTATGATCATCATTAATTAAGCATTGTATTAAGGAAAGAGCACCATCTATCCATATATTTGTGAAATTAGCTAGGGAAGATTTTTCTTTTATTTCTTATTTTCAAAAGAAAAGATTAATCTCATGGAGGAGAGAAGGATGCTCTTCCCAGTGTTGGTGTTGTTGAGATCGGACGCCTCAAATCTCCATGTATAAAGGCCAGCGATCGGTCGATCACGATGGATTTCAAGACAGTAACTTTCTGGGCGTTTCTGTGCATTGTCGACTGGTCGGCAGGTGCCCTCGATAGGTCGACAGTAAGCTCCGACTGATCGACAGGTTTCCTTATTGGAGTTGGTTTCTTGTGCGGTTTTGCCAATAAGTTTTTAATTTCGGTTTTCTCCTATTTAAGGAGATGTAATCCGAGATTAGGGTTGCCACCAATGGGCCAAGGTTTCCTAAAGGAGATTGAGAGAGTTATAGGGAAAGAGAAAGAGCTATATGGAAGCTTGGAATTCTCTGTGATGAGGGAAAGGAATGGGTTTGTCCTTCTCATGTGAGAATTAGCTTTGTTAGCTTGGGATTTCTCTGGTGGGCTGTGATCCGGATTTTGTTTCTTCTATCTCTTGTAACTTCTGAGATCATAGTGAATTGGTGTCGCTTTATCCTGTGGTTTTTTTTACCCATGTGGGGTTTTTCCATGTAAAATTCGGATTGCCTGTATCGATTTGCTTGGTTGATTGTTATTGTGATTTATTCCTCGCCTGCTTTAATTGCTTCTGCTGCGGGGCTTTTAACCCCAACAGATGTGCACGTATATCCTCGCATCAAATTGCTTTTGGAGGGAATCTTTAAAAACATATTTTTTAAAATGTACTTTTTCAAAATTTTAATTTTTTTTTAATGTTTTTAGATTCTGACCTTGTTCCAATGGTGAGGGATGCTGTGCTCTCTAACTCTCAATGCTCCCTTCGGCCTTGTTGCTTTGATTATGTGATACCGTACGTTTAAACATTTATGAATTTTCCCTTAAAAGGGCCCAGATTTAAATGAAAATAATCCTAATATTGGACGCTGGAAATGAGTGGGCCAATGGTCTGGATCAACAATCCATGGAGCCCACCTTCAGAATCGAGAACTTGCGTGTACTGTGAAAAAATATACATCCGCGTACCATAATTTCTCTCTAGTCCGTTACTTGATTTAAATGATTCTTTTGTAAGAGGTCTCCACGCTTCTGGCGTGAACATATCAAGCATTAATTCATGTAAAGTGCTGCTCCGGAGATATACCGAATGAGATACTGAAGAGGTTTGTCGCAGCAAAACATGCCAACATCGCCCATGTGTGAAAGATCCAGGCCATTCATCATGTATGGGCCACCTCCAACCCCCCATGGCCCAAAGTTCAGGCTGTTCTGCAATTCAACGAGCCATCTGATGGACGGACACTTAGAATAAGATAATCAACGGTCTGTCTTCTATGTACGCATGCAACCCACCTGATGAACGGGCCTTGTTGCTTTTTTTTTTCCTGGGCCGGGCCTGTTAGGCGTGTGGTGGGTTCCCACTCATGGCATGCATTATGTAGAAAATTCTCTAGAGAAAATATATGGTACGTGTATCCTGCAGCATTACACATCGTACGCTTATTTTCAATTCTGAAAAGTGGGGCCCATCCATTGGTAATCTAGACCATTGTTTATGTTATGTCCCACCATAGATGGAGAATTTTCCAAGAATATCGTAAATTGGAAGGTCTTATAGACCAATATCGGGACCATTTTCATTTCTAATTCTTAACCGTGCATGATTGTATCCAATAGATTTTTCAGGCATAGTCCATCTGTAGCATGATTGAAAAAATCAACGGTATGGATTAGCGTAAGATGGCTTCATTTATCAGAATTGAGAAACGGTGTCTACCGTATATTGATGCGGGCTACGGTCTGTTGCATGGTTATTAATATTCATCGTAACAGAAGAAGATTCGTTAATGCGTTTGGATCACGCAACGCTGGTGGGCCACACCATCATATTTAAATGACACGTGGAATCGGTTGAGGGTGACAATTGGCATTTTTCCAGTCGTTGCAGAGGCTTTTATCGGTATGACGTAGCTAGCTTGCTAACATCTAAGTGCACCTGACCACACGTACATTTCTGGCATCTGAGGGTCCCACGTGGCAACTTGAGAATATTGTTCAAGATCTAAACCGCTCAGGAGTGGGGACCACCGTGCAGATGTCTTCTCTCTAAAAATAACCCGGTTTTGCTTATAAAATGGGCCGCGCGTAAGAAATAGACGGTTAAATGAAATTGACTAAGGCTCAGCATTCCATGAGAATTGGAACATCCACAATTTTAATTTAGTGTACTTTAAGGTGGGTCCTGTCTGATGAACGGCTTGGATCTCACACATATACGAAAGTACTAAGGTGCATGGGTGAGATTGCAATTACCCAAAGACTCTTTCTTCTATTCGATTTTCACGGTCCACCTCTGGTGGGTTCGTTCGCATCCGGACTGGTCCACCTCTATTGCATCCGTTTTCATAAGGACTGGACTGGTCCGTTCCTGAATACTTCTCATGCTAGAGGATTCATTGATATCTTGCTAAGCTTGATAACAGTTGTTGGGTAAACCGGTTTGCTGCATAAGCAAACCAAACACATATAATACGAAATCAAAGGAATCATACTCACACACAATCAGCTACATAGATAATTTGATTTAATGCGAAACTCCCTCGTAGCTAAAAACCACGGTATAAAGCAAATAATTTACCATGATATCAAAAGTAACAAGATAAAAAAATTCAAACCTGGATCTTCAGTTCCGCAAGAAAAATCTCAAGCTTTCCCAAGCTCTTTCTCACCTAGAACCACTTACAATTCCTTTTCAAATATACGATACTCTAGTTTTCGTATTACACCTCTTATATAACAAGTAGGCCAAAATTAAAAAGACCTTGTGAAACTAAGTAAGAAATCAACTTGAATTAGAAAACCTACACCTTACCATTAACCACTTGCCGTCCTCTACGACTGACCTAACGATGGCCAATGTTGTTGAAAATTTGAAGCGCTGATTCCAAACAATTGGAACAACCAAAATTTTAATTTAGTGTACTTTAAGATAGGCCCTGTCTGATGAACGGCTTGGTTCTTACATATATACGAAAAGTACTAAGGTGCATGGGTGAGATTCCACTTATCCAAAGACGGGAGCGGATTGCCCGTGACATGTCTCTGTGCCCGGAGCTGTATGGGGCCCATAGAGATGTCCATTACAAATCCACTCCGTCCATCTGTTTTGAAAGACCACAATAGTATGGGATTCTAAAAATCACTCAGATCCAAAACTCAAGTGGGTCACACCAACAAAATAGTGGGAACACCAACGTCCACCATTGAAACCTTCCTGGAACTGACCATGATGTTTATATGCCATCCAAACCGTTCAAAGAATTATTAACACTCAGATAAACAGTAGGAAAAAATATCATCCTGATGCAAAACTTTTGTCATTGCTAAGTGTTCAATACCCACGCATTCGTGTGGCATGACCCACCTGAGGTTTGGATCTGCATGATTTTTAGAATCCTGTACTATTGTGATATTTCAAAACAGATGGACGGAGTGGATTTGTAATGGACATCTCTATGGGCCCCACACAGCTCCGATCACATAGATATCTCTGTGCCTGGGGTCACAGGCAATCCGCTCCCTCCAAAGACACTTTCTTCGATTTGATTTTCACGTCGTGGCCCACCTCTAGTGGGTGGTCCACCAGAGGAACCGTTCCCATCAGGACTGGTGCATCATGTCGACTAACTACCAATAGTCAATGGTGGTTAAGCGAACTCGGGCGAGTCTGAAGATATCGAGTCAGAGCTTAAGAATCGATCTGCCGTACATTCAACCCGCGTCGCAGTTTGGCGCATGTTAGCAAACTTCTTCATGAGAATCCAACGCGTGCGCCTGTTGTATTCCACGAAACGACGGACGCAAATTTTCTAGAACACTTGTTGTACAGAGCCCGTGCAGCAAATAGCTTTGTGGGGTAGTCTTGATATCTGTGCGATATCCAGTCCGTCTATCGCTTTCAGAGCCTCATATTAGTTTATGAACCCAACAATGGAATGGATCCAAAACTCAAGTGGGCCACAAAATGGGAAATGGTAGGGATGAGAACACCCACAACAGAACCTTCCTGGGGCCCACTGTTACCTTTACATGGCATCCAAACCGTTCATAAGATTATTACTATCAGGATCAATAGAATAAGTGTATATCATCATGATCTGAAACTTTTGGTAGGCCACAACAAGGTTTCAAAAGTAGGCATCCCCACCCCATTGTTTCCTCTGGAATGGCCATCATGATTTTCAATCTTCACGATTTTTGGGCTGACGTCCTAAACACGATCCGACGCAAGTGATGGATGGATTGGATATTGTACGGACATCACAGTGGGACCCACCTGTGTTTTCGTTGCACGGGCTCTTCCAACAAGTATTGTAGGGAATTCACGTCCGCAAAACACTTCGGAGAAACGGGAAATTCGAGACCAGATCTGTTCCCGTTTTCAAAAGAAGAAAATACTTTTAATACTCCGGCAGAGTGTGATGGATGATACGCAGGCACTTCTAAATTACTAAAAAAAACTATACACGTGGCAAGTTAAATCAAATTGTCCAAATTATGTTCCCAGTTTGTGTATCATGAATCGAGTATTATGCTTATTGGGTTGTCTGACTGTCAGATTATTGTGCATTTATTGAACGGTTAGAAATGAAAATATCCAATGGCCTTTATTAATAACGTGTCCATAGATCAGAGGCTATGATCGTTCAAACAATCTGACTTTGGAAATGCGACTTTACTACCTCGGCTTTGACGATTCAGTAGATATTATTTGAGTTAACGCGTGCCACGTGTTCAGTTTATAGGGGACGGAGTTGGGAGTGGACCAGGTGTTACCCGGGGAACACCTTAATGGGTGTTGCCCTTACCTTGGGGCCCACCTTGATGATTTCTGGTAAATCCGCACCGTCCAACCATTTTTTCAGCCCAATTTAGGAATTGGTACAAAAAATAAAGCAGATCCAAATTTCAGGTGGACCATACCATAGGAAACCGTTGTTATTAAACACTCACCATTAAAAATTCCTAGGGCCCACCGTAATGTTTACTTTCCATCCAACGCGTTGATAAGGTAAATCAGACTTGGATGGATGAAATATAAAAATATCAACTTGATCTAAAACTTCTGTGGCCCAAAGTGATGTATGAGTTTCATCCACATCGTCCATTCATTTTTCAATATCAGTTTAGGACGCAAAGAAAAAAATGAAGCAGATCCAAGTCTCAAGTGGACCACACCATAGGAAGCAGTGCTGATAATTACATCCACCGTTGAAACCTTTTTAGAGCCCATCTTGATGGTTAATTGCCATCCAACCTGTTCATAACGTCACATGAAAACACAGATATCAGCTTGATCGAGAACTTCCGCGCTCCAAAAAGTTTTCAACGGTAGATTTTTAATCTCCAATGTGTGGTCCACCTGAATCTTAGAACTGGTTCATTTTGAGGTTTGTGTCCTAAAATAATATTGAAAAATGGATGGACGGTGTGGATAAACTCATACATCACGGTCGCCACTCAGAACCCCTGTCTGTTCCTAGCAAGGGACGACCGGAGGTAGGATCCAATCCGCGTCCGTTTCTGCGTATCAAGAGTCCTGCGGCGCCATATAAGTCTCCCTTTCAAACTAATTCCCGTGGTTTCTGCCGTTTTGGGGTGCCGTGCGGGTTCCGGATAAGCAACCGGATCCCCCGGTGCATATTAGCACATGCCCGCTCAAAATTTAACGTGAAAACATTGATACACTGACAGAGTATAACTATCCATACGCATGCACCCATCGACATCAATATCGAATTGTGGGTCCCACTCAACGTATGGTATCCCCAAATCGTACCGATTGGATGGCTCTAAAACTCTGGCTAATAGACATATTTTGTTGAATTTGGACCTTTTGACCGTCCATTTCGATGGAGAATTGATCTTCATGGTTGGGCCCACCTTATGAATGGCCCTGATATCTTTTGCAAGTGGCATAAAGGGTTAGCATGTACCTGATTGTAGGTGACCATCGGAGCACTGAGCCGACATTTATTATCATGTGGTCGACTTCAGTTTGGTTTATGGGCAATCCAGGAGTGGTCCTTTGAATTGGACGGTTTGGATTGAGATGCATGTGCTGTGTACAATGGCTGTCTGCCCGCATATGAATCATGGTACATTTCCGGTGTATCAAATAACTCCAATTTAATAACCGCTGACCTGATAACAGAAATGAACGTGGTAAAGAATTATACGGAGCGGGGTTTTTCTGATGGATGGATGATCTACACTGGCCGTTTGTGAAACTTCATATACAGATGTCATGTCACACTTGTCGAATATCTGATCCGTGTAAATGTTGAGCCCCATCTTGATGATCAGATGGTGCAAAAATCAGTCTGATATACTCATTCAACGGTACACAAAGTCTTAACAAATGGAGGAACGATGGTATGATTCAGTGTACTGGTGTGGTCCACCGAAAGAATAGAATAGCTTTATTTTTAAGGTAGGTGATAAAATTATTGTGACCTGGTAATTGTACGGATCAGATATTCACTTATATGACACGTTGGCAGAAAATGTGGGATGTGAAAGCTTAATACACTCGCTGCATGCCACCATTTCTGGTTTCTCTGCAACGATCCGGAAAATAAGCAAACAAGATCTGGACTGTTCGTTACTGTGCCCTACTCCTTGTGGTTCATAGCTCAAAAGATAAGGATGGATCGTTTGATGGAAGGATCTTTGCCTGCTGCATGTGGATCTTGCTTGTTTGTCTTTTAGTGTTCATTTGTAGGCCATCCAAAATCTATAAACCCTTTACATTGGGGCCCATCTAATGAACGGTGGATCTGATGTGTGCAGATCCACTAAAGAGAAGATTCTCGATACATGACACTCGGATTGGATATATAATTCTAACCTCTGTTCGTTGAAAATAGTATGATTGGTTATTTTCATTTTCAGCCGTCCACTAAGTGTCTATTAAAATGATAGTCAGATAATCAATTAAGTGTGTATTTCGTTGTGGAAACATCGAAGCTAGGTTCCATAATTTCAACGGTTTTGATTTGTTTATTTTATGCTAAGAATGCAAGTTCTAAGTGCCTGTGTATCATCAATCATACTACTCCAGAGTATGAAAGTTTTTCTTTATTCGAGCAGCTCCACCTTCACATCACGTGTGCGTCAGTGAAAAGTAGGAGAGTGGAAGTCAAAAAAGGCTTTGAAAGCTCTTTTCCGGGTGGAGTGGCGACAGCCACCAGCGCATATTAGCGAAAGACCTTCATTTTGGAACCATACGGCCGGGCATCATACCACAACTGCAGTTCAGAGACATCTTCCCCACTACACGTGGCATGTACCTATAATCCTATCCGTCCAATTTGTGGGACCCACTTCAGATTGGAGATAACCCCAAAAATTCACATCGTAGAATGATCCTAACTGATCGATTGGTGGGCATCTAATGGATGCCGAAATTCAGCAGACAAATGCCATTAATTGGTGGTTAGGATTTTCTAATCAATCTGATTTGGGGATATGAACAATCTACAGAGGGTCCTACTAGTTTTACGGTTCAGATTCAATGTACATGCCACGTGTACAGCAGGGAGCGGGCCGAGCACGGTAATTGAAGGGCCATCCCCTGGTGTTGTTTTATGGCTCGAATTCCATTGGGGAACATTCGGGACCATATTGGAACATGGACCGTTGATGAGATGGGGTGAACTACGGTCATGTAAAAATCATTCAGATTGTTCCATCACAGAAATTCAAATTAAGGCCTCGAAAATGGACAACGACTAAATATGGGTCTACCGTCCATTTTGAAGTCCTTTAATCAGATGGTTGTGATCATCTGACTTGAGACGATTTTTGGGCCATGTCTGTTCTGATATCCACCTCTCCTATCCGACGTTCGGTGATTTATGGGTGGGCCCACCTCGAGCCAACCCTGTGGTGTGGTCATTCAATCACAGCTGTTTTCTTGTGGTGTGGTCCACATGAGAAATATATCTGAATCATTTTTGGAATCAAGGACTAAAATGATTTGGGAAAATAGATGAACTGCGTGGATAAAACACATACATCATGGTGGCCCCACTGAGCCAAACCGCGTCCCCAAGTGCAGTGGAAATGGAAGCCGAGCGCCGGTGGAGTGCGCGCGAGGACGTGCGAGCACGAAGAAGGAATTCCAGAACTCGTGCCAAAAATGCTTCGTGGGACTCAGCTTTATTATGTCTTTGTAAAATCTGGTCCGTCCATCATTTTCGCCAGCTCATTTCACCACGTCAACCAAAATATAAGATACATCTATTAATCAAGTAATCCACCCCATAGGAAAGAGTGGGAATGAGAAATCCCTCCATTAAAACCTTCCTGAGGCCCACCGTGATGTTTATATTCCATCCTGATACAAAACTTCGATTGGTTCCAAGAAGGTTTAAATGGTGGGCATTGTCATCCCCACTATTCCCTGGTAGTGGCCCACTTAGATTTTTGATTAGCCTGATTTTTTTTATCAGATCCTAATATAAGCTGAAGAAAATAATGGACGGTTTGGATGTACACACGTCACGTCGGCCCTCACGGAGCTCTTTGTTGCAGAATCTCCCAACATCCGTTACAGGAAATTCGCGTCCGTTTGGAATTCAACTCTCGCAGTTGCCTTTCTTCGGTGCATTTTAGCAAAAATGCCTGGGCATGGCTCTGGTTAACGATGGTGTGAGCTGCACGTCGTCTCTCACGTGCTCCATCGCGAAGAGGCGGTGAAGAACTGTAGCCGCATGAGTACTGATGGGTTGAAAAATGTCCTGTTAGTGGGCCTAAGGAGATCGATTAATCGGGTTCGTTCAGATAGTGGATCCTAATGTGAATGGCTTACCTGCCAAGAATCACGTCTATTAGACAATCCTATCCGTTAATTTAACTAGTGAAAATTACGGTTAACTATTTTAATTTTCTACCGTGGATTTTAAGGCCATCAATCGGACGACTAGGATGATCTCATCCATGTATAGATTGCATATTTTCCATCCACAGTATGTTTAACTTGATGGACGGTCCAAACTGATAGATCACCTTCCACGATACTGTAGAGAGAAGACGCTGTCATACTCCTGCGGAATATTTAAACCACACCTTGCAGGCTGCACGGAGCATGCGCGACGAAATGTCAAAAACTTATATAACGCAGAGCCGTGAGAACTCAGAAAAAATTATAATGCTCTGGTAGACTACGGTGTATTATACACCAGCATAAATCCAACCACACACTTTGGTTATCGTGGATAGATCCATACCGTAAAATTTTTTGGCCCTTTTTATAGATATGGCGTAGTCCAAAAATCATAGCGTCCGAAAAATGACCGTCTGGATCGTTGACCTCTTCTAAATCCCAACCGTCCAACATCGTGACCTGACTATGATCCGACAAACAGGTTGAATGGATGATCCTGACCATTGAATGTGGACAATTGAACATAGTACTCCTTCAACTCCACCAATCAATTGTCAGGACCATCTGTTCACGCAGCAGATCATCGGACCAGAGCAATCCCTGCGATGCATGCTGAAAGTACACAACTGCATTACATTTGCAACGCATGCAAAACGAGCTCTATACGTAAGGGTGCCCCTTTCCATATCTCGATCCAAGCCGTTCATCGAAAAGGTCCAACAATCAGAACCAGGTTTTGAAAAGCGTCCTACAACTCTACGAAAATCAAGACGAACGGTCTGGATCATCAGGCCGAGTCTGTAGAAGCAGCGAGAAATTTTTAAAGAGAGCGAGCCTCCAAAAGCATTGATAGAAAAACCCCCTCGACTCCAGAAACGCTTTTTTCATTAATCTTCTCGTCATCATCACTTGCTCAAAACTAAAAGACGCTCCATTACAACTCGTACCGTTGCGGAGAATTCTCCCGATATATCGGGTTTCCGTTACGGCAGAAATCCGAAAACCTCTGTTTATGTGTATATAGAGAGAGTCGTCAGATTCGGTTTTTCAATCCAAACCAGCTTTGATGCGCTTCTTTCTCTCTCTGCATCTGTTTGAATTGGAATTTTTTAAAGGTCAGTCGCGCGTTTGAAGATCTTCGCGTTCGTCGCAATTTTCGGCATTTATTTTCTGTCACGATATTTAATGCTGTAACCAGAAGAGTAGAGAGAGAGAGAGGGTCCTGAAATGGAGTTGATATTTACATCCACCAGGAATTGATTTGAATGGGCAGGTTTTGCAATTTGGGAATTGAGGTAGTACAGAAGAAAAGAGCTCTCTCTCTCTCTCTCTCTCTCTCTCTCTCTCTCTCTCTGTATTTGATTTTATGAGTGCGCAGGATAAGGAAAATGCACATCCTTTTCATCGGTTATAACTGAAGTAGGTGTTGCGTGTCCTTCGTTGCAATGAAGAATGAGGCAGAGGTTGTTGCAGCGATTTTCATTTTCTTTTTTATATTTTAGTATTTTTCTGACATTTGTTTCTAGCGTCTTCTGTTCTCTCTCTCTAATCAATCTGTTTCTGTTATTCTTTTTTATTTTTTCAGGAAAAGACAGAGAAGTGATTTCTTAAATGATTCGAAGGTAAGAGAGTTTTCTTTTTCCCATGTTTTCGTTCTTTTTTTTTTTTTTTTTGGTTTTTAGGATGGTATTTTTTTTTTTTTTTTGTTTGCTTGTTAATTTTAGCTGCTATTGTTTGTTTTGCTGAAGTGGGTTGGATTTGATTTTGATCTCTGATGCAAATTTATTTATTTATTTATTTTTTGGGGTTTTTGATGAGATAGGAAAATGCCTATTTGATTTTTTTATATAGTTTTTTAAAATTTTAATTTTTTTGGTTTTTTTAATGGACTTTTGGATCAGATCGTTAGAATAGTCCGGTTGGGTTGATTTTATTTTGGTACTGCATGAAATGTATGCTGGAGCTAATGGACCGTTTGGATCGATTGATGGACTGTCTGAGTGTCTGCAATGGAGTATCGATTGTGGTGTATTGATACCATGTTATCAATTTTAAGGGCAATTCATCAAACAGTTGCTAATATGCTTTTCCCAGTCAACCATGAAATCGGGATGATATGACGGTTTGGATTGTCATGGAGTGGTGGAGGTCTTTTGATGCTGAAACAGAGGACTTCTGTATACTTGATTTTGGTGATGGGGGCCGCTCAGCTAATGGGGCCCGCCATGCGTGAGTGACACAGTGTAAAACTTCACCGTTGAAAGATTCCGGCCGTCCTACTTTCTGTCTGTGGATGGGACGGCCGATTGTCAGCGAGTCTGCGTGTGACGATCTCCGATGGGATGTGTGGGATTGTTTGGTGGAGTTCATTGTTTGTTATCACCCAACCACATTGGGTGGGGCCAGGGCGGGGTGGGGTCAACATGTGGTTGGGTGAAAATGCCATAATTCAAGATGAGGATAGTAGACCTCTTAATTGGATGCAGCTCGATCGGGAAAGCCTTTAGTTTGTGAGCAGTGGTCATTATCTGATCGCTCAAATGTCGATTTCATGGATCTGATCACTGCCTACCAACCAAAAGAAAGAAGGCCTTTTGTTTGTTAGCTCTCTTTTCACGGATCTCTCTCATCTTTCAGAGATGGGTTTGGTTGGATTTCTATTATAAGAGATTGCAATACATAAAATCTCCTTTTGGTACCCGACACTCTGATTCTTTCATGTTTCAGTGATTACACCTTTTCACAGTTCAGCATTGTAGCTTATATTATTCGAAATCGATTCCGACATATCATCTCCTATTGTCTGTTTCTTGTCTTTGTCATTTGTTGGACAATTTTCCGCTGCACCATATGCTTTCTCCACTGAATTCTTGCTTAGAAAGATAGGAAGAATTGCTTTATGTGGATGAAGTTCAATTTGTTTTTTCTGCTCAGTTTTGTTGTGGTTGCTTGGATAAATACAGCTTTGTTGGAGGATATGACAACCGCTCTCGAAGATAGGACCTGTAGTATTAGTCTGGTCATCCATTCCACCCTATTTCTTCTTTCTGATTTTCACATTCTTCATCTCGGCTGCCATCGGCAATTATGTTGGCTGATACATATCTTAACATTGTCTGTTTGATGTTATTAGCTCTGTTTTGGAACATTTGTTTCTATTGCTGCTTTTGAGCATTGCTTGTTTTATTTGAAACCTGACCTCAATGACACACCAATTTCCTTATCTGGTGTGTTGCATTCGCATTGGATGTGTGGTAGAATGGCCTGTTTCATTGGGCAGGTTCTGCCATAGATTGGTCATTTCAGAAAAATGTCGCTGGTCAGGCGATCATGACTGCATGGAGGGTACCTGCAAATCATCATCATCGCATCCCATTGGCTACATGAATCCTGTTCCACTGTTCCAATCTATCAAGGGATGTCATAAAAGAATACTGGTTACGGACAATATTGTACAGGAAATGTTCCACTGGCTGGACATGTAGGAACATGTAATCCATACAATTTTGGAATATGGGCCCTTTCATAATGGTGCTTTCCCAGTGGACAGTCTGATCATGGCATCTTGGGCATGAGTCCATTTCCAAGTTGCACACCAGATGAGGAAATAGGTGTGCTGTGCTCGGATTAGACTACCCTCTATTTGATTGAGCTTGATTACATCAAACCTTCTCATGTGTGTGTGTTCTTCTTGTTTTTTTTTTTTTTTTCCTCGCATTCATTTCTTTTGGAAATGGATCCAGTCATGATTTGCTGAGATTTTGTACCGTACGTCCCCATTTACTCTGAGTCAGGATTTGAATGGAGCTATTTGGTCATTGAAGAATACTAATACCAGTTGCGGCTCTGGGAAAAAAAATGACCCAGATGTACACTGATAGGTCTAACAGAAACAGTTCGAATTCCATATTGACCAAAATACCCCCAGCACCCTTGCTTAGGTTCTTCTTGGCTATTGTAGTCCAAACTAGGCATTCGACTCTGGTGGGTTGGGCCGGATTAAGGGTCAACTAGAGCCAACCCCATCTCTACAGAACCCGACCCACGACCTGATCTGATCCGTATTCTAACCCAGGGTACCTAGCCCGAACCCAACCCAAATTCCTCTATACTCAGCCCTAACCTGAATTTGTTCAACCTGAATCCAACCCAATTTCAAATTGGGTTGGTGATTTCCAATGCTAACCCAATGCAAACCTGGGCCTGAACCCAAATTGCAGCCCTAGACAAAGCACGCACCTGAGCTCAACACCTCTTCTTTACTTTGTAGTGGGTGCTTCTGTTAACTATCATAATAATAAATAAAAAAACCTGCATATTTGCAAATTGCTCATTTGGTATTTGGAAATCTTATTTATTCATCTGATGTTCTGGATTTTATAAATCAGCAGCATTTTCACAATGGTTATTTAATTAACCTGGTAGTTCTTCTTTTTTTTCCTGACAGGTGAATGACTGAATGCCGATATTTGCTTTTGGGTATAATTACTAAGGAATGTGCTGGATAGCTTAAGGACTCTCTCTCTTCCCTAACTTCGGTAAACCATGAAGCTTGGTAATCCTTTCCCCTGACCTGCATGTTTTTTTTTTCTTTTTCTTTGAGGTGTGTCAGTGTGCTGATTTTAATTCCTTACATAGGATTCATGGTCAAACAGTTTCCTTAAGCAAATTAGATGTGCTTCTCTTTTGTTTACTGTCATAATCCCGTCCTTAAAATATTTTCTCTGCATTTAGATGCCAAAACTCAGGTTTGTGGGATGCTTTTCTGGACAACTTAATATCTCCAATGTTTCTGGCTGGGGTAGTGTTTAGCATATATGAATTTGGGATGTAAGAAGGGTGAAAAATTGGGATTGCGTGTAATTCAGTTCTCGAAATCCATGCTGAGATAAATGAAGAGTGGAATGGATGGCAATACGTCCGCTCAATATTGCTGCACTTGTGATTGTGGGTACACCGAAACACCCTTAGACTATGTACAAAGTCACAAATGAAAACTACTGTGAGTTCCCCTTCCCTCGTTTAATTTTATGGAATGATCTTTGTTGTCTTCCAAAATAAAAAAAAAAAAAATGAAAAAAAGAAGAAGAGATCAAAGCCGAAAATAGCAGATGGGACTTGAGTGTGAGCTGTGAGGCATTTTTGTCCAGCGAATATTCTGATTGTTATCCTTTTGATGTTTATACCGGAACTCTGGATGTGTGGGATGATATACTTGCCCTTCTGGTGATTGATGAGGATGGGGAAAGTCATACATTTGTTTGAAATAATGCAATCATTATCATGGCCTCGTCCCAGCTGTTTGGGTTTGAATATTTTCATGGTATTGGCTGAAATTTGACAAGTGGTTGCCTACCTGGCATCAACCCTCTTGTACCTAGGCTAGGGACCAGCTGGTGCAATAGCTATTAGGCAGATTTCTTTGAAGCAAGTATCATCTATTAAGAAAACCATAAGAACTCTAGAGAGACGTGTTAGTTTTGAGGATTAAGATTCTTGTAAGGATCCCATGGAGGCTGATTCATTGCCTATGGAGGCACAGGTTACAGTATCTTTCTTTTCTTTTCTTTTCTTTTTCTTTTTCTTTTTTTTTCTTTTTCTTTTTATTATTATTATTATTTTTTTGCAATAAACGTGGGTTTGTGATCGTTGAACTTTGAAATCATTGTATAAGAACCATGTCTTTTAGAGTCCTTTTGTACATTGCTTATTAAATTGTGAGGGTTGTCCGATCAATTTGATTCCTTTTTCTTTTCTGGTCCATTCAGTGAACCTACTAAATGCCTGGTCTAGAACTCGTCTACATGTACCACGCATATGGTAAACAATGTGTAAGCATGGTAAGCCCATCCCTCTGGAGGCAATGCAAGTCCCAGTAAAAATATAGCTGTGACCTCATGCCCTGAGGTTTGGGTCTTGAATGAGTCTGACACCTAGAGCCTTAATGATATTGGATGTCTGTATCTGAGCAACATGGTTGGAAAACCTTCTCTTCTATTGGAATATCTCTAAAGGTAGAATCTGTATCATGTTACTATTAATCTACTGCATGAATCTACCTTAGCAATTTATTTTTCATTCATCTGTAACTTCTAGGCTGCGCACATAATATAGGTGGTCACTTGCCATTTTCTAGAATACATTTCTCTCGAAACAACTGCAAGCATTTTTTTCCCTTTATAATATGCTAATTTGAAATTCAAAATGCTTGACATTGATTTATTTTTCGCAATCCTGAGTAGTTTTATTTTTTATTTTATGGTAACCGTTTTGATTGGATTACTTAATATTGAAAACTACTAGCAGCAGTCTCAAGTCCCACACGTTGGATCACAAATTATGGTCCACCCATTAAACGAATGCGACATCTGACCTTCCTATAGGTTGGCCTACCATGAGGATCACCTAGTGCAAAAATCAGCCCCATCTACTCATCAGGTGGGCCACACCATAGAAAGCAATTTCTAGCCATTGATAAATAGCAAAATACAAGTGTGGTCCACTCAGTGAGTGGATGTGGCTGATTTTTGCATGTGTACTCATTGTTTCAAACTGGGTTGGGTCCAAGTCCAACCAAGTCTTCACATGGGACTCATCCAATTCTTAAAACCATGCTTCTGAATCTTGGTTTTGATGAGACTGGTCACCTGTTGACATGGTCCAGATCTCACAAATACAGCACGTGTGTGAGGACAAGGATTCAGAATCCTGCTCCCACAAGCAACGTAGACTTCCCATGGAACCATTTATCCAATATAGTTCTCTGTTTTTTTGTTTGCCATGAAACGTTGTCCCACGTAATATTTCTTCCTGGGTTTCCTTATAAATTGTGTAATTGAGTTGCATAATGAGGATGATATGGTACATGATATTGAAACTTTCTTTATTACTAATTTCCATCCTTTTCCTTACCTCTACAATTGCATATGCATGCAGATAGTGGGCCCATATATTCCCATTCTTCCCTTGCTCACGAGCCTGCTTCCAAAATGGTCGAATATAATGACAATCCTGTGGGGACTGGAACATGGAGGGTGGGTGATGAGTTTGGGGAGGAAGGAAAACATGAAATTGCATCCATTGCACAAACTGAAAACTATGAGATAGATGTTGATCGATTACACTGTGAAAAGTGTGATGAAGATGGAATGGAGTATGCATCAGGACCACATCTTTATACAACCATGGAAGATTCAATTGGTGGGGCTGAAAATGACACTAGAAATTTTATTGACACATATACCAATCCATTTGAAACCTCATATAGAAACCCGTTTGAAGATGACACATATTTCTATACTGATAAGGTTGTGACGGATATTGACCTGCCGGAGCTGATATCTTGTTTCAAAGATAACAGTTATTACGCGGTCAAGGACATTTGCGTCGACATGGGTGTGCCGTCTCTGGACAAAATTTTGGAAGAAAATGGCGAGGCGGACCACAAGGGAATTATTGACAAAATTTTGGAAGAAAGTAGTGAGGTGTACCACAAGGGAATTGTTGACAAAATTTTGGAAGAAGAGGCGGACCACAAGGGAGTTATTGACTTCCTGCATTCTGATTTGGATGAGATTCATGAGAATGGTGATTTTACAAAAGAAGTTGTGGGCTATAATGTGCCTGTTTTGGATGGTTTGAATCCGTTTTGTGATGCACAGCCTACTTCTGGTGAGGATGAGGAGGTTGCTAACCATAGTAGTGTTGAGAGATTAGTAGTGGAAGGTGGAGGCATCGCTGATGCAAAAGACGGGATTGCAAATGATATCCCTGATGAGAAGGCTGTGCCTGAAAAACAGCTTCCAATGGGAACTGGAAAACCTGTTTCGGATGGTTTGAAATCTCTGGTTTTTGATGGGCAGAATCCTACAATTTTAGTAGAGGATGGTGGAGGTAATGTTGATTTGAAAGATGGCATTGTAAATGATATCTCTGATGAGAAGGTTATGCCTGGAACATCACACGCAGTGCATGAGTCTGACGCAGGAAACTGCCATGCTGATTCACCTGGTTTTACTGGAAATGAAGATCAACAACAATCCGATCAGGTAGAAAGTCGATCAAAGTTCTTCTGTTTCTTTTAAGCTTCTTGATGCTGATCAATATGAGGAAATGGCTTTTTTTTTTTTTTTTAATTTTAAATTTCACTTTAACATGATTGTGGTACAGGTGGGGGCTACCGTTTGGTCCTCTTAAGTCATTCATAATGGGATGGGAGTCATGGGACCACCATATGAATGATTTGGATCAACAAAAGTTGCGACCCACATGTACTGTTTGTTGTCCGAGTAAAAGCTTTGATCGAATGTTGTCATCTCCTGATAACTTTCCTGATATTGGTTATTTGGTATTAGGGTCATGCTCGGGATCCGATGGACGGTGGGGATGTAAGATCACAGGGTGCAAGTGAAGAGGCACACTTGGCAAGCTCAGCTGCGCCTTCTGCAACTGAAGTACCGAATAATGCTAACAGTGCCAAGGATTTTCCCTTTGATAGGACAATTGAGAGTGGAAGCATTACTTTTAACTTCGATTCATCATCACCAGTAATGAGTGGCAGAGTGGTGGGTCGTGACAGTTCAGATCATCAGCAGTCCAGTCGGAGTTCAAATGTGCCTGGGCTCGACGACGGGTTGCTGGACAGTCTGACGGGTTCGACCCGAAGCTTCTTTATTCAGCACGGCCTTGGGGAGTCTAGTTCTGTCTCTGGACCAATAGCATACTCGGGCCCCATACCGTATTCTGGCAGCATTTCTCTCCGATCAGATAGCAGCACAGCAAGCGCTCGTTCCTTTGCATTCCCTGTGTAAGTATATCTTCTTACTATAGGTTTGCAATTGCAAGCCCACAAACACCTTTGTGCTTGGGCTGAGAGTCCTGTGCAGTAAATTTGGGTTTACGGATGCTATGAGCAGGGTCCATGGCCATAGCCTGGCCCAAGCAAGCCCAACCTGACCCGGCACAGAAATTGATAAAATCTCTATTTCCCCCTTGAATTTTCCTCTTCTACCCACGCGCAAAGAAATAAACATTTTAGAGGAACAAAACCAACGTTCTACATTCATGATATATGGTTGCCTAACCAAGGCAACCACGGATTAAAACAACGTACTTGTAGGACATAAGAAATGCACATATAGATTTGGATCAGGCTGAGCTAGGTGAGTATGGTTGGGCCGAGCTAGGTCAGTCTGGTCGGGCAAAATGACTTGAGCCCAACCCCGACAGAAAGTTGATCGGGCCATACACATGAGGCCCAAGCTCGGCCCACAAGTCGAGCTAGAAGGTCCAAGCCTGGCCCATAGCCGGGTTGGGCTTGTTGGGTTGTGCGGGCTACCCAGCCCATTAACACCCTTATGTACATGTCCAAAAATGAGTTCATCTCATTTAGTTTACAGGAATAATGTATTGAAGATCTTGATCTCTAATTTAGAGTGTGGTTAACATGAACTCATTATGCATTAGAGATCAAGATCTTTGATGCATGGTTACTGTTAACTAAAATGAGATCAACTGTTTTTTTTTTTTTTTCAAATTGTTTTGGTTGTTTTTAGCTATATGGTGGTATGGTACCTATGTTTTTAATCCTTTCACCACACATTCTGCACTCTGTATGTAGATATATAATGGGGCTGTTCTGGCAAGGCTTATGGGTGGCTTCTCAGGGTTGTTAGCTTGTGGCATTGTTTGACCCTAAGGGGTCTTTTGGCAGCGTGGATTCTGAGGAATTTGTGGGAATTTCAGTTTTTTAAGAAGTTTTGTGGCAAGGAGTTTTAAAAGGATTGGATTTTGATTCATCCAAGATCTCTCAGTTTCTTGCATTCCCAACTGATTCGCAAAATCCTCTCAATTCCACAGGTTTCAAAATCCACTGGATTCCATGGGATTTTAAATCCATGCTGTCAAAAGACTCCTAAAGTAAGCAGTTTGGGCTCAGGTGAGGCTATCAAATTTTTGGTCCAGGGGATGTTTTGGACCCAGATGTTGGGCACCTGTTGGGTCAACCCTACTCATCCCCTGGCCTGGGTCTGGGTGCGGGTGGAATGTGGTGAGATTGAGGCAACGTCTCTCTCACGGGGATAACTAATCCGAATCTCGAATCTATAGGGACTTCTCAACCTGTATTCGTCGAATCCACGAAGAATGATAGAAAACCGTAGTTTTTCTAGAAGAAGTATTATTCAATGATCTATCAAAAACGAAAATAAAACAAGTATTTATAGTAAACTAAGCCCTAGAAACGTAACCTAGGTGTCTTAATTGCAAAAGGAAACTAAATAAAACAAACTCCACAAAATCACTTGAAAAACGGTCGGACAACCGGCTGGCAGGGACAACTCGCCTATGCCTTCACCGGCTTGATCGGCTATCCTCTCGGTCCGATTTCGGGTTCTTCTGGGCCCACTCCTGGGTCCTCTTCGGGCTCTTGCCTTGCCTCGATCAAAGGATGGCCTCACTACATCAGTCCTAGTGATTGTCAACACTAGGTTTGGGCATACAATTGACGGGGCCCATCCCAAGCTCATCACTGATCCAATGGGCTGTAGGGCTTGGGTGTGAATTAAGCCCAAGGATTTCAAGACTGTTACATGTACTCATCAATCAAACTATAGATATTCTAACAAACAACCCTGTTTTGTTATCTTGGCATCTACAGCCTACATTCGGAATGGAACAGCAGCCCGGTGAAAATGGCAAAAGCCAGACCGCCGGCAAATCCGGAAGCACCGTGGCTGGCGAGTGGCCCTTCTCTGTTGTAGATTTTGATCGCTTATGTTCCCCTCCACACCATCGATGAGTTCGAATAGCCGCCTTCAAAATACTACTATATTTCGGTGCGATTTCTTATAGATCTTCCCATGTTATGTGCCTGCCCTTGTGTTAATTTTGCAGCAGGTTTAATGAGTTATGTTTTTTTTTTTTTTTTTGGGTGTGAAAAATGTAGTTCCAAATGTAAGCAATTTTTTTGTTTTTTTTTTTATCATATTGTTATTATCATCATCATCATTATTATTATCATTTATATCTTGAAATTCTTTTTTCTTGGGTCTTGTTCTTTTTCCTTTTTCTTCCAATTTTTTTTATTTAAATTATCTATCTTTTCTAATCGCATGGTCCTGATGTTTTGCTGGCGTTGGCCTGAATGATACTCTCTCATTGATGCCCTTTGATGTTTATATTCTATGGGGATCATGCAAGTAAAATGAAACAAATAGAGTGGATTTGTTAAAGATGCAGGCCCACCTTTTACAACCTTCATCAAGTTGACTTAAATGTGCTAAAACTGCAGCTTAGAACATTCCTATCCAATAGCTAAGATGCTGTGGGCAAATGAACTCAGATCAGATGGTTGAGATTGCATGATTTAGAAGATTTTGGTCCCTATACCCATCCATGATGTGGTGGTCGAACTTGATGAGCGATCTGGATTGCTCAAAGATGATACTTGCCCATTAATGGTGCACCCCATCTCACCACGGCATGCAATAGGGACTTGTACTGTGATGGTTGTATTTCTGAATTTCTTTTCTTTATTTAATCATAATTATGTATTAGAAATGATAATCTTGATAACCAACAATCATCATCTCTAATACGAGCCATGGTTGGTCTCTCCAAGCCATTGATTTGATGCCCCATCATAGCTGGACCGCTCCCAAAAATCCCCTCAATTAGTCTACTCTAATGGCATGTATATTCAAATAAACTGTCCAAACCATGGGTACCAGCTCTGATGTATCATGAACCATAACTTAGTTTTATTAGCTGGACCGCTCCCAAAAATCCCCTCAATTAGTCTACTCTAATGGCATGTATATTCAAATAAACTGTCCAAACCATGGGTACCAGCTCTGATGTATCATGAACCATAACTTAGTTTTATTTGGTTATTTAACCATTAGATTGCTGGTAATTGGACGGCTAAAAATGAAAATATCCAATGGTCTTATTCCAAAAAACAAGTCTCCATGAATCCAAACAATTTGATTTTCACACTGTTTATTAGTTTAATTTGAGTTAATATATTCCATGTGTGTCATTTCAAGTGCCCACATATCAAGTGCTATCAGCAGCCAGAGTATTGTATGACTCATGTTTAAGATGACAGTTTTTTTTGTTTTTTTTGGTTGTTTGGATGTCCAAAATTAAATGCATGATGCAGTTATCAATGCCCCTTATGGATCATTTGTTTTGGCGATTTGGAGTTCTGTTGAAATGCAGACGAGTTACCATCCAGACAAAGTGCCAGATGTGGAAGATCTGGACCATTCATTCGGTGGGCCCAACATACATGGGCGAGGACATGATATTT